>CM054124.1:1200000-1800000 GCA_028751855.1 Ambrosia trifida
ATGGCAATCTAGTCCATATGTGAAAACATACTAGAGGTAAATCGAGTGCATAATCAACCATTGTGACTGTTGTATTGTGGTACATCCCATACGCTCATGGTTCACTCGTTTATATTGCAGTAACAAACACCCACGCTACCTTTGTAGGAGGCACGTGTCTGGGTGGGATTGTCAGTCCAATAGATCTATCAATGTATACCGTCGGCTGATAAATGTTTATGCTAGAATTGTGCTTACCCTAGTCATGTTCAAGACATAATGCAACATAGAAAAACACATAGACACATTGATGATTGAATTGCATAAATGATGTTGTAACATGTTTCACCCCAAAAATGGTGATAAATAGAAAAGGGGCTATGTAAAACTCACCTTAGCAAAATGTTATCTCTTGAAAAATAGAATAGTGGTGTTGCCCAAATGTGTCAAGTATCACCCTATAATAAGGTAATAAATATGTCTAAGTCTATCTAGACTACAAATGTATATGTCCCAGGGCTTCGAATTGGGGATAAATGCTTGTTTGATTATTATTAAAAATGTTTGATAATTGAGAGAATATTAGTAATTAATTAGACAAAAATCTTTTTATAAAATTTAAATTTAAGATGGTCACAAGAATGTGTTTAAAGTATAAAAATAATTTTTATAAAATTATTTTCTTTAAAATAGAATATTAATTCTATTTATAACAAATTGTCAAAATTTAACTTTAATATTTAAAAATATTAAAATTAAAGAATTATTAGTTTAAAATTTATATTTCTGATCTAAATATTCAGAAATAATTTGTATAAAATTTTGGTGCAAAAATATTAAAAATTGGATTTATTATGATTTAATTATGATTAAAACTAACAAAAATTGATTAAAAATATTAAATAAATGATTTTTCTGAAATAAAAATCATTTTAGAAAAGCTTTAATTTTATAAAAACTCAGAATAAATTTTGTGGAAATTTATATAATCGTTTTGATATTTTAATAAAATTTTATAAATATAATAGAATAAACTTGATTTATTTATTAAATATATTAAATAAATAAATTTTTGAAAACTAAAAATTGTAAGTTAAACTTTTACATCAGATTAGCTAAAAATAATTTTTTTAGAATTTATAAAAGTGTTTTAGTATTTTAAAATGAATTTATGAATTATAAGTAATATATATATAGATTTTGAAAACAAAATAAAAAAAGAAAGAAAAAGAATGCTGCTGCCAGGGGTCGAACCCGCGTGGCTGGCTCAGCAAGCAACAAACACAACCACTTGGTCTAGACCAGTGGTTGTGTTATGTTTTAGTTTATTTAAATTATATAATTTAAACGATTTTCGTGTTCTTCCCCAAATAAGGCTTTCGAGCCCTAGTTTTTGCAATCGACTAATCCACACATCAATAACCCAATTAACCTTAGGGCTATTGATGTGTGAATACTGAAGGTTAAAACCCATAAAAAAATCACACTTACAATGTAGTATCGATCTCGAATGCTCAGTCAACCTAAAATTCAAACGCGATCGAAAAATCAAGAACAGAGGATGATTGTGAAGAATTGGAGGTGGAGAAAGATGTATTGGCGAGTTGTGATGGTCCAGGAATGCTTCAATTTATAGGGTAGTGGCTTGGTGTTAGAAATGGCAAGTATTGACCTCGTCATTAATGTTGACGCGTCAAGGATCGATTTTGGTAACAATTGGCTGTTAATAATCGTGTGTATGAGTCATAACAGGCCGATAATCGTGTAATCTTTCCTATCTTGGATCAATTACGCGTCAAAGATTGTTAATTATGGTGATCGATGGTCACAGTTGACCTTGCTAAGTCAACTGTTAGTGTAAATATATGGTATATATACAAGACGAGTTGAAGATCAAACAGAAAGGTTGTGTAGCCCAGTTGGTTGGGTGGTTTGTTGTTGTTGACCCGGCTGAGGGCTCGGGTTCGAATCCCGGTCCCAGCACATGTTTTTTTTTTTTTTTTTTGATATTTTTACAACAGAACAGGGGGGTGGGCTGCTGGTATGGGCCGACTTTTGGGCTCTTGGTGGGCCGTTTGGGCTGGGCTATACTTGGATTGGGCTTAGGTGGGGGGAAAAAGGAAGAAGGGATATTGGGTTTTGAGTTTGTTTTAAAAAGAATGTTGGTATTATTTTTATTATGATTATTATTATTATTATTATTATAATTATTATACTTATATATATATATACACACACACATATATATATATATATATATATATAAGTTGTGTGGTCGGAAAATAAAACTTAGGCACATTATGAATGATAAAAAAAATATAATATACGTATTAGAATTTGAAAATTTTGCGATGTTACAGTCTCCCCTACTTTTAGGAACTTCGTCCCGAAGTTAAAGAAAGACACCAGGTTTACATTTGGTCAACTACCGAAAGCCTTGATAAAATTTCACACTATCTTAACGTACCTGTAAATTCATGATTACGTTTCGGACCGTAATTACCAATTTACCTTACATTAGGGTTTTGCGTCTTTTTATGACTCTACTGATTGTTGAGCAGGTTCGATAGTCTCCACCAGTCGTTGAGTAGGTGGTAGGGCCTCTCCCGACTATTGGAAAGACATGATGACTACTTCCAATCGTTGAGTAGGCTGTTTGGTAGTCAACTAATTGTTGTACAAGTAAGCAAGTATGATTATAGATATAGTAATTAGTTCACATTCAAACAAGCATGCACCCACATGTTATGATAATACTTGAATTTATTATTCGAATCAAAGGTGTCAATACATGGAATTAAAGAGAAAGTAGACATCATTCAAATGGTGGGGTTTAAGTAGCTGGAGGGTCTCAAGCGGGGTTATTTGGAGCATCAAGAGCGTTTGTAGCAGGGATTCGACAAGCATCTGCAAGATGCCCATACCTTTGACAATTGGTGCACTGTCGGCAGGGTACTTGAGTTGGATGGTGATACTGGCAGGTGTCACACTTGGGTTTGTTCCCGTTGTATCGTTTCTTGTTGGGTGGGACAGTGGTGTCTATTGCAAAATTCCTGACCTTGCACTTTCCGTTGGTTGAGGCCTCAGTTTTGATATCTACGGCAGGTTGGGGAGTATCCTTTTTCTTTTCCGCTTTACGAGTCAGGGTTCCTGCCTTCACATGGTTATCTGTTAGGGTGGCAGCCAAACGCTTTGCTTCCTCCAAAGTAGCAGGGTTCCTTCCCCACACCGTGTCTTGAATCTGCATCGGTAAGCCGCCAATGTATTTTTCGATTGCAATAGGCAGAGGGGTGACCTTGTGTGGTAGCAGTAGACTAAGTTCGTGAAAACGAGTGTTGTAAGCAAGGTTTTCTCCACTATCTTGAGCAAGGTCATGAAATTCATCTTCCAGCTTCTTGATTTCATTACAAGGGCAGAACTCTGCCTTCATAATGTCTTTAGCTTGATCCCAAGTTAAGGCCAGTGCAGCTTCAGCTCCACGGGTGCGCTTTTCCTCATTCCACCAGGTGAGTGCTCGTTTGTGAAGAACACTCATAGCATAACGGACTTTAAAGTTGTCGGGGCATTCACTGTTGATGAAGGTATTCTCAATACCCTCAAACCATTGTAGAAGTCCTGTAGCTCCTTCTTCTCCACTAAACTTTGGGGGATTACAAGAATTAAAGTGTTTAAGGGTACAGGCTGGAAGACCATTCCCATTCCCGTTGTGGTTTCCATTTCCATTCCCGTTGCCGTTACCGTTCCCGTTGCCGTTCAACTGGATGACTTGAGCTAGTAAGTTGGGAACCAGAGTTGCGATTTGCTGCGCCATTTGTTGAGAAATGATTGCAGCCAGTTGAGCATCGACACCATTGTTGTTGTTGTTGTTGTGGTTAGTGTCATGGTTATGATTGTGATTGCTACTGCCTTCATCATGATTGTTACTACTGTTAAGACGAGTACTGCGACGTGGAGGCATGATGTGTAAGAGACACAGTGAAATGAATGAGATTATATAAGGAGTGTCATCATTTATTCATTAATTAAAACGAATAAACGAAAACGTTGACTTATCAAAGATTCCAGATTCTAATAACATATGAAGACATGCTTTAGCCTATAAGTGAACACTCATCCCGAGAATTCCCAGGTAGGCATCCGGGTCCCTCGTCTGATTGGGATATATGCGCAATGCCAGCCTAGACAGAAGACTCAGAATACAGGCGTTCACCCTTCCAGATTGCACGTGTTCGTTATTAAAATCTAGAACTTCGACGAGATCTCAAGGTGGTTCAGGTTAGACCTGAGGATTTTGTCCTATTAGTCTAAGAGTAGACCCAGTGATGGAAAGCAACCTTCTTGTAAGGATGAAAGTAGGGATAAGAAGTAGGAGGGAGATAGAGTATAGCAAGTAAAAGAAGCAAGTACTGGTTAAATCCTATGGCTATAGACTAAATTATTTTTCTAATAACCTAATTCCCTATAACCATGGCTCTGATACCAATCTGTAACACCCCAACCGATGGTGGAAACATCGGTATGTAACGTATTGATGATTGTTCAGTAGCTCATGGTGAATAATAAATTTCATTAAATAATTTAAATAAGTTACATTCAATTGTTCTAAGAATTTGTACATCAAATTGAATAAAACTATGCAAACATCTTCAAGCATCAATTCAAATCTTCAAGCAAGTAAAACCTGAAACATGTTAAGTTGAAAATATTTTGGGTCAACAAAAGTTGGTGAGAATTACATAGGTTTTGATAATCGAATAAAATTGTTGTGCATATCATGTGTCATGGCAATCTAGTCCATATGTGAAAACATACTAGAAGTAAATCGAGTGCATAATCAACCATTGTGACTGTTGTATTGTGGTACATCCCATACGCTCATGGTTCACTCGTTTATATTGCAGTAACAAACACCCACGCTACCTTTGTAGGGGGCACGTGTCCGTGTGGGATTGTCAGTCCAATAGATCTATCAATGTATACCGTCGGCTGATAAATGTTTATGCTAGAATTGTGCTTACCCTAGTCATGTTCAAGACATAATGCAACATAGAAAAACACATAGACACATTGATGATTGAATTGCATAAATGATGTTGTAACATGTTTCACCCCAAAAATGGTGATAAATAGAAAAGGGGCTATGTAAAACTCACCTTAGCAAAATGTTATCTCTTGAAAAATAGAATAGTGGTGTTGCCCAAATGTGTCAAGTATCACCCTATAATAAGGTAATAAATATGTCTAAGTCTATCTAGACTACAAATGTATATGTCCTAGGGCTTCGAATTGGGGATAAATGCTTGTTTGATTATTATTAAAAATGTTTGATAATTGAGAGAATATTAGTAATTAATTAGACAAAAATCTTTTTATAAAATTTAAATTTAAGATGGTCACAAGAATGTGTTTAAAGTATAAAAATAATTTTTATAAAATTATTTTCTTTAAAATAGAATATTAATTCTATTTATAACAAATTGTCAAAATTTAACTTTGATATTTAAAAATATTAAAATTAAAGAATTATTAGTTTAAAATTTATATTTCTGATCTAAATATTCAGAAATAATTTGTATAAAATTTTGGTGCAAAAATATTAAAACTTGGATTTATTATGATTTAATTATGATTAAAACTAACAAAAATTGATTAAAAATATTAAATAAATGATTTTTCTGAAATAAAAATCATTTTAGAAAAGCTTTAATGTTTTAAAAACTCAGAATAAATTTTGTGGAAATTTATATAATCGTTTTGATATTTTAATAAAATTTTATAAATATAATAGAATAAACTTGATTTATTTATTAAATATATTAAATAAATAAATTTTTGAAAACTAAAAATTGTAAGTTAAACTTTTACATCAGATTAGCTAAAAATAATTTTTTTAGAATTTATAAAAGTGTTTTAGTATTTTAAAATGAATTTATGAATTATAAGTAATATATATATAGATTTTGAAAACAAAACAAAAAAAGAAAGAAAAAGAATGCTGCTGCCAGGGGTCGAACCCGCGTGGCTGGCTCAGCAAGCAACAAACACAACCACTTGGTCCAGACCAGTGGTTGTGTTATGTTTTAGTTTATTTAAATTATATAATTTAAACGATTTTCGTGTTCTTCCCTAAATAAGGCTTTCGAGCCCTAGTTTTTGCAATCGACTAATCCACACATCAATAACTCAATTAACCTTAGGGCTATTGATGTGTGAATACCGAAGGTTAAAACCCATAAAAAAATCACACTTACAATGTAGTATCGATCTCGAATGCTCAGTCAACCAAAAAGTCAAACGCGATCGAAAAATAAAGAACAGAGGATGATTATGAAGAATTGGAGGTGGAGAAAGATGTATTGGCGAGTTGTGATGGTCCAGGAATGCTTCAATTTATAGGGTAGTGGCTTGGTGTTCGAAATGGCAAGTATTGACCTCGTCATT
This sequence comes from Ambrosia trifida, assembly GCA_028751855.1. Classification (NCBI taxonomy): domain Eukaryota; kingdom Viridiplantae; phylum Streptophyta; class Magnoliopsida; order Asterales; family Asteraceae; genus Ambrosia; species Ambrosia trifida. The sequence continues at coordinate 1,206,421 of CM054124.1, forward strand.
AATGTTGATGCGTCGAGGATCGATTTTGGTAACAATTGGCTGTTAATAATCGTGTGTATGAGTCATAACAGGCCGATAATCGTGTAATCTTTCCTATCTTGGATCAATTACGCGTCAAAGATTGTTAATTATGGTGATCGATGGTCACAGTTGACCTTGCTAAGTCAACTGTTAGTGTAAATATATGGTATATATACAAGACGAGTTGAAGATCAAACAGAAAGGTTGTGTAGCCCAGTTGGTTGGGCGGTTTGTTGTTGTTGACCCGGCTGAGGGCTCGGGTTCGAATCCCGGCCCCAGCACATGTTTTTTTTTTTTTTGATATTTTTACAACAGAACAGGGGGGTGGGCTGCTGGTATGGGCCGGCTTTTGGGCTCTTGGTGGGCCGTTTGGGCTGGGCTATACCTGGATTGGGCTTAGGTGGGGGGAAAAAAGGAAGAAGGGATATTGGGTTTTGAGTTTGTTTTAAAAAGAATGTTGGTATTATTTTTATTATGATTATTATTATTATTATTATTATTATTATACTTATATATATATATATATATATATAAGTTGTGTGGTCGGAAAATAAAACTTAGGCACATTATGAATGATAAAAAAAATATAATATACGTATTAGAATTTGAAAATTTTGCGATGTTACACCAGCTACTTAACAGCAAACCCCACCATTTGAATGATGTCTACCTATTTAAATTCTATGTATTGACACTTTTTGATTCAAATAATAAATTCGAGTATTATCATAACATCTGAGTGCATGCTTGTTTGAATGTGAACTAATTGCTATATCTAAAATCATACATGCTTACTTGTACAACAATTAGTTGACTACCAAACAACCTACTTAACGATTGGTAGAGGTCATCATGTCTTTCCAACAGTCAGGAGAGGCCCTACCACCTACTCAACGACTGGTGGAGACTATCGAACCTGCTCAACAATCGGTAGAGTCATAAAAGGACACAAAACCCTAATGTAAGGTAAATTGGTAATTACGGCCCGGAACGTAATCATGAATTTACAGGTACGTTAAGGTAGTGAGGAATTTTATCAAGGTTTTCGGTAGTCGACCAATTGTAAACCTGGTGTTTTTCTTTAACTTCGGTACGAAGTTCCTAAAAGTAGGGGAGACTGTAACATTTCGCGTTTAATAATTGAACGTTACGTATAATTTGGATAAAAACGTCAAGTTATATTATTATTATTCGCATTTTATTATTTTTTTTGTGGCATTTTTGGAACCCTAAAACTATAATATGTATATATGATACACATATATAAACTAGATAATTATCAAAAATAATTTGCTTGGGCCGGGACTCGAACCCGCGCCCAAGCCGGTCCATATATACACAACAACTTAACCAGCTGATCTACACGAGTATCTTGTTCTATTTCCAGCTTGATTTATACTTAACACGACCCTGACACTTCACAGTTGACTTGGGAAGTCAACTGTGACAGTTAGCGACCATAATTAACCATCACAAACGCGTAATTGATCCATGAAAGGAATGATTTCATGATTATCGGCCATCTACGAGTCAATACACAATCAAATGCCGTGTAAATCATTCCAATTATGCTTTAATACACGTCACGCATTAACATCAAGGTCAAACCTTCCAATTCATCAATCCAGACCATTACCCTATAAATTGAACATCTCTGAACCTTCACAACTCGCCACTCAATCTCTCTCAACCTCCAATTTCTATTAACTAACCTCTGTTCTTGGATTTCTGTTCGTATTTTGACCCGAGCTTTGACCGATCGTGCGAGTTCACAAAGTGTTTATAAGTCTAATTTTATTTGTGGGTTTCATTGATCGGCCTACACACAACGTTTACCCCATGATTAATTGGGTTAACGTTGTGTGATTTAATCAATTGCAAATTCTAGGGTTCGAAGGCTTATAATTGAGGAAGAACATGATTTCTGTTATGATATTTATTTTTATTAAAACAAGAATCAACACAACCACTGGTCTGGACCAAGTGGTTGTGTCTGGTGCCACCCACCTAAGCCACGCGGGTTCGAGTCCCGGCTGTGGCACATTCTTTTGCCTTATTTCTTTTTTTTTTTCAAACAAATCAAATAAATTATATATAATACTTATAATTTTATAAATTCATTTTAAATTATTAAAACTCTTTTATTAATTCTACAAAAATTATTTTAAGTAAATCTGACGAAAAAGTTTCACTTACAATTTTTAGTTTTCAAAAATTTATTTATTTAATATATATAATAATTAAATCAAGTTTATTCTGTTATATTTATAAAATTCCATTAAAATATCAAAACAAATTTATAAATTTCCATAAAAATTATTCTGAGTTTATATAATGATAAAATTTTCTGAAATGATTTTTATTTCAGAAAAATCATTTATTTAATATTTTTAATCAATTTTTGTTAGTTTTAATCATAATTAAATCATAATAAATCCAATTTTTAATATTTTTGCTCCAAAATTTTATACAAATTATTTCTGAATATTTGGAACAGAAATATAATTTTTAAACTAATAATTCTTTAATTTTGATATTTTTAAATATTAAAGTTAAATTCTGACAATTTGTAATAAATAGATTCAATATTCTATTTTAAAGAAAATAATTTTATAAAAATTATTTTTATACTTTAAACTCATTATTGTGACCATCTTAAATTCAAATTTTTGTAAAAAGATTTTTGTCTATTTATTTACTAAATTCTCTCAATTATCAAACATTTTTAATATTAATCAAACGAGCATTTATCCCCAATTCGAAGCCCTAGAACATATACATTTGTAGACTAGATAGACTTAGACATATTTATTACCTTATTATAGGGTGATATTTGGCATTGTTTAGGCAACACACTTTTCAATTATCAGGAAATATAATATTTTGCTAAGGTGAGTTTTACATAGCCCCTTTTCTATTTATCACCATTTTTGGGGTGAAACATGTTACAACATCATTTATGCAATTCAATCATCAATGTGTCTATGTGTTTTTCTATGTTGCATTATGTCTTGAACATGACTAGGGTAAGCACAATTCTAGCATAAACATTGATCAACCGACGGTATACATTGATAGATCTATTGGACTGACAATCCCACCCGGATACGTGCCTCCTACAAAGGTAGCGTGGGTGTTTGTTACTGCAATATAAACGAGTGAACCATGAGCGTATGGGATGTACCACAATACAACAGTCACAAGGGTTGATTATGCACTCGATTTACTTCTAGTATGTTTTTCACATATGGACTAGATTTGCCATGACATATGAATTGCACAACAATTTTATTCGATTATCAAAACCTATGTAATTCTCACCAACTTTTGTTGACCCAAAATATTTTCAACTTAACATGTTTCAGGTTCTACTTGCTTGAAGATTTGAATTAATGCTTGAAGATGTGTGCATAGTTTTATTCAATTTGATGTAGGAATTCTTGTAGAACAATTGTATGTAATTTATTTAAATCATATAATGAAATTTATTATTTACCATGAGTTACTGAACAATCATCAATACGTGACATCCCGATGTTTCCGCCATCGGTTGGGGTGTTACATAACTGTCCCGCTGGGGACCGGGTTAAGTATGCTACTGCGACATTCGAGGGGCCTGCATTGTCGTGGTGGAATGTTACTGCCCAGAACATGGGATTGGGGGAGGCTATTGCTATGCGTTGGGCGGATTTTGTGCATCTGTTGAGGAGTGAGTACTGTCCAAGGGAGGAGGTACAGAAGTTGGAACATGAAGTCTGGAGTTACAAGATGGTCGGGTCCGAGATTAAAGAGTACACTGTGAGGAGGAACGAGCTGGCGGTGTTGTGCCCTGATTTGCACACACCCGAGTATAGGAGGATCGAGCACTATGTATCCGGGTTAGTGCCGGAGATTGCTGGATTGGTGGCTGCTGGGAATCTTCCCACTCTTGCTGAAGTTGTTCGATCAGCTCATCGGATGACTAACCTGAAGGTGGCAGAAGGTGTTTTGCCTCCTAAGGGTGCTGCTGTGAAGGTTTCTGAAGGGAACAAGAGGAAGTGGGATAATGTGGGAAAGAGTGTCGTGCCAGCGCCATCTCAACCGGCGAAGAAGTTTGATTCGACTAGGTCTTCTTGAAGGCAGAAGTCGGGAAGGTATGTTGGGAAGCATCCCAAGTGCAACAAGTGTGGTTATCACCATTCGGGTAATGGTGATCGGGCTCGCTGTCATCGGTGCCATCAGTTGGGGCATCATGCTAAGGATTGCAGGGTGACACTTACCTCAACTCAGACTCCTGCTGTTACTCCTACTCCTGCTACTCAGGGGACTCCAGGAAAGCAGGGGTGCTATAACTGTGGTGACACGGGACACTTCAAGCGTGAATGTCCTAAGCTGAAGCAGGGTGATAATGGGAGGGACGGGAACGGTAACGGGAACAACGGGGGCGGAGGCAGGACTGCACGTGCTTTCGTCATTGGATCTGCACAGGCTAGGCAGGATCCAGACACAGTTACTGGTACGTTCCTTCTTAATGATCGCTATGTTTCTGTCTGGTTTGATTCTGGTGCCGATAAGAGTTTCATCAAGGGCTTGGCACTTTACTATTTACTGAAGAATGCAATCTAAGGTGAGTTCACGACCCCACTTTTATAGGTTTAACTTTTGGGGGAGAAAACATGCGCTAAACTATTTTGGTAACATATGTCATACTATAGTTATAACTTGCATTGCTATACGATCTTTTAAAGTCCCGGGGGAAAACCATGAATGTGCGGGGATGCACAACGGGGGAAGTGTGGATAGATCTATTGGGCGTGACCTGCCCCACTCGTCGGCTTGGAGGGCCGGGCGGGTGCATAATGTCTCGAACTGGTAACATTGGTATCGTGCTGAACATTCGGGCTGAACATTGCTAAACATTGCTAAACGTGTCTAGTAATGGTTTTCCAATCGTAGTAGTAATAAAACATACGCATAGCTAGCGTACCTGGTAACATTGGTATAGTATGGACATGGTAACGCTTTGGTAACTATTTTGGTAACATATTGAACAAACCTGTGAACTCACTAGCATTATATATGTTGACGTCTTTTTGGCATGTTTTTCTCAGGTCGCTAAGGTAGCATCGGTTGGACTAGGCGCACGGGTCTGCATTGGCGTCTAGGCTTAGTGGCATATTTTAAATAAGTGTCTTGAACATTTTGGAACACAGTTTGTAATTGATTAAATCTTTAAATGCTTCCGCTATATTTTAATGGTTTGATAACCAAGTTTTGAGTTTACGTATTTCATAAAGAGTTGTTTATTGTGACCGTTGACTTGGATCCTGGTTTGTCATGCGCCTCGCGGTAAAACTCCGCAAGTGGAAATTTGAGGGTGTGACAGATTGGTATCAGAGCCAATGGTTATAGTGAACTAGGACTACATGTAGAGTCTGGTCTATAGCCGAGTCGCACACACTAGACGATCACATACTTTGAGCCTATTAGTGGGATACGTATTAACTTTGTCGGGGTATCTTTACATCATCATCACACTTCTTTTTTACATCATCCGGTTTTATTTGGGTTCTTACCTACTCTTGTCTTCTTCTTCGGGATTGAAGAAGGAGAGGCTGATTTGTTGACTCTTGCACACACATACTTTCTTAACTTGCACCTATCGTAACACGTTACTAGGTGACGATATTCGGTGACTGGAGTCTGGACCTAGGAGTGCATTTGGAGGACTATGTAGAGCAGTTTATCATTTCGGGTGCACACGAAATAATAAACTGAAATGCATGAAAATCCCGGTGGACTTTGAGTTTAGGTGTACAGTCCTGAATTTGTCCCTAAGTTAACTCTTGTAAATTAATAGTGGTTGAAACTAGAGGTGAATCTGAATCCCTCGATTTCTTTATTTGTTAGATCATGTCTGGTGCTCGTGGTGGTGGACGTCGCGGTGGCGGCGGTGGCCGTGCTGGGGGCAGTGGTCGTGGTAACATCAACATGACCCAAGCTGAACTGAATAACTTGTTACAGCAGCAAGTGAACATGGCTATGGCTAATTTCCAGGCTGGGATTAATGCCATGGGTGGTGAGTTGATTTCTGTCGACTTTGCCTCATTCTTGGGTGTCATGTTCTTTCGTTTGTATTTTATTCGTGTATCGTGTTTCAGGTATCGCTGTCAATCCACCTCAACCTCAGTGCTCTTACAAGAAGTTTCGGGACTGTTGATGTGCTCAAAGTAGTTTAGTAAAAACTACTAAATTAACCTAAACTAGACACTCTAAGTTTTAAATTTATAAACTAAGACTCTCTAAACCTAAACCACACAACCGGCAAGTGTACCGGTCAGTGCAGTACAGCTAAAGTAAGTCCGAGTATCGAACCCACGAGACTCTACTAGAAAACGTAAACTAGACTCGATAACTTATCTACAAACTGACTTAAATTGTTTTGTTGCTTAAGGGGGGGGGGGTTTCTAAAAGACTAATGCAAATAAATAAAATAATAAAACTAAAATAACTAAATACACAAACTGGAGACTGTAACTGAGATCAGAAGATGGGAAGGCACTACCTAGGCTAGAATCCTACACATGAATGATAAGCTTCTAATGGTTATGGAGCTGGTGTGGAACCGGGATCTTAAAATACTAAACATCAAGAATAAACTAGACACCCTCGACCCTTCTCAAGGGGAAACCCTAGAATATTGTTGTGCTGTTAAACCACCGGTTGAGAGGTTACCCTCACAGGCTTACCTACTCGAATCTTAAAGTACCCGCTAGACAGTCTACCTCACAGCGCGAAAGTCACAATACACCCTAAAGTGCAAGGGGTAACTACAATATTTCTGATAAGACTTGGCCTACAAGGAATGCTAGGGAAACTAGGAAGATCTTCTCACAAAGCCTCTAGAACTAGCAATTTAACACCCTAGACAGACCAACAATCTCGCACTTCACAGCTATTGAGAATTGGTAGAACACTTAGAATCATCTAACTAACAATTACAACTCCTATGGATAACCTGCAGAAATTAACCATAAACTAGTTGCTAACACCCAGTCCGCAACCTAACCCGCATTCATACATGAAAGACATTCACAAAAACGCAAGTGGAGTTTATAAAAATTAATTAAACAAAACTAAATATGCATATACACCAAACCAGAAAATAAAGAGTTCGTTACTTTAAAATTCACCCACAACCAAAAATTCCAAAACCAAATAGAAAATAAATCAAACATATGCAATCATCTTTAACCTAGGTAGCGAAAAGGTCTAGCCAATAAAAGCCATGATAAAATCAAAACAATAAAAACTAAATATATTCATGGTGTTCACAACGGGTTAGAATAAATAAATAATAAATATTGAATTAGAACCGACCCGTGCTGGCACCTAGGCTTCAACCCTTGATCCTTGGCTTGCCTCCCTAAATTCCTCTTAAGGCTGCTGTTCAATGTCTCTCCTCTCCACAAAATAATAATATCTCTCCTTTGAAGTTCTCTTGTGCGTAGCTTCTCTGCCTTCGATATAAGTCTCCCCCAATTAATTATAATGTGCGGCCCCTCTCTATTTTCCAATCCAAGTATATGTGCGCCGCTTCTTATGAATTCTCTCTTTCCTCTCAATTCATGCGCCGCCTTCCCAATTAATAATATGCACCTTTATTGCTTCCTCCAATCCCCCAGGCTGCTTGTGTCCTTCCCTCAATAATAATATGTTCCACATATAAAAATCTTCCCTAGTTTTCACTTTGGGCCCATGTGACAAAAGTTGTCACACATTTTCAATTGTAGTTTTATTATTATTATTATTATTATTATTATTATTATTATTATTATTATTATTATTATTATTATAACTCGGCTCTTTAGACTCGGGTGTTCTTGACTTGATCAAAGTTGCTCGTTTATGCTCAAACGTCTATGAACACCTACAAAATACAAAATAAATAAATAAGTACTAAAACTGACTCAAAACTAATAAAAATCTATAACAACCTATACTATATAAAAGTAGACAGGTACAAGCCTAAAACTAATAAAAGTACTATATAAACGACTCGAAGTTTATACAAACTTTACACTGGAAATAGATGTATTTTACAATACATCAAATATCCCCACACTTATCTTTTTTTCGTCCCTGAAAAAGAATTGTGCTATGGAATCACAGTTAGGTTTACATCCAGTTTCAAAAAATAGATTACTTAATTAATAATCTACTACCGTGTTGATTGCGATTGCAGGTATATTGATCCTCTTAAACCCACACCGGTTTCCAAGCCCCTTTTATTTATGTTAAGTTCATGTGGATTAGTCTATCTAGGGTCTCACTCGAAGGAAGCCACAGTTCCTCCTAATCCCGCCTCAAGCTTATGAAGCTAAAGGAACGACCAATTGACCATTTCCCAACCGTCTTATGTAAAAAACCAAGAGAATTTAAAATCACTATTTTTTTTTTTTTTTACATACTTAACTCAGAGGGTGTGACCAATCCAAGTCGCTATCCCAGTGGCCAGGCACCTTAAGCTTCAACATTTTTTTTTTCTTTCAGCATACTTAACTCAGAGGGTGTGACCAATCCAAGTCGTTATCTCAGTGGCCAGGCACCTTAAGCTTCAGCATTTTTGCTTTGATTACTAATTTTTTTTTTTTAAGTCATTAGAAATTCTAACGGTTTTCTGCTTATAACGGTACTTCTTATACTATTTTTGGCGGTTTCGGTCTCCCCGTTTCTCCTAGATGAGAACCCACAAAATAGCCTAACATAATTAATTTATTACTTTTCAAAGGAAACCTTTCTACCGGCCGAGCCTACCCACATATCCCAAATCAGACACGTTTTCAATCAATTTTAATTCTCTTATTATACATACTATTTGAAAACCGGACACCTAACTTTACCTATCATTTTCCATATTTTATATAATGCAAACTTCAAAATCAGGGACATTTTCTCAAAAAAAATTTTATTTTTATTTTATTTTATTTTTATTTTATTTTTATTTATTTTTTTTTGACTCAAAATGACTCTATATACAAACTAAACGACAGTTTCCCATCCCCACACTTAAACTCTACATTGCCCTCAATGTAGGAATAGAAAACGACTCAAAACAAAATAAATTCCGAATACAAAAATAAAAAGACAAGGGCAAATTGGAAAGGACTTAGCTGGTTTATTAACGCGTAAGCTCCAAAAACTCTAGTCCCATTCAGCTCGATCGTATAGCATTTTGGTCGCAATCGGCTCTGACACAATGGTAAACTCTGGGCTTGCTTTGATAAATGATAACAGCTCCGGAATCACCCGAATGGAGATTGAGTACGGGCGGTGCAATCCAAACCTGCGCAAAACGAAACAAACAAAACCCGAGCATAATACCGAACTACACAAGAATAAAAAGAAAAAAAAAACTCAAACTACTAACTTAGACTCATAAAATAACAACAAACAAGAAGACGTACCTGCTTGGCAAAATGGCGGTGAATGGTGGTAGAACCAAATGGGTAGAAAGAAAAAAATACGATTCTCGCTCAACGTGAAGGACACTGGTGATCACAACACGCGTTGCTAACGAGAAAAAAAAATATAACTTTCCGGGGTAATAGCTCGTCGCATGAGACGAACAGGTCAGCCCAGACTCCTCACATTACATGAAAAGTCTTTTTTCACAGAAAGTTAACTAATTATTTATTTTTTTTTTTTAAGAAAAATTATCTTTTATTACCCAAACCTCTACCAAAACTCCCACTCAAAAAAAAAATATATAAAGATAATACATGGGATCCGCTCATAGTGAAATTTCCTCTACCTAAGCAAACACGCAAACCTGCAAACAGACTCAAAGACACAAAAACAAAGATAAAATAGAAAGATAAAAATCTATGAACCACTACCGAATGAAGGACCACAAATAAAAAAATGAACAGCTAGAAAAAAATAAATAAGTATAAAAATAAATTTACAAACTCTACAGAGTCTCCCCACACTTAAAGTTAATCATCAAGAATAAACTAGGAAGACGGACCAAAAATAAAAAAAAATAAAAAGCTACAAAAAAATAATAAATAAGTATAAATATAAATTTACAAACTCTACAGAGCCTCCCCACACTTAAACTTAATCAGGGGGCTTCTCTTTTATCTGGACCCGATCTAACCCGTTTAATTCCACCCGGTCCTCGTTAACAATTGAATATTTATTAGTGGAATTGAAAAATAATCTAAGCATTCTTAACGGGTCAGACCACCAAAATTTAAACTTACCTGGATTGAACCGGATGCGTGGCATGTAGCAAGAAGACTGATCGTGCTTGACTTTCACTGGCTTCTTCTTCTCCAACTCGTGCCAGCCGTTGATCCTCTTCCTCTTCCGATTCCGATTCCGATCCTTTCTTTTTCTCTTCCTTGCCCTCTCCCGTGGTGTTGTTGATTTTGAAGTTCCATCTATTACTAATACCACGGGCCAGCTATGGTGCGCTTCTTCTTCCACCATTTCCATGGGATGATCCCCACACTTAGTTCTTTTTTCTGGTGCAGGTTCAGTCATGTCTGTCGGTTCACCTTCGAGTAGGGCATCCAGGTATGCAATATCCCCATTAGGATCAGACTCCCCTAAATCTTCATAAGCAGGCAAACCCTCTAACTCTAGATCTAAAAACTCATCCTCTTCAGACAACGACTTCTCACTCACCTCGTTGTGTTCCTCTGCACCAAACATCATACCTATGGAATCTCCCAATTCCACTTCTTCTTCAATCACTTCACTCTTCACTAACAACCTCTGATACGCCGCCCATTCTTCTTCGTCATCCTCTTCATCAGAGTCACTCCCAAAATCATATATAGTAACCTGTGGCACCGGAGGTGGGACTTCAACGTCCATTTTCGTCTCCGTGATTGGGATGATCTCTTCATCTGACTCATCTGCGTATTCCATGATTGGCTCCTTCCCTTCTTCTGGAAACGTTGGAAACAACTCCCCTCGAGCGTTCATGTACCCGAGGTAGTTGCCCTCCTCATCATATGTATAACCGACTTTCGGCAGCTGCTCTTGCTGAACCTTTTCTTTTTCTTCTTCTTCCTTTAACCTTCTAGCAATGTCTTCTACTGTTCGTTGAAGATCTAAAAGAGCAGCATGTCGGTCTTTTATGAGGATGTCATGGTTTTTTAAGAGGGTGTCCTGCTCTGCTAACATGTTCTGGGTATTGGCATCCTTAGCAACTAATAATGTCAACAGACTCTCAATTATACTCCAATCATTACCACTATTCTCACAAGAATTGCTTCCAGAAAATTGATCAGGATACTGATTGAAATGTGGCTGCTGATACGAGTCATCATAATAATTTGTAGGACAACCCTGTGAATAATATGGCTGCGGCTGCACAAAGGAATTAGCACAATAATGTGCAGAGGACCCCGCATTTTGTGGAAATCTAACGGTAAAATAGGGTCCTCCACAAATTTCAAACATATTTACAGACTCGACAGAAATTAAAATGCACAAACAATTAGACTCCTACGACTCACTATACAAAAAGACAAACTCAACACAAAAAACAAGTAGCACAGATATGGCAGATAAATGTAATCAAAGCTAGTTAACGCAATCGCCAAGAGTCCCCGGCAACGGCGCCAAAAACTTGATGTGCTCAAAGTGGTTTAGTAAAAACTACTAAATTAACCTAAACTAGACACTCTAAGTTTTAAATTTATAAACTAAGACTCTCTAAACCTAAACCACACAACCGGCAAGTGTACCGGTCAGTGCAGTACAGCTAAAGTAAAGTCCGAGTATCGAACCCACGAGACTCTACTAGAAAACGTAAACTAGACTCGATAACTTATCTACAAACTGACTTAAATTGTTTTGTTGCTTAAGGGGGGGGGGGGGGGTTTCTAAAAGACTAATGCAAATAAATAAAATAATAAAACTAAAATAACTAAATACACAAACTGGAGACTGTAACTGAGATCAGAAGATGGGAAGGCACTACCTAGGCTAGAATCCTACACATGAATGATAAGCTTCTAATGGTTATGGAGCTGGTGTGGAACCGGGATCTTAAAATACTAAACATCAAGAATAAACTAGACACCCTCAACCCTTCTCAAGGGGAAACCCTAGAATATTGTTGTGCTGTTAAACCACCGGTTGAGAGGTTACCCTCACAGGCTTACCTACTCGAATCTTAAAGTACCCGCTAGACAGTCTACCTCACAGCGCGAAAGTCACAATACACCCTAAAGTGCAAGGGGTAACTACAATATTTCTGATAAGACTTGGCCTACAAGGAATGCTAGGGAAACTAGGAAGATCTTCTCACAAAGCCTCTAGAACTAGCAATTTAACACCCTAGACAGACCAACAATCTCGCACTTCACAGCTATTGAGAATTGGTAGAACACTTAGAATCATCTAACTAACAATTACAACTCCTATGGATAACCTGCAGAAATTAACCATAAACTAGTTGCTAACACCCAGTCCGCAACCTAACCCGCATTCATACATGAAAGACATTCACAAAAACGCAAGTGGAGTTTATAAAAATTAATTAAACAAAACTAAATATGCATATACACCAAACCAGAAAATAAAGAGTTCGTTACTTTAAAATTCACCCACAACCAAAAATTCCAAAACCAAATAGAAAATAAATCAAACATATGTAATCATCTTTAACCTAGGTAGCGAAAAGGTCTAGCCAATAAAAGCCATGATAAAATCAAAACAATAAAAACTAAATATATTCATGGTGTTCACAACGGGTTAGAATAAATAAATAATAAATATTGAATTAGAACCGACCCGTGCTGGCACCTAGGCTTCAACCCTTGATCCTTGGCTTGCCTCCCTAAATTCCTCTTAAGGCTGCTGTTCAATGTCTCTCCTCTCCACAAAATAATAATATCTCTCCTTTGAAGTTCTCTTGTGCGTAGCTTCTCTGCCTTCGATATAAGTCTCCCCCAATTAATTATAATGTGCGGCCCCTCTCTATTTTCCAATCCAAGTATATGTGCGCCGCTTCTTATGAATTCTCTCTTTCCTCTCAATTCATGCGCCGCCTTCCCAATTAATAATATGCACCTTTATTGCTTCCTCCAATCCCCCAGGCTGCTTGTGTCCTTCCCTCAATAATAATATGTTCCACATATAAAAATCTTCCCTAGTTTTCACTTTGGGCCGTAGCCCATGTGACAAAAGTTGTCACACATTTTCAATTGTAGTTTTATTATTATTATTATTATTATTATTATTATTATTATTATTATTATTATTATTATTATTATTATTATTATTATTATTATTATTATAACTCGGCTCTTTAGACTCGGGTGTTCTTGACATGATCAAAGTTGCTCGTTTATGCTCAAACGTCTATTACACCTACAAAATACAAAATAAATAAATAAGTACTAAAACTGACTCAAAACTAATAAAAATCTATAACAACCTATACTATATAAAAGTAGACAGGTACAAGCCTAAAACTAATAAAAGTACTATATAAACGACTCGAAAATTATACAAACTTTACACTGGAAATAGATGTATTTTACAATACATCAACTGTCAGCCCCATAACTTCACTGGGACTGAGGGAGCGGTGGGACTGCTCCGATGGCTGGAGAAGGTAGAATCTGTGTTTGTCATCTGTAACTGTCCCGCTGGGGACCGGGTTAAGTATGCTACTACGACATTCGAGGGGCCTGCATTGTCGTGGTGGAATGCTACTGCCCAGAACATGGGATTGGGGGAGGCTATTGCTATGCATTAGGCAGATTTTGTGCATCTGTTGAGGAGTGAGTACTGTCCGAGGGAGGAGGTACAGAAGTTGTTACATGAAGTCTGGAGTTACAAGATGGTCGGGTCCAAGATTGAAGAGTACACTATGACGAGGAACGACCTGGCGGTGTTGTGCCCTGATTTGCACACACCTGAGTATAGGATGATCGATCACTATGTATCCGGGTTAGTGCCGGAGATTGCTGGATTGGTGGCTGCTGGGAATCTTCCCACTCTTGCTGAAGTTGTTCGATCAGCTCATCGGATGACTAACCTGAAGGTGGCAGAAGGTGTTTTGCCTCCTAAGGGTGCTGCTGTGAAGGTTTCTGAAGGGAACAAGAGGAAGTGGGATAATGTGGGAAAGAGTGCCGTGCCAGCGCCATCTCAGCCGCCGAAGAAGTTTGATTCGACTGGGTCTTCTTCAGGGCAGAAGTCGGGAGGGTATGTTGGGAAGCATCCCAAGTGCAACAAGTGTGGTTATCACCATTCTGGGAATTGTGATCGGGCTCGCTGTCATCGGTGCCATCAGTTGGGGCATCATGCTAAGGATTGCTGGGTGACACTTACCTCAACTCAACCTCCTGCTGCTACTCCTACTCCTGCTGCTCAGGGGACTCCAGGAAAGCAGGGGTGCTATAACTGTGGTGACACGGGACACTTCAAGCGTGAATGTCCTAAGCTGAAGCAGGGTGATAATGGGAGGGGCGGGAACGGTAACGGTAACAACGGGGGCGGAGGCAGGACTGCACGTGCTTTCGTCATTGGATCTGCAGTGGCTAGGCATGATCCAGACACAGTTACCGGTACGTTCCTTCTTAATGATCGCTATGTTTCTGTCTTGTTTGATTCTGGTGCTGATAAGAGTTTCGTATCTATGGATATTAGTCGATTGCTAGATATAGTACCCACACCTTTAGAGGCTAAGTACTTAATAGAATTGGCTGATGGTAAGAAAATCGAAGCAACACACACCCTTAGGGAATGTCGCTTGGAACTGTCGGGTTTGTGTTTCCCCATTGACCTTATGCCGGTACCCCTGGGTAGTTTTGATGTCGTTGTCGGCATGGATTGGTTATCGTTGTATCGTGCGGAGATCGTTTGTTTCGATAAGATTATTCGGATCCCTCTCCCTGATGGAGAGACTCTTTCGGTTCATGGCGAGAAAAGCGGTGCTCTGCTGAGTATCATTTCTAGCATGAAAGCCCGTAAGTACCTTCGGAAGGGTTGTTCGGCCATTCTAGCACTTGTTAACGTTTCGACTGACGATGAGAAGAAGATCGAGGATATTCCGGTGGTTCGTGATTTTCCCGATGTGTTTCCTGATGATTTACCTGGTCTTCCTCCCCATCGCCAGGTTGAGTTTGGTATTGATCTTACTCCGGGTGCAGCTCCTATTACCCGGGCTCCGTATCGTCTTGCACCTCCCGAGATGCAAGAGTCGTCCAACTAGTTGCAGGAACTCTTGGAAAAGGGTTTCATCCGACCGAGTTCTTCCCCTTGGGGAGCTCCTATTTTGTTTGTGAAGAAGAAGGACGGAAGTCTTCGCATGTGTATTGATTATCGGGAGCTGAACAAAGTGACCATCAAGAATCGTTATCCTCTCCCTCGCATTGATGATCTCTTTGACCAGCTCCAGGGCTCTAGTTACTACTCGAAGATTGATTTGCGGTCCGGTTATCACCAGTTGCGCGTCCAGGAAGCTGACATTCAGAAGACTGGTTTTCGCACTCGTTATGGCCATTTTGAGTTCTTGGTCATGCCTTTTGGTCTCACTAACGCTCCGGCGGTGTTCATGGACTTGATGAACCGCGTTTGCAAGCCTTACCTTGATAAGTTCGTCATCGTGTTTATTGACGATATTCTGGTTTATTCTAAGAACAAGACGGATCACGAGGAACACTTACGGTTGGTCCTGGAACTTTTGAGATAGGAGCAGTTGTATGCTAAGTTCTTAAAGTGTGATTTTTGGTTACGTGAAGTTCAATTCCTAGGGCATGTGGTTGATGAACTGGGAATTCATGTCGATCCAGCTAAGATCGAAGCTATTAAAGACTGGGAAGCGCCAAAGACGCCATCTGAGGTGCGGCAATTCCTAGGTCTTGCGGGCTACTATCATCGTTTCATTGAGGGATTTTCGAAGATCGCTCAGCCCCTCACCACTCTTACCTAGAAAGACCGAAAGTTTGACTAGGGTGAACCACAGGAATCAGCATTTCAGATGCTGAAGCTTAAACTTTGTTCTGCACCTATCTTATCTTTACCTGAGGGTACGGATGACTTCGTTGTGTACTGTGACGCTTCTATTCGTGGTCTCGGTTGTGTGTTGATGCAAAGCGGGAAGGTTATTGCCTATGCTTCTCGACAACTCAAGGTTCATGAGAAGAACTACACTACTCATGACTTGGAATTGGGTGCAGTGATCTTTGCGTTGAAAATCTGGAGACATTACTTGTACGGTACCAAGTGTGAAGTATACACCGATCACAAGAGTCTTCAACATATTTTTGACCAAAAGGTGTTAAACATGCGGCAGCGTCGCTGGGTTGAACTCCTGAACGACTATGATTGTGCTATTAAATACCATCCTGGCAAGGCGAACGTTGTGGCGGACGCCTTGAGCAGGAAGGAGTCTGTGAATCCTCGTCGTGTTCGAGCCTTACAGCTCACCATTCATTCCTCATTGCCTGACCGAATCCGTTCGGCACAGTTAGAAGCTTTGAAGGAGGAGAA
Source organism: Ambrosia trifida (assembly GCA_028751855.1). NCBI lineage: Eukaryota > Viridiplantae > Streptophyta > Magnoliopsida > Asterales > Asteraceae > Ambrosia > Ambrosia trifida. The sequence goes on from CM054124.1 coordinate 1,222,945, forward strand.
CCTTAAAGCTGAAACTATGCACAGTGCTGACAAGCATCTTGAACTCAGGACCGATGGCTTACACTATTTTGCGGGACGTGTTTGGGTTCCCTTGTTCGGGGGATTACGCGAGCTTGTCTTGGATGAAGCTCACAAATCCTGGTATTCTATTCACCCTGGCTCCGATAAGATGTATCAGGATTTGAAGATACTTTATTGGTGGCCAAACATGAAGGCTGATATAGCTTCTTATGTCAGCAAATGCTTGACTTGTGCTAAAGTCAAGGTGGAGTATCAGAGGCCGTCTGGTCTCCTGCAACAACCAGAGGTTCCAGAATGGAAGTGGGAGCGAATCACGATGGATTTTGTCACCAAGTTACCAAGGTCACCAAGTGGTTATGATATGATTTGGGTGATTGTTGACAGGTTGACAAAATCGGCACATTTCATACCTATTAAGGAAACTGATGGACTCGAGCGGTTGGCTCGACTTTACCTTAAGGAGGTGGTTGCTCGGCACGGGGTGCCTGTTTCTATTATTTCTGATCGTGATTCTCGTTTTGCTTCGCATTTCTGGAAGGCTCTGCACAAGGCTTTGGGTACTCAGTTGGATATGAGTACGGCTTATCATCCGCAAACTGATGGACAGAGCGAGCGGACGATTCAAACCTTGGAAGACATGCTCCGGGCATGTGTTATCGATTTTGGCAAAAGCTGGGAGATCCACCTACCATTGGTAGAGTTCTCCTACAACAACAGCTATCACTCTAGTATTAAGGCAGCTCCGTTCGAGGCTCTCTACGGACGGAAATGTCGATCACCTCTTTGTTTGGCCGAGGTGGGCGAGAGCCAACTCACTGGTCCGGAACTTGTGTACGAAACTTCGGAGAAAATCGTACAAATTCGTAACCGTTTAGCTACTGCGCGGGATCGTCAGAAGAGCTATGCCGATCGCCGTCGCAAACCTTAGGAGTTCCAGGTTGGGACAAGGTACTTCTGAAAGTTTCACCATGGAAGGGCGTCATACGCTTTGGAAAGCGTGGCAAGCTCAACCCTCGTTATGTCGGACCGTTCGCAATCCTGGAACGGATTGGACCGGTGGCATACAGAGTTGACTTACCAGCGGAGCTCGGTAGTGTTCACAACGTCTTCCATGTGTCTAACTTAAAGAAGTGTTTGGCTGATGAATCTCTCATTGTACCACTGGAAGAGATCAAGGTTGATGATCGTCTTCGCATTGTGGAGGAACCAGTCGAGATCCTCGACTACAAGATTTGTAGCCTTCGTCGGAGTAAAATCCGCATCACGTGGGAACGGGAGGATCAGATGAAAGCTAAACAACCTCATCTTTTTCCGAAACACGCATTCGAATCTAGGCATGTTACTTCTGAAGCGGAATGAATCTCGGGTCGAGATTCCTCTCAACGTGGGGATGATGTGACATCCGGTAAATTTTCTTTTCGTTTCATTCTTTTAGTCTCTTTCATTTTTGGGCTTTGCCCAATTTTCGAGACGAAAATTTTTTCAACGTGGGGATGATGTGACACCCGGCATATTTAGCTTAAACATTTTAGTAACATCTAAGTCTACCTTAGCGGGAAACATTTATAAACGGACTTAACTAGGTTCGTTGAGTCGGGTCAAGTTAGGATTGTCCAGGGTTCAATGATCTGGAGGATCATTGGGAGTCGTTTTAGGAATACGCTAGTACCGGATCCCGTTGTTGGTGAAATTACATAAACTAATTAAGTGTATGTGTAGATTAATTGTCGTGTGGTAGATTATATGCATAGATGTGTTTAAACGATGTGTAGATAATCATCCATGCTTAAATATGTTAAACATAGACTAAGGTTGCATGCTCATATGTTAAGGTGCGATAAAATGCGTTAAACACGACAAATTGGAAAACTAGAAAAAAACATAGGTCCTGGTTCGACCACATCGAGTGGTCGAACCTGGAAAACAGTCTTGGTTCGACCCTTAGCAAAGGGGCGAACCTGGAATGTGGAAATGGAAAAGTTTTATTCGACCAGAACATGCACATTCGACCCTGTGAAACGGGCGAATGTGGATACATTCGCCCAGGTAGAAGGGGCGAATGTGGACTAGTATAAATACCAAACCTTGTCATTTTTCACCATTTCACAAACCCTAACCGTCTCAAAACACTCTATAACGATTTTAATCACTAAGGAAGGAGTTTTTGCTCTTCTTTTTCATAATCTAACCTATCAACAACATCTAATCAAGAATCCTAGGTGTGTTCTTAATTCTAAACCTTGTTCAAGCATTTTAATTCGTTTTTATCTAACCCTAAATGTCTAGATCTGTTCTAAGGAAGTTTTTATCAATAAAAACCTTTTAAACATCTTTCTAAACCTAAACCCTATCATTAAACATAGGTTTTCAAATCAATATACATATGTTAATAGTGTGTTATGTGATATTATGTGTTGTTTAATGATTTGCTACTGTGCTAATGCTAGAAACATGATCTAGGGCTGCTATTGACGATAGTTTAGGAGTATAAAAGGGTATTATTAAATAGATGATGATATCAAGTCTAATTTGGGGATTTTATTGAATCTAGGGCTTGTGCATGTTAGTATTATCAATAAAGCTATTGGGGGTTTTCGACTACATGATAAACTGAACATTTTTAGATGATTATGGATTGATATTAAAAAGTTTCCAAATTGGGTAAAGATTACATGCATGATGTGACACTTCCATAATCTTTTCCATTTTGGGATAGGGCTGAAACGGATAAGTTTTGGGGCACAATTGGTGGGGTTTTGTAGGGATAAATTATACATGCTTGACTGCAGTGTTTGATGATGTTTCGGGATGTTTTCGGATGTTTTTGAAGCGTTTTGGGAAAAATAATCTGTCAAGGTCGAACCTGGGCACATTCGACCGGTCGAGTGGTCGAATGTGGAAATCCCAAGGTCGAACCTGGACAGTTTGCTCGAATATGTGAAGAACGGTCGAAGGAGGCTTTCCAAAGGGTCGAAGGTGGGTTAAAACGGGCGAAGGAGGATCAGTCTTCCTGGTTCGACCCTTCTGATTCAAAAATGAGATTTTTGATACAAACTAAGTGTTTTATGCTTGAACCTTGTGTGTAATCTATGTGTACTTGATTAGTTAGGGTAATGAGTCACCAATGGGATGTCGGGTCGGTCTAGTGTGTCGGTTGAACACTTAAACACGTTTTAAAACATACTTGGTTACGATCTGGACAATCAGGTACTAGATAACCTTATGGTTATTAGTCGGAACACTTATGTGAACATTTTGATAGATCTCCGGTAGTGGGATTATCAAGGGCTTGGAACTTTACTATTTACTAAAGAACGCAATCTAAGGTGAGTTCACGGCCCCACTTTTATAGCTTTAACTTTTGGGGGAGAAAACATGCGCTAAACTATTTTGGTAACATATGTCATACAATAGTTATAACTTGCATTGCTATACAATCTTTTAAAGTCCCGGGGGAAAACTATGAATGTGCGGGGATGCACAACAAGGGAAGTGTGGATAGATCTATTGGGCGTGACCTGCCCCACTCGTCGGCTTGGAGGGCCGGGCGGGTGCATATTGTCTTGAACTGGTAACATTGGTATCATGCTGAACATTCGGGCTGAACATTGCTAAACATTGCTAAACGTGTCTTGTAATGGTTTTCCAATCGTAGTAGTAATAAAACATACGCCTAGCTAGCGTACCTGGTAACATTGGTATAGTATGGACATGGTAATGCTTTGGTAACTATTTTGGTAACATATTGAACAAACCTGTGAATCACCAGCATTATATATGTTGACGTCTTTTTGGCATGTGTTTCTCAGGTCGCTAAGGTAGCATCGGTTGGACTAGGCGCACGGGTCTGCATTGGCGTCTAGGCTTAGTGGCATATTTTAAATAAGTGTCTTGAACATTTTGGAACACAGTTTGTAATTGATTAAATCTTTAAATGCTTCCGCTATATTTTAATGGTTTGATAACCAAGTTTTGAGTTTACGTATTTCATATAGAGTTGTTTATTGTGACCGTTGACTTGGATCCTGGTTTGTCATGCGCCTCGCGGTAAAACTCCGCAAGTGGAAATTTGAGGGTGTGACAGATTGGTATCAGCGCCAATGGTTATAGTGAACTAGGACTGCATGTAGAGTCTGGTCTATGGCCGAGTCGCACACACTAGACGGTCTTATACTTTGAGCCTATTAGTGGGATACGTACTAACTTTGTCGGGGTGTCCTTACATCATCATCACACTTCTTTGTTACATCATCCGCTTTTATTTGGGTTCTTACCTACTCTTGTCTTCTTCTTCGGGATTGAAGAAGGAGAGGCTGATTTGTTGACTCTTGCACACACATACTTTCTTAACTTGCACCTATCGTAACACGTTACTAGGCGACGATATTCGGTGATTGGAGTCTGGACCAGGAGTGCATTTGGAGGACCATGTAGAGCAGTTTATCATTTCGGGTGCACACGAAATAATAAACTGAAATGCATGAAAATCCCGGTGGACTTTGAGTTTAGTTGTACAGTCCTGAATTTGTCCCTAAGTTAACTCTTGTAAATTTCTAGTGGTTTACACTAGAGGTGAATCTGAATCCCTCGATTTCTTGATTTGTTAGATCATGTCTGGTGCTCGTGGTGGTGGACGTCGCGGTGGCGGCGGTGGCCATGCTGGCGGCAGTGGCCGTGCTGGGGGGCGGTGGTCGTGGTAACATAGACATGACCCAAGCTGAACTGAATAAGTTGTTACAGCAGCAAGTGAACATGGCTATGGCTAATTTCCAGGCTGGGATTAATGCCATGGGTGGTGAGTTGATTTCTGTCGACTTTGCCTCATTCTTGGGTGTCATGTTCTTTCGTTTGTATTTTATTCGTGTATCGTGTTTCAGGTATCGCTGTCAATCCACCTCCACCTCAGTGCTCTTAGAAGAAGTTTCGGGACTGTCAGCCCCATAACTTCGCTAGGACTGAGGGAGCGGTGGGACTGCTCCAATGGCTGGAGAAGGTAGAATCTGTGTTTATCATGTGTAACTGTCCCGCTAGGGACCGGGTTAAGTATGCTACTGCGACATTCGAGGGGCCTGCATTGTCGTGGTGGAATGTTACTGCCCAGAACATGGGATTAGGGGAGGCTATTGCTATGCCTTGGGCGGATTTTGTGCATCTGTTGAGGAGTGAGTACTGTCCGAAGGAGGAGGTACAGAAGTTGGAACATGAAGTTTGGAGTTACAAGATGGTCGGGTCCGAGATTGAAGAATACACTGTGAGGAGGAACGAGCTGGCGGTGTTGTGCCCTGATTTGCATACACCCGAGTATAGGAGGATCGAGCACTATGTATCTGGGTTAGTGCCGGAGATTGCCGGATTGGTGGCTGCTGGGAATCTTCCCACTCTTTCTGAAGTTGTTCGATCAGCTCATCGGATGACTAACCTGAAGGTGGCAGAAGGTGTTTTGCCTCCTAAGGGTACTACTGTGAAGGTTTCTGAAGGGAACAAGAGGAAGTGGGATAATGTGGGAAAGAGTGCCGTGCCAGCGCCATCTCAGCCGGCGAAGAAGTTTGATTCGACTGGGTCTTCTTCAGGGCAGAAGTCGGGAGGGTATGTTGGGAAGCATCCCAAGTGCAACAAGTGTGGTTATCACCATTCTGGGAAATGTGATCGGGCTCACTATCATCGGTGCCATCAGTTGGGGCATCATGCTAAGGATTGCAGGGTGACACTTACCTCAACTCAGACTCCTGCTGTTACTCCTACTCCTGCTGCTCAGGGGACTCCAGGAAAGCAGGGGTGCTATGACCATGGTGACACGGGACACTTCAAGCGTGAATGTCCTAAGCTGAAGCAAGGTGATAATGGGAGGGACGGGAACGGTAACAGGAACAATGGGGGCGGAGGCAGGACTGCACGTGCTTTCGTCATTGGATCTGCACAGGCTAGGCAGGATCCAGACACAGTTACCGGTACGTTCCTTCTTAATGATCGCTATGTTTCTGTCTTGTTTGATTCTGGTGCTAATAAGAGTTTCATCAAGGGCTTGGCACTTTACTATTTACTGAAGATCTAAGGTGAGTTCACGGCCCCACTTTTATAGCTTTAACTTTTGGGGAAGAAAACATGCGCTAAACTATTTTGGTAACATATGTCATACTATAGTTATAACTTGCATTGCTATACGATCTTTTAAAGTCCCGGGGGAAAACCATGAATGTGCGGGGATGCATAATGGGGGAAGTGTGGATAGATCTATTGGGCGTGACCTGCCCCACTCGTCGGCTTGGAGGGCCAGGCGGGTGCATATTGTCTCAAACTGGTAACATTGGTATCATGCTGAACATTCGGGCTGAACATTGCTAAACATTGCTAAACGTGTCTAGTATTGGTTTTCCATTCGTAGTAGTAATAAAACATACGCCTAGCTAGCATACCTGGTAACATTGGTATAGTATGGACATGGTAACGCTTTGGAAACTATTTTGGTAACATATTGAACAAACCTGTGAACTCACCAGCATTATATACGTTGACGTCTTTTTGGCATGTTTTTCTCAGGTCGCTAAGGTAGCATCGGTTGGACTAGGCGCACGAGTCTGCATTGTCGTCTAGGCTTAGTGGCATATTTTAAATAAGTGTCTTGAACATTTTGGAACACAATTTGTAATTGATTAAATCTTTAAATGCTTCCACTATATTTTAATGGTTTGATAACCAAGTTTTGAGTTTACGTATTTCATATAGAGTTGTTTATTGTGACCGTTGACTTGGATCCTGGTTTGTCATGCGCCCCGCGGTAAAACTCCGCAAGTGGAAATTTGAGGGTGTGACAAAACCCTTCTGAATAGAAACTAAATCGGATTTCACACCCTCAAATTTCCACTACGGGGTTTATACCGCGTGGTGCGTGACATACCAAGATCCCATAGACATAAGTCATAAGAACGACTCTAAATGCCCAAACCATTTAGTTCGTTATTGAAAATCAAGTTTAAAGTTTACTGTCACACCCTCAAATTCCACGTGCGGAGTTTTACCGCGAGGCGCGTGACAAACCAGGATCTAAGTCAACGGTCACAATAAACGACACTATATGATACGTACAAATGACATAAACAAACCATTAAGTTTTCATAAATGATCCATCGCTGCGGAAGCGTAAAACTTTATTACAACACAAAAGCAAAAGTACGTAAGTCTGAAAAAGCTAAATAAGATGCATATGAATCCTAGACGCCGTGAGACCCCGTGCGCCTATGATATGCTGCTACCTCAACGACCTGAGACAAACATGCTAAAAACGTCAGCAAATAATGCCGGTGAGTTCACAGGTTTTATATTAAACGTTTAAGTAATAAAAGCCATCATGTTATCACTATGTTAGAAATGATAGCGTTAGCTAGACGCATGAGTAATACTACTACGACCGGAAACCATTACAGACAACGATATATGATTTTGCCCGAAACGATTATGCTTATGACCGAGACAATATGCACCCGCCCGGCTCCCAACCGACGGGTGGGGTCTGTCAGTCCCATTAGATCTATCCACATTTCCCCCGTTATGCTATCCAGCATATTCATGGTTTCCCCGGGACTTTACGTATCGTATAGCACAAATGAATTTAACACTAGTATAACATGATAATTTATGAAATATGTGTACGCATGTGTCTCCCCCGAAATTTAAAAACGTAATGTGGGGCCGTGAAACTCACCTAATACTGCTCTCTCCTCTAAGACAAGTAAACCTGCTCAATAGACGGCACCAAATACCGGTGACCTATCATGACGAGCGTATAAGGTGTTAGACTAACAACCCGTAGGTTGATTAGTCCCCAACAGTCCAGACCATAACCGTGTACATTTGAAATGTTGTTTAAACGTTTAACCGACCACACCTGACAAGACCCGACATCCCATTGGTGACCCGACATCCCACGTGTTAGCCGAAAGTAAGATATCATGCAACATATGCAATTAAACACTTAATATGTGCAAGAGTTCACCTAGTCTAGCATAACGCTCAATTAACACATAAATAGGTCCAAACACGTGGTACCAAGTAATTGGACATGTCACGGGGTTCCTAACAAGTTCCTAGGCGTCAATCTGTGTTTCGGGATGTTAAAATATACATATAGCAGCTGTACACGCGATTAGGAAGCAAACATGTGATTAGGAAAAGTCAACTGGTGATTAGGAGCGTCAAAATGGCGAGTAGGACTGTAATCGCCAGTCATAATGGCGATTGGTCTCCCAATCGCCTATAGTTCATGCGATTGGGGGCCAATCGCCTCTAATACAGGTGATTAGGAACCCATATTTGCCCTTACTGCTCTGTTCCACGTTTTTGCGCATTTAACCCTCCAAATCAGATCCGAAACATGTGGAAACACCCAATATCCAACCCAAAACATTAACCCATCTATTTCAAGCAAAAACCCCTAATTTATCATCACCCTAGCCGTCCCGAATGCATTTGTTTTCCCAAAATAGCAATATTATCTTGTAAACATCACATCCTCATGCAAAACTTACCCTAAATAGCATATATCCAGATTTCATCACATAATGAAGTTGTCCGACAATATCCTATTGTTCTAGCATTATCCTAGAGTAAACCCTAACCTCAAACAATCAACAAAACACAACATATCATCATCAATCCACCATAATCATTCAAACGGGTCAAAACGCCTAATATCAATATTACACATCTATGAACCTTCAAACTCCTAGGTTATCATCATATTAACTCATTTAGATCAGAAACACAATAATAATACAAGAACAATCATGTTTAAACGATATAAATCCTATCTTGCATGAATACATCGCATATAACAAGTATAGAGGTTTGGGTTTGTTTAGAAACTGATTTTAATGAGTTTTCAAAGACACAAATGTTTAGAAATCAGGTATGGACCATTAAGGATCAAAAAAATATCATTACAAAGGTTTGGGATGAAGAACACACCTTAAAATGGTGAGATTATGAGGTGTAAAGCTTGGAAATGTGATTTCTTTCTCAAAAACGTGTTGCAGAGGTTGGATAAGGTGTGGGGTGGCTTTGGGGTGTATTAGGGTTTCACAAATGATGTATTAAAACATAAGGGTGGCACTTATAGGCGTTTTTAGTCGTCATATGCAAATCAGGCGAGTACACAGCTGTTACTGGAGATTAAGGCTTCTAATCGCTTGTAACTACAAGCGAGTAGCCCCTAATCACCCCAAAGACTCTTCTACTCGCCTCATTACTGGCGATTAGGCTATCTCATATGGCCTAATCGCCTATAGCCTATGTATCCGGGTTTTTGGCGCGCTAAACCCTATTTTATCATATATAAACACGTTTTCACATACCGACAAGTCATATAATGATTATAAGGACATAATGCATGATAACTAACACGTTCCCATCCAATCACCAATTCCCGGGACTCAAGACTTGCGTGTGTGCAATAAGCCCGGCGATTCTATAAATCGCCAATCCTTGTACACATGGTTACGGACCGACACCCAATGATCCCTCGGACCATTGTAACGATTCCCGATGATTCCCAAATCATCGACACGACTCAACCGACCCGGTCAAGTATGATATTAAGTAGTTGTTTTCAATGTAATAGTTAAGGTAGACTCGTATGTATGCAAAGTATGAAACTTATGTATGTAGAGTGCGAAACGTATGTATGTAAAGTATGAAAAGTATTAACCTGAATATGTCGGGTGTCACATCATCCCCCAGTTGAAAGACTTTTCGTCTCGAAAATTAAATGAAGTCCGGAGATGAAGAGACGAAAGAAAGAAAGAAAGAAAAAAAAATTCCCGTTGTTACATCATCCCCCAGTTGAAAGGAATCTTGACCCGAGATTTATTTAGTTTTGGAAGCAACATAGTTCGATTCAAAAGCACGCTTAGGAAATAGATGAGGGTACTTGGCCTTCATCTGATCTTCCCGTTCCCACGTGAACTCCGGTCCACGATTTGAATTCCAACGAACCTTGACGATGCGGATTTTACTCCGACGAAGGCTACGAATCTTATAATCAAGAATTTCAACCGGTTCCTCCACAATACGTAAACGATCATCAACTTTGATTTCTTCAAGAGGAATTACGAGGGATTCGTCAGCCAAGCACTTCTTAAGATTCGAGACATGGAAGACATTATGCACGCTACTAAGCTCGGCTGGTAAGTCAAGTCTGTATGCCACCGGCCCAAAACGTTCCAGGATTGGGAACGGTCCGACATAACGAGGGTTAAGTTTGCCGCGCTTCCCGAAGCGTATAATGCCCTTTCATGGGGATACCTTCAATAAGACCCTGTCGCCGACCTGAAACTCCAAAGGTTTGCGACGACGATCGGCGTAGCTCTTTTGGCGATCACGAGCTGCCGCCATACGATTACGAATTTGTACTTTCTTTTCGGAAGTTTCGTACACCATTTCTGGACCAGTGAGTCGGCTCTCGCCCACCTCGGCCCAACAAAGAGGAGACCGGCACTTCCGTCCATACAGAGCCTCGAACGGTGCCGCCTTGATGCTAGAGTGGTAACTATTGTTGTAAGAGAACTCTACCAGCGGCAGGTGAATCTCCCAATTCTTACCGAAATCGATGACACATGCTTGAAGCATGTCTTCAAGCGTTTGAATCGTCCGCTCACTCTGGCCATTAGTTTGCGGATGATATGCGGTGCTCATGTCCAGTTGAGTACCTAACGCTTTATGCAATTTCTTCCAGAAACGGGAAGCGAAACGGGAATCACGATCGGAGATGATAGAGACGGGCACCCCGTGCTTGGAAATCACTTCCTTAATATAGATACGAGACAACCGCTCCAAAATTTCGGTTTCCTTAATAGCAAGGAAGTGTGCGGACTTTGTCAACCGGTCGACAATCACCCAGATCATGTCACAACCACTGGGCGACTTCGGAAGTTTGGTCACAAAATCCATTGTAATCCGTTCCTATTTCCATTCCAGAATTTCTGGTTGCTATAAAAGACCAGACGACTTCTGGTACTCCACCTTGACCTTAGCACAGGTCAGACATTTGCTGACATACGAAGCTATGTCAGCCTTCATGTTGGGCCACCAATAGAGTATCTTTAGGTCCTGATACATCTTATCGGAACCCGGATGAATAGAATACCGGGATTTGTGAGCTTCGTCCATGACAAGCTCCCGCAAACCCCCAAATAAAGGAACCCAAATTCGTTCGGCAAAATAATGCAGGCCATCAGACCCGAGCTCGAGGTGCTTATCGGCACCGTGCATGGTTTCAGCTTTAAGGTTTTCCTCCTTCAAAGCTTCCAATTGTGCAGAACGGATTTGGTCAGGCAACGAGGAATGAATGGTGAGTTGTAAGGCTCGAACACGACGAGGTTTCACAGACTCCTTCCTGCTCAAGGCGTCCGCCACAACGTTCGCCTTGCCAGGATGGTACTTGATAGCACAGTCATAATCGTTCAGGAGTTTGACCCAGCGGCGCTGCCGTATGTTTAACACTTTCTGGTCGAAAATATGTTGGAGACTCTTGTGAAAGGTGTATACTTCGCATTTGGTACCGTACAAGTAATGTCTCCAGATTTTCAACGCAAAGATCACCGCCCCTAACTCCAAATCATGAGTAGTGCAGTTCTTCTCATGAACTTTAAGTTGACAAGAAGCATAGGCAATAACCTTTCCGTGTTGCATTAACACACAATCGAGACCACGAATAGAAGCGTCACAATATGCAACGAAATCATCCGTGCCCTCAGGTAAGGATAAGATAGGTGCAGAACAAAGTTTAAGCTTCAGCATCTGAAATGCTGATTCCTGCGGTTCACCCCAGTCAAACTTTCAGTCCTTCTGGGTAAGAGTGGTGAGGGGTTGAGCGATCTTCGAAAATCCCTCGATGAAACGACAGGCATGACCAGAAACTTGAAGTGGCCATAACGTGTATGAAAGGCGGTCTTCGGGATGTCAGCTTCTTGCACCCGCAATTGATGATATCCAGACCTCAGATCTATCTTAGAATAAAAACTGGAGCCTTGGAGCTGATCAAATAAATTGTCAATACGGGGAAGTGGGTAGCGATTCTTGATGGTTACCTTGTTCAGTTCCCGGTAGTCAATACACATACGAAGGCTCCCATCTTTCTTTTTGACAAATAAGATAGGTGCTCCCCACGGAGATGAACTCACACGAATGAATCCTTTTTCCAACAACTCCTATAGTTGATTAGATAATTCCTGCATCTCGGGAGGTGCAAGGCGGGAAGGAGCTCGGGCAATAGGTGCAGCACCGGGCACAAGATCAATGTTAAATTCAACCTGACGGTGAGGTGGAAGACCAGGCAAATCGTCGGGAAACACGTCGGGAAAATCACGAATAACAGGAATGTCCTCAATCCTCTTCTCATTGTCAGATTAGACCGAAACAAGAGCTAAGATAGCAGAATACCCTTGTACTTTGGTTTTATCCTCATTCGCATCATTCAGCATTCGCATTCATCATGTGTTTTCGGTCTTGTACATTTCGGTCTTGTACATGGTTATCATTTTACATTCATGGGGTCTGATATGGGTCCTTTGGAGATGCTACTTAGACGGTACTGGTGTATCATTTATACCGATCACAGTAGTCTCCAGTAGGTCTATGATCAGGAGGAATCACTTATCTTGCATCCACTATGGGGAGGGCGGTTCCCCGGCATAGAGTATCCGATGCTATCATTCTTCGTTCGCTGTTATCCTTTCGTTTGCATTCTGGGAAACGTTACTTGGGTTGGGTTGACACTCATTACTGTCGGAGAGTGAATCTCGGGGCGAGATTCCTTTCAACAGGGGGATGATGTGATGACCGGGAAAAAAATTTATTTTTATCGCTTTGTTCTCTTTGACTTTGGGAAATTTTCGGGACGAAAATTCTTTCAACTGGGGGATGATGTGACACCCGGCATATTCAGGGTAATACTTTTCATACTTTACATACATACGTTTCATACTGTACATACATACGTTTCATACTTTGCATATATACGAGTCTTCCTCAACTAAAACATTCAAAACAAGTACTTAATATCATACTTGACCGGGTCGGTTGAGTCGTGTCGATGATTCGGGAATCATCAGGAATCATTACAATGGTCCGAGGGATCATTGGGTGTCGGTCCGTAACCATGTGTACAAGGATTGGCGATTTGTAGAATCGCCGGGCTTATTGCACACACGCAAGTCTTGAGTCCCGGGAATTGGTGATCGGATAGGAACGTGTTAGTTATCATGCATTATGTCCTTATAATCATTATATGACTTATCGGTATGTGAAAACGTGTTTATATATGATAAAATAGGGTTTAACGTGCCAAAAACCCGGATACATAGGCTATAGGCGATTAGGCCATATGGGATAGCCTAATTGCCAGTAATGAGGCGAGTAGAAGAGTCTTTGGGGCGATTAGGGGCTACTCGCTAGTAGTTACTAGCGATTAGAAGCCTTAATCTCCAGTAACAGCTGTGTACTCGCCTGATCTGCATATGACGACTAAAAACGCCTATAAATACCACCCTTATGTTTTAAAACATCATTTGTGAAACCCTAATACACCCCAAAGCCACCCCACACCTTATCCAACCTTTGCAACACGTTTTTGAGAAAGAAATCACATTTCCAAGCTTTACACCTCATAATCTCACCAGTTTAAGGTGTGTTCTTCATCCCAAACCTTTGTAATGATATTGTTTTGATCCTTAAAGGTCCAGACCTGATTTCTAAACATTTGTGTCTTTGAAAACTCATTAAAATCAGTTTCTAAACAAACCCAAACCTCTATACTTGTTATATGCGATGTATTCATGCAAGATAGGATTTTTATCGTTTAAACATGATTGTTCTTGTATTATTATTGTGTTTCTGATCTAAATGAGTTAATATGATGATAACCTAGGAGTTTGAAGGTTCATAGATGTGTAATATTGATATTAGGTGTTTTGACCCGTTTGAATGATTATGGTGGATTGATGATGATATGTTGTGTTTTGTTGATTGTTTGAGGTTAGGGTTTACTCTAGGATAATGCTAGAACAGTAGGATATTGTCGGACAACGTCATTATGTGATGAAATCTGTATATATGCTATTTAGGGTAAGTTTTGCATGAGGATGTGATGTTTACATGATAATATTGCTATTTTAGGAAAACACATGCATTCGGGACGGCTAGGGTGATGATAAATTAGGGGTTTTTGCTTGAAATAGATGGGTTAATGTTTTGGGTTGGATATTGGGTTTTTCCACATGTTTCGGATCTGATTTGGAGGGTTAAACGCGCAAAAACGTGGAACAGAGCAGTAAGGGCGATTATGGGTTCCTAATCGCCTGTATTAGAGGCGATTGGCCCCCAATTGCATGAACTATAGGCTATTGGGAGACCAATTGCCATTATGACTGGCGATTACAGTCCTACTTGTAGATGCAATTGTGCGACTAGTGCTTCGGATTGTTCAATAAACATGTTTTGATGAATGTCGAAGGTGCGAAGGAGTTTCATGTGGTGCGAAGGAAGACTTTAGTTGGTACGAAGGAAGAACAGAAGGTGCGAAGGAGGAAGTTTTGGTCGAATGAGATTAATGTTTATGTATAGCTTGGTTCGACCAGTTGGTTTGGTCGAACCTGCACATTCGCATGAACAAAGTGGGCGAATGTGCAGTCTATAAATAGTCAAGCTTGATTTTTGAATGTAACTTTTTGTCATATTATTCCCTCCACTTTCTGATATTCTCTCTAGAAGTTTATTTAGCTCTTTTCACGTTCTTACCATGTTTGTATCAATCTTTAAACGTGTAATCGAGTTTATAATTAATGAAAAGCTTTTGAAAATGATGATTTACTTGTTTTGATCTGTTTAACTATTATTTTGTGATTGTTTTAGGGATTCCGCACCTAAAACTAACTTGTTTGATCATTCTTTGTTGTTATACGATCTATACATACGCATACAAAGTGGTATCAGAGCCATTCTGGATTAAACAACCACAAATTAATAGTTTCTCAGTTGACTTGGACCCAATTTTGATCAAAAAGTTTCTGTTTTCATTGAACAAACTGATTTGATAAGATTTTGATTGATTACAACTTGATTTCAAGGTTAAATTGGATAATTCTATTCATTAAAGTTGTTCCAAATCAATTCCGATTCAAAACCTGCTTTAGATCATCAAAATCCATCAACATTTGATAAACATGATCAAAATTAACGGATTTTCAAAGAATAACCGTTTTTGAATTATCAGGGGTCGAACGTAGAGAGAGTGGTCGAAAGTGTGAGTTCATTTGGTTGAAAGAGAGATTTTGTGGTCGAAGGAGGTGTTTTAGTGGTCGAACGTAGACTTTCATTGCTTATTTTGTTCATTCGCCCGTTAGTGTTACATTCGACTGATCGAACGGTCGAAGGAGAAGGAAAACGGTCGAACGAGAGAAGAAAGCGGTCGAAAGAGATTTTGTGATATCAGTCCACATTCGTATCAATCAAAACGGTCGAAGGAGAAGAATATTTCTCATTCGCACGTTCGATAGTACGAAAGAGTTTCCTGTTTTAAAACATTTCTAATCTTTTCGTGTTTAAACGTTTACAGGTTAAGATGTGGAACTTCCCAACAACGCCAAGACCTACTCAAGCACCACAACAGCAGAGAACACAAGATCCATGGTCAGTTGTAGCCCAGAAGACTAGTCCACCATCCCAGCCAATCAATTACATGGCTATGACTAGTTCGGCTCCTCAACAAGTTGTGCAACCACTACAACAACCAATTGACAACTATTGGGGAGTAGCAGCAGCTGCCGTTCATTCGCAGACGACCAATGCCATATCCACACTTATTCATGATCTATCATAAGGAAGCGGCAATCGTCCACCAAAGCTCATGGACATGAAGGAGTACAATACATGGAAGACAAAGTTCAAGATACATGTGGAGGGACAAGGACTTGAGGGAGCCGAGGCATGGCAGATGATAGTAAAGGGTTATGTTGCTCCTATTCTGGAGAATACTGGAGAACCGATACCGTTGGAGAATTTGGCTGATGATGAGAAAAAGAGGTTTGCTATCGAGAAGAAGGCGTTTTCTCAGCTATCTCAGGCGATCAACACTGATTTGCTGCATCAGTTTGGATCGTGTACAACATCCAAACAATTATGGGATATGCTGAGAAACCGACATGATGGTAATGCAAAGACAAGGAAGCTGAGAATGGAAGAGCTTCGGAAGGAATTTGAGAACTTTAGTTACACGGGCAATGAGACTCTAAAAGAATTGGTTCCACGGTATTGCCATTTGCTCACAGAACTTTCGAGCTATGAGATCAGCATACCGATGTCAGAATTGGTGGATAAATTTGCTGATGCTTTACCACCATACTGGAACCAACACATTGAAGTGTTGAAGGAAAAGGATGCATACCAGTATTGGACTATCAACGAGTTCATTCAAAAGCTGGAAAACAAAGAAATGGAGGAGAAGAGGAAAGCCAAGAGAGCGCAGATTCCACAGAATCCGGATCTGTATGTGAGTGGTACATCTAACTCTCTTTCTGCTTCAAGCACTACTTCAAATGTTGCTCCTCACATTGCATGTGTATCCAATGTTGTTGAACCCACAAAAGCACCAATCAACTATCTTGCCCAAACTTCATCTTACACACCATCATACACACCACAATCTTATCAAACACCAAACTTTATTCCACCTTTTTCACCTTTACAACAAGCTGCCTGTTACACAGCAAGTCAACCTCAACAACAATATACTCCTCACATGAATCAGATGCAGATTACTCAAGCACAATCAAATCAAAGTCCGATTGTGTTAGAGACTTCTAATCTTAACAATGTGACTGTTGAGATTGCTCAACAGCATGTTGCTTTAGTATCTGCTATGGTTGCATCATACAACGGTTTGGTTGCGAGTCAGATTGGAAACAACAATCTCACCAATGAGGACTACGCACAAATCGATAAAGAGGAGATGGAGCTTATGGACATACAGTGGGCTTTTGCGAGCATAATGAGGAGAGCCACTGACTTTATCCAGAAGACTGGAAGAACTGACCTTTCAACTTCTCCCAACACCACATACGGCTTCAACAAAGCCAAAGTTACATGCTTCAATTTTGGTGAGAAGGGTCATTTCAAGAGAGAGTGTACACAGCCTGCACAGCAAGGTAATCGAAACCCGTTCAATTCAACCTACCAAAACAGACAAAACCAAAACCAAAATCAGGTTTCATACAACAGTCCCAACATCTCAAGCTTTCAACCCCAAAACAACTACCAGAACCGTCAACACACACAACAAAATACTAACACTAGACAATCCACAACTCAAAACCAACCTCAACAAAATCCAAACCGAACCATTGTTCCTATCTCTACACCTAACACTCAAAACCAAAACCAAACTGACAATCAAAACCAAGCACTTGTGATTCAAAAGGATGAAGGTTTTGATTGGACGGGTATGCAATTGGGGGTGGAGGAGATTACTACTGGAAATGTGGCTTGTGTGGCACAGAAGATGAGTCTGGATGAGAAAGTGTCGGAGTTGAAAATAGAGGAAGTGAATGAGGATGTGATTGCTGAGAGTGAAGACAAGAAATCTGGATTGATTCTTGATTCTGTCACGGATGTTGGAGAGCACTATGATTCAACTTATTCGGATATGGAGAGTGATTCTGATTCGAAAGTTAGTGTGAATTCACTAGATGATGACATTGATCAATTGCTAGCTGAAGCTGATTTCCTTATGACCCGCAAGTCGTGCATGGTGGATGATGCGTGCACCAAGATTGACTACTCCAAATTCTTCGTAGGGAAGGAAGCTCACTTCACGTTGATGGCAATGACAGAACCTCCTAAACCAGTAAGTTCTGAATCTCATTCTAAAGTGTGTGTTAAATGTGCTGATTTTGAAAAACTGACAGAAGAAAATAAGCTTCTCAAGGTACAACTTGAGAGTGCCAAAATAAACTGTCAGATTTATCAAAAAGATTTAAAAGATTTCAACAAAGTTCTTGATGGTTATAAAAAGGATGTGTCTGAACTCAAAAAGACTTTGTCAATAAAACAACTTGCCATTAATAACTATATTAATGAAATGGAAAACACCAAGTTAGAAATGGCAACCATCAAGTGCTTTGCTGAAAAAGTGAACAAGAAGTTAGAGAGTTATAAGCACATTGCATATGTAGTTGACCATATCATAGAAGAACCCTCCCAGTCGAATAGTGCAAACTATAAGGCGGTCCCATCTCCAGTGTTGTTCGAAAACCGTAATCTCCATGCAATACCACCGGAGACTTTAGTCAATTCTGACTGCACATCAGATAACGAGCCCAACACTTCTAGTGTCGGAGACCCGTATTCTGATGTGAGACCTGTATTGGGAAACAATGAGGGTGTGGTCGCTGCAGATGATTCTGATGAAGAAGATGAACAATCTGAGACGGTTGAAAATGAAAGTGATATCCCTGATGAAAATCATATAATCACTACTGAGCCAGTCTCACCATCTCAGATCGTTCATCCCATGGCAAATGCTCATCGAAAGAATGTTGTTAAGAAAACTGAAAAGTCTGTTGGTAAGAGTGTTGAAAAGAAAGAGGAAAACAAAATTGAGAAAAATGTGATTAAACCGGTTGAAAAGAAAACTGAAACAAAATCTGAGAAAAATGTGATTAAACCGGTTGAAAAGAAAACTGAGATTAAATCTGAAAAACCTAATGAAATGAGCAACGAATCATGTGACAAACCTGTCAAAATTTTCTATCGGATGCAAGGCTCCGATAAGATTTTGTCTGATGATGAATATCCGATTAAATTTGTGAATTATTCCAAAATTGAAAAGATCTGGCAGGAAAGTACAATTTGGTTTCCAAAATTTGAACGAACCAATGACATTCCTCCAGAAATTTTAGAGAAAATTTATTCGGATAAAGATGCCAAGGTCAATGTCACACAATTTGTTCTGCCAGTTGATAAAGCAAATAGTT
This sequence comes from Ambrosia trifida, assembly GCA_028751855.1. NCBI lineage: Eukaryota > Viridiplantae > Streptophyta > Magnoliopsida > Asterales > Asteraceae > Ambrosia > Ambrosia trifida. Next base: position 1,241,985 of record CM054124.1, read on the forward strand.
TTATTGAACCGACTTACTCGAAGGAACCAGCTCCTGAGAGTTTAAGGAAACAGTGCATGGTTGATCGTTATCCCATTGCAAGTTTTTCAAAGTCGCCGATCAAAGAAAACTATGAAGAATACCGTGCGTGTTTTAAGTGCGGGGAAAGGGGACATTTACTTGCCGCCTGCCTGCCCGTACGTACGACACAAGAGGCACGAGGTGGAGATGAGGCAACATCATGATTATCCGGTTGACAACTACGGTTATCCGCAAAGACGGTTTTACCCTCAGCAAGCACCTTGGGTTGCTAAGGGTGTCTTACCTCCCAGGGGTGCTGCTGTGAAAGCCCCTGCGGATATCAAGCGGAAGTGGGAGAGTACTGGAAAGAACTTTGGGTTGTCTCAACAGCAGGTGAAGACACAGGATGTTTTGGGAGTGTCATCTGAGCAGAAGTCTGGGGGTATACTGGGAAGCTCCCGAAGTGTAATGAATGTGGGTTTCATCATACGGGTGATTGTCAGAGGTTCCGCTGTCGTCGATGTCAACGTTTTGGTCATCATGCTAAGGATTGTAGGACTACTCTTCAGCTACAACCGGATCAGACTACTACCACTGTTAACACTCCTCAGGGGAAGCAGGGATGTTACCACTAGGGAGATACTTGGCACTTTAAGCGTGATTGTCCTAAGATAAAGCAAGGCGAGGGTGGAAACACCGAGGGTGGCAGTTGAACTACTCGTGCTTACATTATCGGTTTGAGGGTGAACCAGGAGGATCCTGATACTGTTAGCGGTGAGTTTTCTTTTCTTATTATTCGTTGTACTTTGGTTTATTCTTATTCATATCGTTAGGCGTTTCGTATCCATTGAGTGTTTTCGGTATTGGACTTGGTCATCGTTTTCTGTCCATCGGTTTGATTATGGTTATCTGGAGATGTTACTTGGACGGTACCGGTGCGTCATTTATACCGATCACAGTAGCCTCCAGCGGGCCTTCGATCGAGAGGAGTCAACCTTGTGACGGTCTGTAAGATTTGTCTTTTGTTCACCTTGGGGAGGTGGTTCCCCGGCACGGAGTATTGGTTGTTATCATCTTTCGTTCGTGATTCTCATTTCGTTTGCATTTCAGGGAAGCGTTACTTGGGTATACGCTTAGGTCGGCATTCATTACTGTAGAAGCTGAGAGAATCTCGGGATGAGAATCCTTTCAATAGGGGGATGATGTGACGACCGAAGAATTTTTCTTTGTTTTCATTTCATTCTCTTTGGCTTCGGGAAATTTTCGGGACAAAAATTCTTTCAACGGGGGGATGATGTGACACCCGGCATGTTCAGGTTAACATTTTACAAACACATAAGTCTACCTTAACGAAAAATGTTTATTCAAACATACTTAACTAGGTCAGTCGAGTCAGATTACATTACGTATTGTCCAAGGTTCAATGATTTGGAGGATCATTGGGTTAATCACAAAGACACGAGTCATGAGCCCCGTTGTTGGTGAATTACATAAATTAGATTAAGTAACAAACTTGAAATGATCTAAATATGTGATATGATATGTGGATACGTGCTTTAACGATGTTTATATGATTATACATGGTTATATATGATTAACATGTGTTAGGATTGCATGTTCATATGCTAAGATGTGTTAAAATGCGTTAAAACGACAAAACTGGAAAATTTGGAAATGCCCAAGCTTGGTTTGACCTTAAGGGGATCAAACCATACACTGAACTACTTAAAAGCTTCATTCGACTACTCCAGGTCTCATTCAACCCATGCACAAGGTCGAACCAGAGCAGAGTATAAATACCATACTCTGTCATTTTTCATCATTTCACAAACCCTAAACGCCTCTAAACGCTCTATCTCAACTTTAATCACTGAGGAAGGAGTTTTTGATCTTGTTTTTCAGACTCTAACCTACAAACAACTTCCAAACAAAGATCTAAGGTGTGTTCTTGATCTAAAACCCTTTTTAAAGCATTTTGATTCATTTTTATTAAACCCCAAAGGTCCAGATCTGTTTTAAGATAGTTTTTACAATTAAAAACCTTTCTAACATCTTTCTAAACAAAACCAACTCATTAAACATGAGTTTTCACATAAGTTAACATGTGTTAATAGTGTTTCATGATGTGTTATGTATTGTTTGATGATTATGTGCTGCATAGATGTTATAGAAATGTTCTAAGGCTGCTATGAATGATAGGTTTTGGTTATCTTAGGCTATTAATTGTTGGATGATGATATTTTGCTCATTTTGGGGTATTTGATAGATTTAGGGATTTGATTCATGAGGTTATTATGGATGATATGATTAGGGATTTTGTTTCACATGATAATCTGAGCATGTTGAGTTAAGTGATGAATGATTTCAGAAAGTTTCCTAATTTACTAAAGTTTTTATGCATAATGTGACGTTTCCATAATCTAACCATTTTGGGTAAATATTAAAACGGATTGATTTTGGAATAAAATTGGTAGGGTTTTGTGGGGATATGTTATTCATACATGGCTGCTGTGTTTCGTGATGTTTTCGGATTGTTTTGATGCGATTTGATGCGTTTTGGGATGTTTGGAACTGCAGGGGTTGAACCTGGCTCTCATTCGACCCACGTGAGGTTGAAGGAGGAACCCAGGGGTCGAACCTAGCAGCTGACAGGTCGAATGAGCTTCAGTTAGGTCGAATGTGCTTTAGTTAGGTCGAACGAACATGATTTAGGTCGAATTAATGTATGTTAAGGTCGAATGAACATGTGTTAATGTCTAATGAACTTGTATTAGGTAATATGAACTTGTGTATAGGTCGAATGAGTCACAAGGGGTTCGAACCAAGGGCTGTTTGGGTCTAACTTGGTCTTGTTTCATGCTGATTCGACCTTACAACTCTAGATGTACATTTCTTGATGCAAACTAAGTGTTTTATGCTTGAAACTTATGTATTAACTCTATGTACTTGATTAATTGATGAAATTGGTCACCAACGAGATGTCAGGTCTGTCTGGTATGTCGGGTTAACATTCAAACACATTTTTAAACATACATAGTCAAGATCTGGACAATCTGGGACCAGTCAACCTTCGGGTTAGTAGTCAATACGCTTACTTAAACTCATTGATAGGTCGCTATTAGTCGGGGCTATCACACACGTGTCGAATTTCTATTTAACTGAAGACACAATCTAAGGTGAGTTCACGGCCCCACTCTTTACTGGTTTTGGTTTTCGAGGGAGAAAACATGTTGTATTCTTTAAACGTGTGTCAACTTATGTTTTCATAAAAGATGTGTTAAACTATATTTTGGTATTCTTGCATTCTTTATGTATTGGAGTATTCATTTGAGTTGCTATACGATCTTCGGAAGTCCTGGGGAAAACCATGAATGTGCAGGGTTGCACAACGGGGGAAATGTTTATAGATCTATTTGGGCGTGACTGGCCCCACTCGTCGACTGGAGGTCGGACGGGTGCATGTTGTCTCTTAGGTATTCAAGTATTCAGTATTCATTCAGGCAGTATTCATGTATTCATGTATTCGAGTCCAGTAATGGTTTTCCAATCGTAGCAGTGACATGTATTCATCTGATTAGTATACATGTGGCCTGGGTTGGCCAAGAGTATTCTTTGAAACTTTTGGAGTTATTTGTCATAAAAACCTATGAACTCACCGGCATTATTTGCTGACGTTTTTAGCATATTTGTCTCAGGTCGCTAAGGTAGCAGCAGTCGATAGGTGCACGGAGTCTCTCGGCGTCTAGGATTCATATACATGTTTATTGAGCATTTTCAGACTTTAAGTTTTACTTTTGGATTGTAATAACGTTTTATTCTTCCGCTTTGTTGGATAGATTTTGAAAACTTAATGGGTAGTTTACATTGTTATCACATCATATAGTTGTCGTTTATTGTGACCGTTGACTTGGATCCTGGTGTGTCATGCGCCTCACGGTAAAACCCCGCACGTGGAATTTGAGGGTGTGACATAGGAATACATTCGACAATTAAAGCGGTATTGATTCCATTTCCATATTTAAGTATTTATTTCCTAATTATGATTACTAACTTGCATTAGGGTAGGGAGAACCTAATCGGGCCTCCGCCTACCAGATTAGGTTTTGCTGATGTTAGCATATGTCACTTCTATATAAGGGGGTCTTGATCACCTTACGGATGACACTTTTTGCTAACACGAGAAGCTACAACATTAGTACAACATCACCCATTTTTGTTATTAACATCTACGATTGTAGCACACTCCCTACCCCACACCTTATCTTTCATGTTTATCTAAGCCCTAGCTTCATCGGTGAAGGATCAACCCTGTGGATCAATTGTCTGATATCCCTACTAAGAGGTTAGACTATTGTTTTTTCAAATATCTTTGTTGGTGCGAGAATAGTAAATCAATAACACACAAGAAGCTTTACCAAATAGGCTTACACGTTCATTGATTTCCTTATTTTCTCAATATGACATTTTGACAAAACTAATGCTTAGGTTAGTGCAATGATGCTAAAAAAAAGTTACAAACTGCAACGGATATATAATTGTTAATGGATCGTGAATTGTGATTGTAAAAAGAATCAATTATAAGCAGAATCATAACCGTTAATTTATTAAACACTAAAAAAAGATGATATAAACAAAACCAAGAGTATATGACATCAAAAACATCATAAATTTAAAACATAATATGAATGTTGAAATTTAAGTATTAACAGTGATTATAATAACATAAACATAACGAAATATTAATCATAATTTCTATTTTTGATCTTTATTTTAATCACATATAGATATCAGTAAAGACGTAGCATTTTTTATTTAAAACATGAATTAACATCCACATTAGGTTATATTTTATCTGTATAATTCGTAAGCTGCAAAAATCAACAATTGTGAGAAATATATGTATATTCTTGTGTATTCTTGATCATATTTATAATTCGATTATGTTAGTACTTCCTTAACAATTAATAAAGTTCACAATTGGGTTAAAGACAAATAATAAAAAATCGAACAAGTTGTTTCATAAAATAATGGCCGTAGAAAAATAAAGGGATTTTACAAGATGAGGAAAGGGTCGAAATACATTTATATATCAAGAGGAACACTAATTTATTCTTTCATAAATTAGTAGAAAAAAATGTAAAACATTTAATTATTTCATTTAGCTTTCTTAAAATAAATTTTAAAATGTCTAAAATATTAATTCTTTACAATTTATAAATCTGAAATTCTTGTTGTTATTTAATCTTATTATTATTTTACTTTTATTTAAATTCAGAATATTAAAAACGGATAAATTTTCTTTCCCTAACATATAATCCAACAACACCGTCTAATGAAAAACAAAACCCTTCATCTCTAGTATATCGCGATGTGTTAGTCATAGTGCATTATAAGTTTCATTTTTTTTATCAATTTCTTAAAGTTAACTTACATGTTCAAACAACAATTGAAATCATTTGAAATAAATTGTGTAGGGATTACTGATGCTTGAAGTTTCACAAGCTTTGGATCACTTAGGAGCTTTGGGCATAGTTTAGCCTTAATTAAAAATTCTGTAGTTTAAATTTGTAACTATTTGTTACTTGTATGAAAATAGAATTTAAATACATTAATAATTAAATTTTAGTAGTATTGTGATCTTTACAATTATTGTACGACGCAATGTTTCTGCCATGGTTTGTGGTGGTGTCGGAGGTATGGTAAGATGATGATGATGATGGCGATGGTGGAGGCAGTGAGAAACATTGTGGTGGTGATGGGTTTGGTCAAAGAGATAGAAAAAGTAATGAAACTTACAATGTATTATGACTAACAAAATTTATGCAAATTATCCAAAAACTATAAGTTAAATAAACAAATTCAAATCATTTGAAAATCAAACCGTTTATTTAAGAGTTTATTTTACTAAATATGTAAATTACATTATAAGTTTTCATTTCAACATGGTTTAGAACATTCACAAATTAAGCGACTTATGCACTTTCCATGAGAAGACCAATCCCATTCTCGTCGGCATTTTTTGGTACATAGGAAGGGGATACACACAAATCGATATCTTTTGGTGCAATTTCCATTTACTTCGCTCGGTAAGTCATTCCCTGAAGGCATCCACACAACAACCATTTTAAATGATGTTTTTTTTTGTAAAAAGAAAATGTAATACAAATACAAGGAAAATAAAATTTACCATGAGTAGAAGCGATTATGTTTGCAAGTAAAAACACCAACAAAATCGAGATGTTCTTCATATTTAAAGTCTTCAAATGATTTTTCTATGTTCACTTGGTATTAGAATGGGTGTATATATATACACAAAGTAAAAGATTATCGATAATAAATTTAAGACCATCAAACATATAAAAGAAATAAAATGTAATATTGTGTCCATGATAACTACATTAAATGATATAAACTCTTTATGAACTCTCATAAATTACACTTGATTTATGACATATATAGGGCAATGATTCTAAGAGAACGTAGTGCTAATTGAGAACTGTAAAAACCATTTTATAGGACTCATTTCTCTAAGCCAATTGTTTTTCATAATCACCCATTATATAGTTTCCTTTTATTTTATATAGTTTTATTTTAAATTATACAGATGTGTACATTATCATTATTTTGATTATACATGTGTGTACATTATTAAACGCATACACATGATACTTATTTTACAGATTTAAACACGTTTGCACAGATATGTGCATTAGAAAAAATTGTTTAGATCCATAATCTTTATTTATATACATGCATGTCAATTATTTTTATAAATTTCCCTATTTTTGTAAATGTAAAAATGAAATGAACCACCACCTCCTGTTACATGACCACTGGCGATACTTTAGTTAAAAACATATAACTTAATTAAATATTCACTGTGTATTGCAGATATTGAGTACTGTGCTAATTAGTGAAGATTTCAAGAAGAAACAACTTAAACCCCAGAGAATAACAAAGTATTAACTAATTATTTAGCATTATCACTCACTCCTCTTTTCATAAAATAATTAGATTCCATTTAATTAAATAATATAGCTTCATCTCGAGGATCCCATGTCGTTTACTTGATATTTTCTAATTGAGATATATTAGAAAGATCTAAGGTACAAGAAAGAGAATATGAAAGCGAGGTGGCGCTGATGTGGCAAATGGGGGGATTTGGGGAATTTCTCTCCATACCATATAGCCTTAGAGCACTCATATCCCATCCACTAAATGTATGTGAGTGTGTCCATCAAATTATATGGGGTGAGTGCAAGTGGTTGTAAGTGGAGGAGAGATAAAATATTTGGTGGAAGCACTGTTCCACCCTAAATATGAAAATCTACTGTTCACCCCTATATGTATTTTAATATTTTTGTAAGTAGTTGTGAGTGAGTAGAGAAAAAATGTAATGATAAAAGTATGAAAAAGTATTATTATTTTAATAGGAGAGAGAAGATTTAGGGGCGGAGTAGTGATTTTTAGTGTAATTTGATGGATGAGATTTGATGGAGGGGATGTGAATGCTCTTAGGAGGAAGGGGCACTACCCCTAAACATTTTCAACTTCACTGATTTCTACCAATCCTGTACTGCCACATCACATTCACTGAAACCGTTTATTGGAGTCAACACTCAACTGATTCTTTACCCAATAATAATATAATAATAATAATTATTATTAAATAAAAATAGAATAATTAATAAAAACATGAAACTTACTTTTGATCCGGTGTCTACGGCTCACTTCAACGAATTTATTAGAAGGATTGGATGGCTCGAATACAAGATGGTTGGAGGTAAGTTCACATATGTCTCTGATAATGAGAGTGTTAAATTCAGCAAGTTGGACCGTTGCTTAGTCTGCGCTGATTTTATGTCTACGTGGGAGAATGCTTGTTTACTTCTTCTCCCGAAACGGCTCTCGGATCATCGTCCTATTTCGCTCATGTGTGATTCGCGAGACTTTGGGCCAGCCCCCTTTAGATTTTTCAATAGCTGGTTAGGTGATAAAGAGTTGGATAACATTGTCACTAGTTGTGTTAGTAAGATGAAGTTGCTTGGAAAGAGAGACAGTGCGTTCTTGGCTGTTCTCAAGGAAGTTAAGGTGCTTATTAAGAAATGGAGGTCTAATAAGAAAGAAGTTGAAGACAAAGTGCTCTCTGATGTGGTGAAAAAGTTGGAGGATTTGGATAAAAAGGCAGAGGCATGTACTATAGGGGCTGAGGAAAAAAGATGTCGAGTGGTACTTAGAGAACAATTCCTGAAGTTAGAAAAGGCGAAGGCGAAAGACTTATACCAAAGAGCTCGGGTCAATTGGATTAAATTCGGTGATGAAAATTCTTCTTTCTTTCATAAGGTGATCAAAATTAATAAGATGAATAATAAATTTTATGGTCTTTCGATAAATGGTAACTGGGAAACGAGTCCGGGGGTTATTAAAGAAGCGATTAGATGTTGGTTCAAAAAGCTTTATTCGGAACCTATGAGAAGAAGACCTCAATTTACTGATACGGGGCTGCCGAAACTTGCGGATGGTGATGCGACGGGGTTAATTGCCCCTTTCTCATGTGAGGAAATATGGACCGCTATTAAAGATTGTGATGGCAATAAATCGCCGGGTCCGGACGGGTACACCATGAAATTTTTTAAGAAGTATTGGGAGGTTTTGAAGCTGGCCGTGTTAAGTGTTATGAATGAATTTCATGATACTGGGAGTATAAGTTCGGGGTGTAATTCTTCATTCATCACCTTGATTGCTAAGAAGATCGATCCTCAAGACATACCTGATTATAGGCCGATTTCTTTGGTGGGGTCGATGTATAAAATCCTATCTAAAGTTCTATCGAAAAGGTTGAAGGGCGTTTTGGATAAGCTTATCAGTCCTAATCAATCGGCCTTTGTTGGAGGAAGAAATATCCTTGATAGTCCGCTTATTGTTAGTGAGGCCATCTCGTGGGCGAAGAAGGGTAAAGTAAAGACGCTCGTGTTCAAAGTTGATTTCCAAAGAGCCTACGATTCGTTGAATTGGAAGTTTTTAATTAAAGCCTTGGAAAGTATGGGGTTCCCGAATAAATGGATCGTTTGGATTAAGGGGTGTTTAACGTCCGGGAAGGGGTCGGTTCTTGTCAATGGATCCCCTACTAAGGAGTTTTTGTTCAAAAGAGGTTTACGCCAAGGGGACCCTTTGTCCCCTTTCCTATTTATTTTGGCGTTAGAAGTGCTAAATATGTTCATGAAACAAGCGACTTTACTGGGTCTTTTCCACGGGCTACAACTACCCAATAATGGCCCTTTATTAACCCACCTATGCTATGCCGACGATGTCATTTTCATGGGCGAGTGGTCGAAACATAATGTCATTAGCCTTAATAGATTTTTGAGGTGCTTTTTCTTAACTTCCGGCTTAAAAGTTAACTACGACAAGAGCCATCTTTTTGGTATTGGGGTGGATTTGATCGAAACTAATCGCTTTGCGAGACTTCTTGGATGTAAGGTTGGGAAGCTCCCGTTCTTATATTTGGGTGTCCCGCTTGGGGCAAATATGAAGAGAGCCAAGTTTTGGCAGCCTGTTTTGGATAATTTCAACAAAAAACTCTCCCTATGGAAGGCTAGGAGTCTCTCTTTTGCGGGCCGATTAACACTTGTGAAGGCGGTTCTTGGTAGTGTCCCCTCTTACTACCTCTCCCTTTTCCAAGCTCCGAAAGTGGTTATTAAAAAGATGGAATCTTTGAGGCGGGACTTCCTATGGGGTAAGAATGGCGATCGGTGTAAGCTCCGGTGGGTTAAGTGGGAGAAGATTATGAGACCGAAGTCTCTTGGTGGGTTGGGTGTTGGGAGCATCGAGGATTTTAATAATGCGATGATCGCCAAGTGGTGGTGGCGGTTTAAGAACGAGACCTCTAATCTTTGGGTTCATGTGATTAAGTCGATCCATCATTTGGCGTATAACAAGTATGTTGTTCCTGCCAAGAACAATATTCCTGGAGTTTGGAAAGACGTATGTAGTATTGAAGGGAGGCTGGGAAAAAAAGGGTTGAGTCTGGAAAAAAAGTTAACTGTGAAGTTGGGGAACGGGGCCAAGACGCTTTTTTGGATTGATTCCTGGGCCTCGGCGGTCAGTTTTAAGGAGTCCTTTCCGGCTCTGTACAAGATTGCTAGGAATAAAGAAGCCTGGGTCGCTGATTGCTTTGTGGTTAATGGGTCTGTGACGGGTTGGAGCTGGGATTTTGCTTCTAATCCGGCTTCTTCGGAAGAGTTAAATCAGCTCAGTGCAGCGACTTTGGTGCTGCAGCAGGTCTCGCTCAATGACTCGGAAGATGGCTGGGTAGTGGAGAACAGTGAGGGCCTTCCTTTTTCAGCTAAGGACCTGAGGTTGAGGGCTGCGGAGTTCGGGTTTAACCAACATGGTGAGATCAGTTTTTTGTGGAATTCTTGGGCTCCAATAAAGATCAATTGCTTTCTTTGGAGGGCAGTTTCTGGGAGGATTGCGACCAATATAGAGCTGCTGGCCCGGGGCGTTAATCATGGGAGTTCGCTGTGTGCTAGATGCGGGATTGGCGATGAGGATGTGACGCATGCCTTGGTTAGCTGTTTGTGGGCTAGGTCTATTTGGTGGTGTATTCTGACTTGGCTCAAAATTCCTTGGCCATCAGGTTCCTTCTCTATCGCAGAATGGATCGAAGAAATAAAGAAAGCTCCGGGTTCAAAGAGATGGAAGCGGTTAGTGTATTTGGTTGCGCTTGCCACTACGTGGAGGATTTGGTTGGCGAGGAATGCTAAAGTTTTTGAAGGGAAGTTCATTCCGGTTTCGTCGATTGTGGACCTCATTAAGGAGGATTCGTTCTTCTGGATATTGCATAGATCGAAACTCCCTTCTGTGTCTTGGTCTGACTGGGTGTCTTTTGAAGTTTCAAGCTTGTTGTAATTTTGGCGTTGTTCCTTTAGTCCTTTGTACTTAGTTTCCCAGCTTCTTGCTGGCTCTTTATATGCAGCTATAAAGTGATTGCCGTTCAAAAAAAAAAAATATTACGTGGTAGGAGGGTGAACAAGTAAACCGAAAGTACATTAAATAATAAATATTAATTTTTAATTCTTGTCTTACTTCTTCTTCTACCCTCCCTGTTCTTTTCTTTCTTTCCATTCTTCTATCTTCCCTATTTTTTTTCTTTCTTTCTTTTTTTCTAATCCAACCATCTGACAAGGATGAAAAGAAAGGTTTGACAATATATAGTTGATATATATTTTTATTGAGAGAGAGAGAGAGGGAGGGAGAGAGAGAGAGAGAGAGAGAGAGATAACAGTTACCAGCAGGGTAACTAGAACCAGAATTTGGTTCACAGGGCCCCTACCAGCATAGGTGGTGGTGGTGTTACGTACTGGTAGTGGGGTACCCGTGACCAAATCTGGTAGCGCCCCGTCCTCCCTTATTAATCTTGATCATTAGTATTTCCTACAGAAGGTAACAGCTATTGCCCAAACATTATATTAGGAGTGTGAATTTCTGAAACGACCCGAACCTAACACGAAATTAGCGGGTTTAGTTTTAGTCTAAGTGGATTCAGGTCAGGTTCGGGTTGAACCCACCAACCCGTTTAGCTAAACGGGTCGGGTTCGGGTCAACTAGGGCAGGTTGGCAGGTTGATTTATACTATATATTGTTTTTTTTTTTACAATATGTTTTATGTTATAAATTCAATTGGTTAGATATTTTATGCTACACTTATAACTTAAAATAGAAATTGGTATGAGATTTTATAAATAGTACATAATTTTTTTTATGTATTTTGTGTTTTTTTAGTAAAATTTTAATTTTAATACATTAGTTTGCGAAAAAAGGGTTCGGATCAACCCGATAATATTCAGGTCGGGTTCGGGTTCGGGTTCATATGTATCTCACAATTTTCGGGTTTGGGTCGGGTTCGGGTTCATGTAAAATTTTCGGGTTCGGGTCGGGTTGGACCCGCCCACCCGAGAACCCGACCCGTTAAACACCCCTAATTATATCAACATAAAGCCACCAACTGTGTTTGTTTGATCCAAATTTAAATCATTCCCAAAAAAATATATATAAAAAAACAGCTACTTCTGGAGGTAATTATTATGCATTTGCCATATACTTCTCTCATTGTTCTTTATGATCATCTTTTGTTGAAAATCTTGAAATGGGTCTTGAAAAAATTGTATTTTTCCATATGGGTTTTGTTTGTTTATGATTATTAATTCGTGGGTTACCCTTTTCTTGATTTTTATTCAAAAAAATTGAAATAGGTCATCCAAATCTTGAAGTTTGGTTCATGAGATGTGCTTGACATAAATTTGTTTCATACTTGATTATATTATGTTTTACATATGATATCCTCTTGTTGTTGATTATAATTGTAACATCGCAAAATTTTCCCCAAAATTTTAATACATAAAAAGCCCTTATATATATATATTTTTTTTTTATTACACCTTTTCATTAATATTATACAAATGTGCCTAAGTCTTTATTTATCCTAACTCACAACTTATATACATACATAAATGTATATAAATAATAATAATAATATGATTCTAAATTCTATTTTTTTTCACATACAAGATTTTTTTTTAATTAAAGCCTTGAGTCAAATAGTCAAAGTCCTAGTCAAAGTCTTAGTCAAAGTCTTAGTCATATAGTCAATTCATCATAAAACCTTACTTTATGGTGTTGACCAATTTTAATGGCTAATTGAATCCAAAACTAGTATAAAAACCCACCTATGACCCATTATACTTTGCACCTCTAAATCGATTGTTTCAATCCGATTAAACTTTCCCTCATACCTTTCTTCTATAGTCTATTACTTCTACAATTGAAGCTTTGATTATAAGCTCTTGTAATTGGCAACTTTGGGGCTACACATATTCTATTTCTCGAGACTTAATACTTTGCTAAGGTGAGTTTACGTAACCATGTTTATGCGATTCTTTATACTTGCAACAATTATTTAAGCAATTCAACATGCATGTCTAGTAGTAAACTTTATTGCCTCATGAATTAGTCAACAGTTTCAACGAGTTTCAACGAGTTTCAACATTTACATAATCATTAGCTATGGCCAAGCCGGCGATACTCAATAATAGATCTATTGGATTGACAACCCCACCCGGATACGTGTACCTCCTACATAGGTAACGTGGGTGATTGTTATCGTTCAACATATTACTAAGGTGAACCGTAGATGACGGGATGGACCTAAACTAGTCGGAGGTTTGATTATGTCAACATATTATACTATTCATGTAGACTTAAATTTACGATAGACATACGAATTGCTAAACTTTTATACTTAAACTATATGCTTAACATGGATTATGTATTCTCACCAACTTCTAGTTGACCCCCCCCCCCATTTTGACAACTCAACAGGTAATAATGATGCTTGAAGATTAGAGGGTTTTATGAAGACAATAAGGAGTCTATGCATGCTTGATTCTTGTGTGATGTATTAGATTTCCACATTTAAAACTCTTATGTATTTCTATTTTTTTGGATATTGCAATTTAAATTTATTTCAATTAAAATTTGGATTACCATGTGCTACTGTATACTCATTCTTACGTGACACCTCGATGTTTCCGCCATCGGTTGGGGTGTTACAATAATCTATCTATACTAATAAAAGAAAACACATAAGGGACACATGTCACTCCCTCATGAATTCTCTCATTTCACTATTTAATATAATAAATTCAAATATAATTAAATATATTAAATGATTTGCAAAATCATAATATAAATAATCGCAGCTGTAACATAAATCATTATAAACGGATTTAGTTGTAACAGAAATGATTATAAACAGATTTAATGATTTCTGTTGTTAATATAAATAAGTTCCCATTCAATCTATTTCTAATGATTCCTGTTACAATTATAATGATTAATATAACTACTAAAAAGTTTTATTAACTAACCGAATTAGACATTATTGAAACATTAGTGATTCTTTTTTATATAACTTATTTATATTATATGTTGTTAACTTTAAATTTAAATCATGTACCTTAAATAAACTCATTTATAGAACTTTGATCTTTTATTCTAAGTTTAAAAATGTGTTTATTATGATGTTTGACAAATTATTATTAAGTTTTATTATTTTGGTCATTGTTTTAAATGTAAATATGATTAGCAAATACATATTAATTTTAGATGTTTAAAATTGTGCAAAAGTCAAATAAGCAAATTAATAATAACACAATGTAATTAGCTAAGTTTTTAGTGAGACTTTCATATTGTTCTGAACAAATAAATAAAGTAAACCAATCAATATTAATATATTGCTATCTATACTAATAAAAGACAAGATATCTATATCTATCTTCTATATTAATAAAAGAAAACACACGAGGGACACATGTCACTCTCTCATGAATTCTCTCGTTTTGTTATTCAATAAAATACAATCAATTCAAATATAATTATAAATTAAATTAATTAATTTGAGAAAACATAATATAGATATAACAATGCACCCGAATACTATGAATACTGAATACGTGCCCGAATGAATACTGAATACTGAATACCTAAGAGACAACATGCACCCGTCCGACCTCCAGTCGACGAGTGGGGCGAGTCGAGCCCAAATAGATCTATCCACATTTCCCCCGTTGTGCATCCCCGCGCATTCATGGTTTTCCCCGGGACTTCCAAACATCGCATAGTAATATAATGAATACCCAAAATACAGTTGACACATTGTGTAACATCGCAAAAATTTTCCCCAAATTTTTATACATAAAAACCCTTATTTTACACATCTTTAATTTCATACAATTATGCCTAAGTCTTTATTTTCCTAACTTATAGATATACATATATATATATATATGTGTGTGTGTGTGTGTGTATAATAATAATAATAATATTAATAAATTTCAGATTTTATTTAGTGTAAAAAAAATAAAAAAAAACAAAACTTGTTTTACACAAATCATAACACTACTAAATCTAGCCCAAACCCAATTTTCTTTATAATTTTCGGAGCCCAGATCCAAGCCCAGCAACAGCCCACCTGGCCCACACATCCACCTTCCACCCTCCTTTCTCTGCAAAAAAAAAAAAAAAAAAAAAAAAAAAAAAAGAAAAGAAAAGTGTTAAGGACCAGACTCGAACCCGAGTCTGATCCGGACAGGGAACCAACAACCAACAACCTAACCACTAGACCACAAGAACTTTAGTGTTTTAATTGGATTCGTTTAGTTTTTATAAACACCCGTATATGCCCAAACAGGCTTTACACCTCCACTACTGTCGCTGCACAGCCACAATCCCAAGCATTCTTCTTGATTTACCACTTAATTGAACCAAAAACTTGGTAAGGGGCTCGTGATTGATTCCGTAAATGGTTGACACAGCAGTTCCGCGTCTGGTCAACCTAATCATACCATATATACAGTTCGCAATTAATGATTATAACTCGGTTTTGACCAACCATAACCAATCAAGAGGACCCTCCTATTATGTAGCCATATTATAAATTGAGCCTCGACTAGCAATCCCTATGTGCCGAAAATCATAAACCCACTCTCAATTTCTTCTAAAATTTCGTAATTATCAAGCAATCTTCACAGTTTGACTTTTTCGTTGACTGCTCAAAATCACACGAGAATCAGTTTGTAAGTTTAATTTTTTGTATGGGTTTTGTTTATCGGCCATAAACAAACAATAGCCCCAACAAATCAGAGGCTATTGTCTGTTATTAGCGATTATTAGATAGTTAGGGTTCTTGTTTGTTTCGAATTGGGGATAAAACCACAAACAGTAACTGTATAAATAACTTTCTGTTTTAAATATAACACCATCAGATCTCGTGGAACAGTTGGTAATACATCACTAGCTAAGGCTCAGGAGCCGGCCCACTACGCGGATTCGATCCCTACCATATGCAACCTTTAAAAAAAAGAACCTTTATTACTTATATATTCATTATTATTTTTTAAAATAGAGTTAAAATACTAAAAATGCTATATAAATTCTACAAAATTTATTTTATGTTTTTCAAATGATAAACTTTATTATCCAATTTTTAGTTTTTCAAAAATCTTTTATTTATTATATATAATAAATATTACAAATTTATTCTATTATAATTATAAAATTCTATAAAAATATCAAAACGATTTTATAAAATTCCACAAAAATTATCCTAAACTTATAAAACTATAAAAATTCCAGAAATGATTTTTATTTCTGAAAAATCATTTATTTAATATTTTGAATCGATATTTGTTATTTTAAACATAAATAAATCATAATAAATTCATTTTTCATTATTTTTGCATCAAAATTTCACATAAATTATTATTAATCATTTAGATCAGAAATATAAATTTTTGATTCAAAATTTATAAATTTTAATATTTTTAAATATTAAGTCTACATTTTGTCAAATAATTATTAATATATAAATATTCATTAATTAAGAAAATAATTTTATAAAAATTATTTTTACATTTATTACATTATAATTCAACTACTTTTAGATAATATTGGTCAGAAAACATTTTCACTAATTAGTTCTTTATTTATTTAAATTATTCAGATTTAATCATAAATCAATTATTAATCCCCAAATCAGGAACCCTAGCACATTTTAGACTAGATAACAGTTACACTTTTACTAACTTGCGAGTTAGGTCTCAGTCGACACAAGGTTTGATTGTACAAAAGACGCATTGTTACATGTCGGACTCATATTCTGTCATTACTCATTATTATACTTCAACTATGATTGCAATACAACATATTGCTTTCAACTATATGCAAAACCTATGTATTCTCACCAACTTTTGTTGACCCAAAATATTTTCAAACTTAACATGTTTCAGGTTATACTTGCTTGAAGATTAGAGTTAATGCTTGAAGATGTGTAGCTAGTATTTTTCGTCTTGAGATGTACAAATTCTTAGAACAATTGTATGTAATTTATTTAAATCATTTAATGAAATTTATTATTCACCATGAGCTACTGAACAATCATCAATACGTGACATCCCGATGTTTCCGCCATCGGTTGGGGTGTTACACATTGTTTATGAAAACATAGTTGACACACATTTAAAGAATACAGCATGTTATCTCCCCCAAAAATGTAAAACAGTAAAGAGTGGGGCCATGAAACTCACCTTAGACTGCGTCCTCAGTAAAATAGAAACCTGATACGTGTGTGATAGTCCCTACTAGTGGTGACCTATCAATGAGTTTACATAAGTGTGATGACTACTAACCCAAAGGCTAATCAGTCCCCAATTGTCCAGACCGTGACCGTGTATGTTGAAAACATGTTTGAACGTTAAACCGACTCAACCAGACAAGACCCGACATCCCATTGGTGACCCGACATCCCACGTGTTAGCCACATACAAGATATCATGCAACATACGCAATTAAACACTTAGCATGCTGGAACATTCACCCTATCTAGCATAACGCCCAACTAACGCATAAACGAGTCCGAACATGTGTTACTAAGTTATTAGACATGTCACGGGGTTCCTAACATGTTCCTAGGTGTCAAACCATGTCTCGGGATGTCAAAATACACTTACAGCAGCCGCACATGCGATTAGGAGTTCAAGCATGCAATTAGGAAAAGTCAACTAGCAATTAGGAGAGTCAACATGTGATTGGGGCCTAATTACATGTACATACACACGAGTAGGCCCCTACTCGCATGTATGTGCATGCGATTAGCCCTAATTGTGTGCTGCTAGTGGTGAGTAGGATTCCTACTCGCCCTCTGGAGCTCTGTTCCGGTTTTTCGCGCGTTTAACCCTCCAAATCTGATCCGAAACATGTGGAAACACCCAATATCAAACCCAAAACATTAATAAACCTATTTCAAGCAAAAACCCCTAAATTATCATCATTCTAACAATCCCGAATTCAAGCGTTTTCCGAAAATAGCATACTTATCATGTAAACATCTGATGTGTTGCAAAACACATCTAATTTCCTATGTATTTTGTATATTATTTGGTCATGTTTTTATTTGTTTCGTGCCGTTTTTATTATTTATTTATTTATTTTATTATTTTATAGGTGTTTGGAGAAAATGAGCTCAAAATGAAAGAATTTTAATCGAGACACCAACACTTGAGAGCCGGTGTTCATGGACGTTGGAGCGTAAACGGAAATTTTGGTCGAGCCAAGAACACCCGAGATGCGAGCAAAGGCGAATACTACTACCACTAATAATAATATAATGAAAAAAAAAAGAAAGAAAAAAAAAACATGAATGATAAATGTTGAAATGAGGTGATAGGCTTACAGCCCCTAAGTCAAAAAAAAAAAAAATAATAAAAAAAAAAAATCCTAAAGCCCAATTTTGATGTTTGAAGGGCTACGTGAGTATTAATATAGGCGACACATTATTATTTCGAGACACACATCGAGGCAGACATTAAATTGGGGGCGGCACTTTATTAGAGAGGAGAATATTATTATCGAGTAGAACAACAAATATAACAACCGTCATTGGTAGGCATCGAAGACAACAGCCGAGACATCGAACGCTAGCATCTTTAGAGGAGAAATAGAGAGGAAGACACGGGTTTAAGATTGAAGCTACGGGTTCGACTATAGTAATTTTTGGCTTTATATTTATTTACTTCGTGTTTATAAATATTAGTACCATGGCTATATATTATTTTGAACGTATGTCTTTATCTTTTTCCATGTTAATGAGTAGCTAAACATTTAGGCTACCTAGGTCGTTATGATGAGTACTTAGCATTTTTTATGACTTTCGGATTCGTTTAATTATATAATTGGCTTATGTTTTGGTAAAGATTTAATTGTGTTTGGTTATGATGCGTATGTGTTTTTAAGTCTAATTTATTATCTTTGATAGTTCCACATGTGTCTTGTTGAATGTCTTTCAGTTATAGATGCATGTTAGGTTGCCTGCTTTGTGCTTGTAACTAGTTTATGGTTTTTGACGTCTAATTCCATAGGAACTTGATTTGAGAGTTTAGAGGGCTTAGGTATTCTGCCATTCCTTGAGACCGGGAGGTGATAGGGTGTCGGGTTGTCTAGATCTTTAGGTATCGGGTAGAGGTGAGACCGGGAGGTGATCCTTGCCTAGTGTGTCTTTAGATTCTTGTAATTCCGAATTATTTCCAAACCAATTAGATTACTCCTTCGCATTTTTGGATGTGTTGTGACTAGCGAGGTCGGGAGGTGAGCGAGTCTATCGAGTACCTTAGCATTCCCTAGTGAGGTGAGACCGGGAGGTGATCCGAACTAGTAACCAGTGATTTACACGTCCCTTAGGATTTTCTGAGAGGTGTTAGTGAGACCGGGAGGTGATCTAGCATGCTTTAGGGGTTTCCTGGGTCGGGCGTATCTTTAGAAAACCTGGTAGCCAATCCATTATTCGATTCCGAGAGTTGTGAGTCTACGGGTAGGATTCTAGACCTAGGTAGTTGCCTTTCATATTATCTGAGTTCGATCCAGTGTTCTTAGCTTCTTGTTTTCGTCTCTGTGTTATTTATTTTAATTGTTTTTATTTTATTTTCATTTATTTTAAAATTAATTCTCAAAAATCCAAATTATTAGGCTAGGAGTCGACAGAGGTTTAGTACCGAGAGTCGCCATATTGTGTCCACGGTTCGATATTCCGGGCTTACTTGCTCTGCTACACTGCGACCGGTACACTTGCCGTTAGTGTGTGGTTTTGTAGGTTTTTCCATTTTTAAAACTTGGCCGATTTATTTACTACACATTTCACACATCAAGTTTTTGGCGCCATTGCCGGGGACACTGTGCGCTTTCGAGGACGACCCGAGTCGGGGATCTAGGCATTTTATTGCGTTCGTAGTTTGGTAGATTTTTATTTTTAATTTTTTTTAAAAAAAAAAGAAAAAAAATTATTTTTGTTTATTTGCTATTTGTTTTTCTTATTCTAGTATAGTTTTAGTATCTCTGTGTACATAGGAAGTACTTCGTTGCAGTCATAGAACATTTTGCCCACCAGATAGATCACATAGAAATGGCTACACGTAGGACTGTTGCTGAACACATCAGCATTACACTCACTCACGTCCGGTCCAGTATTACACTACCCACTGTTGAGTTAAACAATTGGACCATTGAACCCACTCTGATCAACACCATATCTCATTCAGTTCAGTTTCACGGCATGCGTGATGAAGACCCATATGGCCATTTAACTAGATTTGGTAGAGTCTGTAGCACCTTCCAACTTAATGGTGTCACTGGTGACGCCATTCGTTTACGTCTATTCCCGTTCTCACTTACTGATCAGGCCCTCACATGGCTGGACTCCCTCCCACAAGGAGCCATCACCTCTTGGACTGATCTTCAGACGAAATTCCTGCAGAAGTATTTTCCCCCTGCTAAAACTGCTCGTCTTAAGAATCTTATCTATGCCTTTACTGAGCAGTCAGGGGAGTCCTTCTATGAGACATGGGACAGATTCAAGGAACTTTTGAATAAGTGCCCTCATCATGGTCTTGAGGACTGGAGAGTCGTGGAGAAATTCTACACTGGAGTTTCTGACGCGACCAAAAGATTTCTTGACTCTACAGCAGGCGGTAACATGATGAAAACCAAAACCGCTGCTGAATGCCTTGAGATGATAGAGGACCTAGCCACTAGCACCTACATCGAGCCTAGCTCTTGGGGTGTTACTACTGCCCCTAAGGGTATCCATTCTGTTGAGAGTAGCATTGCACTAGCTGCCCAGGTAGAATCTTTAGTTAAGGCCATGAAGGACATTCAGGTTAAGATTAGTGCTAAGTGTGAGATTTGTAGAGGGGGTCATGAGACCATAGATTGCCATGTAGGTCCTAGTGAGGAATT
The DNA here is from genome assembly GCA_028751855.1 of Ambrosia trifida. Lineage (NCBI taxonomy): Eukaryota > Viridiplantae > Streptophyta > Magnoliopsida > Asterales > Asteraceae > Ambrosia > Ambrosia trifida. Next base: position 1,262,829 of record CM054124.1, read on the forward strand.
GAACTACATCCAGAATTCAGATCAGGTCCAAAGTCACAACTCTGGATGGCAGAGTATAGGAGATCCTAAGTCTGAGAATAGTGAGTTAATAAAGAAAAATGAGGAGAATCAGGCTAGGACAAATAAGCTCCTAGAGACCATAGTTATGCAGCGTGAGACCCGTTATCAGGAGCAACAAAAGAAAAATCAGGAATTTGAGCTGTTATTTAGGAATCAGGGGTCCACGCTCCAGAGTTTAGAGAGGGTCATAGGAGAGTTAGTTGGTAAGATGACCAGGAATTCGACAGATGTTCAGGTGAATGCGGTGTTTACCGAAAGTGGGAAGAGCACGAGAGTTGATCACCCGGTGTCGAGAGAGAATGAGGTAGTTGAAGAGGAGAGTGTCGATAAGGAGATTAGGGTAGAGTCTCCGGGCAAGGTGCACCCTACTAGGCTAGACCCAGCAAGTACCTCACAGCCCAAAAGTAGGTTGAAGGAGAAACAGTCTGAGGGGGAGCCCAAAAAGGTTTATGTTCCACCTGCCCCTTATGAGCCAGTACCGCCCTATCCTAGTAGGTTGAATAAGAGTGAGAACTTAGAGCAATATAGGCCATTCGTTGATGTTCGTAGAGATATGCCTAAGTATGGGAAGTTCTTGAGGGAGATGTTGTCCCGTAAGGAGAAGTTGAAAGAGCTTTCCCAGGTCACTCTGAGTGAGGAGTGTTCGGCTGTCGTTCTTAATAAACTACCGGAGAAGATGACCGATCCTGGGAGTTTCACTATCCCTTGTCAGATAGGTGGTTTGACAGTTAGGAACGCCCTCGCTGATTTAGGTGCTAGCATTAACTCATGCCCTATTCTATGTTTAAGAGATTAGATCTTTGGGAGTTGAATCCAACTAGGATGTGCTTACAGTTGGCTGATAAATCTGTTAAGTACCCTATGGGCATTCTAGAGAATTTGCTAGTAAGGGTGGAGGGCTTCGTGTTTCCCGTTGATTTTGTCGTACTTGATATACGGGAGGACGAGCATGTGCCGTTGATCTTAGGACGACCCTTCTTACGCACTGCAAGGGCATTGATAGATGTCTTGGATGGTCGGATTACACTGCGTGTAGGGGATGACTCCATCACTTTTGGTGTTAATAGGTCTAGGGAGAGTATGAGTAGTCAGGTCGAATCTGTGTGCTTTCTTGGCACTTTCATGTCACATGTCGACCGGTGCATTGACTACATATGTGGAGCAGACTTATTAGATAGGCGGCACCAAACAGAAGAGAGGCAGGAGGTAGAGATAGGGACTGTAGTTCCTGTGGAGCATGATCCGGGCTGTGCAGCCGGTGAGCCTCCTGATAGGTTAGAGGTAGTTAAGGTTGTTGAGAGTTCCGAGGAGGTGCTGAAGGAGCCCACGGTTCATATTTTGCTATCCCACGAGTATGAGAGTGAGCACAAGATAGATGAGGAGAATAAGGCACTGTTTAAATCTAGCCTTGAGGTAGTGAATAAACCTAAGTGTGGGGATAGGATCCTGATTCACCACTCGCATTTAAGAATATTTTCTGGTGATCCGAGATTTAGGTGGAAAAGATCATACCTTGGGAGAGATAACATAAGTAGAACGATTGATTTGCATGAGGATGGTGTAGATATCCTCGTTGATCCAGGTTAGAGTGGTTGATAAGAATAGGATCACACAGGTGAAAACCTAAATTTGTAGAGTTTGTGTTTTTTTTATGTGTTTATTTTGTGTGTTTGCATTTTTGTGTTTTTGTTTCGTCTTATTTTTGCAGGATGTTAAGCTTGTCTTTGGCACGGAAATATTTCATCCATACGAGGTTTGATATTGGTTTTATTTTCTCTTTAAAAAAAAAAAAAGCCACATAACCTCCACCATTATCATTATCACCCGCCACTGACCACCACCGTGCTGATCCAGGTATGCTTTCCTTGCTTTCTTTTATTTTATTATGTTTCGTGTAATTGAGTCTTGTATTTTAATTTATTTGAGTCAGTTTTATCTATTTTCATTTGGTCGAGTCTTGTGGGATTGACATGGCCTTTTCGTTGCTGGATCTCCCCTGCCCGTACTCAATCTCCATTCGGATGGGGGTCGATCTTAAAATTATTTTTTTTTTGTAAACAGGCATCTCATTTGTCATTGAGTCATTTTACTTTCACTTTCTTTTTAGTTTATTTTTGCAGGATTCTGACTATGGCTGCGAAGGAAATGCTATACGGCTGTAGATGATGGACGGACGGAACACTTTCTGCGAGCTATCGCCACATATTCCAGGGGAGTTCGTTCCATTTATTTTGTTGTTGTTATATATTTAGTTTATTTCTACTGTATTTTTGCATTTTTATTTTTAGTTTACGTTGTATCCTGGAGCACATTGAGGACATTGTGCCTTTCTAAGTGTGGGGATGGGAGACTTCGTCTTTATTTTGCTTAGTTGTAGGTTGTGTCAAAAAAAAAAAATAATACAAAAATCCAAAAAAAAAATAATAATACAAAAAATGTCCCTGATCTTTTGTGCATTTTATATGGAAAATGATAGTAAAGTTGGGATTTTTGGTTTTCAAAATATTATATATATGAGAATATAAATAGATTGAAAGCGTGTTTGCTTAAGATGTGTCGGTAGGCCGAGCTATCTTTGAAAGGTCCTAGGATTGTTCTTAATATACCTTAATAAATCGTGAAATCTTGTGGGTTCTCATCTTAGGAGAAACGGTAGAACTGAAACCGCTGATAGTAATTAGAGGTACCACTGTAGGTTGAAAGCCCATATGTATTATTAATTAAATGACACACTTGATCTTTTTTATGAGAATAAATCCGGTGAAAAGTGGCGCCCAAAAAAAAAAATCCACATTTCCATCAATTGAGCTAGATTACAAAAAAAAAAAAAAAAAAAAAAAAAACTGAAGCCTCTGATCGACACTCCCTCGAGGTCAAGTTGAAAAAAAAAATACCGAAGCTCATGTTGTCGCTCTTGGGGATGGTGACTCTGATTGAGACAATCTCTGGGTTAGGTATGAAAAAAAAAACAAATGTGTCTAAGCTCATAAACTTCATCCATCATCCATCATAAATTTAATTTCTAATACATTAGGGAGTTTAGTTTGCTGTGGTTGGTAAATCTATATGATTTAACCTTTGCTTCGAAAGCTTGAGGTGGGATTATGTGAAGCTAGATATCTTGAGTGTGAGACCCATAGATTGATTGTAATAATATAAACTTAATTGCTTTACATGATTGGGGCCTGATTAGCTAGTGGTTGGGCTTAGGTAGACAACAATACCGACAGTTTTGGTTGATGCGTAATTAGATCTTAATTAATGAACCTAAAAGTTTTTGAAACCGAAAGTCCTGATTATGATTCCATTGCAGTCTTTTTCGGGGACGAAAAAGGTTTAAGTGTGGGGATGTTTGATGTGTTGCAAAACACATCTAATTTCCTATGTATTTTGTATATTATTTGGTCATGTTTTTATTTGTTGCGTGTCGTTTTTATTATTTATTTATTTTATTATTTTATAGGTGTTTGGAGAAAATGAGCTCAAAATGAAAGAATTTTAATCGAGACACCAACACTTGAGAGCCGGTGTTCATGGACGTTGGAGCGTAAACGGGAATTTTGGTCGAGCCAAGAACACCCGAGATGCGAGCAAAGGCGAATACTACTACCACTAATAATAATATAATGAAAAAAAAAAGAAAGAAAAAAAAACATGAATGATAAATGTTGAAATGAGGTGATAGGCTTACACCCCCTAAGTCAAAAAAAAAAAATAATAAAAAAATAAAAATCCTTTTTTTTAATGGCCAACGAATCAATTCCGAGCACTCTCTGGCACCCTTTTGGCGAATCAGGTACTCGAGAGTACCCGGGCCACCAATTGCCACCAATTCCCGGGAAAACCCGAACACTCACCCGCCCGAAGGCACGACGGTGAAATAGTCGGTAAAACCGGTCGGGATCAGGACTCGAACCCAAGCCAATGGCCGGGTCATCCCTCATTTCCCATCCACCAATGTCCTCTAAATGTAGCTAGTGGGAATTGAACTCAAGCCTCCCATAGGAAACTTTAAGCCCTCAACCAACTAGGCTACAAGTGTTGGACAAAAAAATAAAAAAATAAAAAAATATAGGCGACACATTATTCTTTCGAGACACACATCGAGGCAGACATTAAATTGGGGGCGGCACTTTATTAGAGAGGAGAAGAACAACAAATATAACAGCTGCCATTGGTAGGCATCGAAGACAACAGCCGAGACATCGAACGCTAGCATCTTTAGAGGAGAAATAGAGAGGAAGGCACGGGTTTAAGATTGAAGCTACGGGTTCGACTATAAAAATTTTTGGCTTTATAATTATTTACTTCGTGTTTATAAATATTAGTACCATGGCTATATATTATTTTGAACGTATGTCTTTATCTTTTTCCATGTTAATGAGTAGCTAAACATTTAGGCTACTTAGGTCATTATGATGAGTACTTAGCATTTTTTATGACTTTCGGATTCGTTTAATTATATATTGGCTTATGTTTTGGTAAAGATTTAATTGTGTTTGGTTATGATGTGTATGTGTTTTTAAGTCTAATTTATTATCTTTGATAGTTCCACATGTGTCTTGTTGAATGTCTTTCAGTTATAGATGCATGTTAGGTTTCCTGCTTTGTGCTTGCAACTAGTTTATGGTTTTTGACGTCTAATTCCATAGGAACTTGATTTGAGAGTTTAGAGGGCTTAGGTATTCTGCCATTCCTTGAGACCGGGAGGTGATAGGGTGTCGGGTTGTCTAGATCTTTAGGTATCGGGTAGAGGTGAGACCGGGAGGTGATCCTTGCCTAGTGTGTCTTTAGATTCTTGTAATTTCGAATTATTTCCAAACCAATTAGATTACTCCTTCGCATTTTTGGATGTGTTGTGACTAGCGAGACCGGGAGGTGAGCGAGTCTATCGAGTACCTTAGCATTCCCTAGTGAGGTGAGACCGGGAGGTGATCCGAACTAGTAACCAGTGATTTACACGTCCCTTAGGATTTTCTGAGAGGTGTTAGTGAGACCGGGAGGTGATCTAGCATGCTTTAGGGGTTTCCTGGGTCGGGCGTATCTGTAGAAAACGTGGTAGCCAATCCATTATTCGATTCCGAGACTTGTGAGTCTGCAGGTAGGATTCTAGACCTAGGTAGTTGCCTTTCATATTATCCGAGTTCGATCCAGTGTTCTTAGCTTCTTGTTTTCGTCTCTGTGTTATTTATTTTAATTGTTTTTATTTTATTTGCATTTAGTTTAAAATGAATTCTTAAAAATCCAAATTATTAGGCTAGGAGTCGACAGAGGTTTAGTACCGAGAGTCGCCATATTGTGTCCACGGTTCGATATTCCGGACTTATTTGCTCTGCTACACTGCGACCGGTACACTTGCCGTTAGTGTGTGGTTTTGTAGGTTTTTCCATTTTTAAAACTTGACCGATTTATTTACTACACATTTCACACATCAACATCACACCAACATGCAAAACTTACCCTAAATAGCAAATATCCAGATTTCACCACATAACAACATTGTTCAACACTATTCTATCGTTCAAGCATCATCCTAAAGCAAACCCTAATCTCATACAATCAACAAAACACATCATATCATCCTTAATCCTTCAAAATCATTCAAACGGGTCAAAACACCTATTATCAACAATACACAACTATGAACCTCCAAACTCATAGATTAACATCATAATAATCATTTAAGTCAGAAATATATCAAACACACAAGAACAATCATGTTTTATCAATAAAAATCCTATCTTTGCATGAATACACCACATATAACAAGCATAAAGGTTTGGGTTTGTTTAGAAACTGTTTTTAATAAGTTTTCAAAGACACAAATGTTTAGAAATCAGGTCTGGACCTTTATGGAGTAAAACAATAACATTATAAAGGTTTGGGATGAAGAACACACCTTGAAATTGCAAGATTATGAGATGTAAGGCTTGAAAAGGTGATTTCTTGGGTAGAAACGTGTTCCAGAGGGTGTGTATGGGTTGGGAGTGGTTATGGGACATCTAGGGTTGCACAAATGATGTTTTACAAGTCAAGTGTTGTATTTATAGGCGTTTCTAGTCGTCAGATGCAGTGTAGGCGATTAGGGTGCAGCAACAGGCGATTAGGAGTGTAATCGCCTGTTGTAACACGTGAATAGGGCCTAATCGCCCCCATCAGCATGCAATTACGCGTAATCACCTATAATGTCATGCAATTACGCGTAATCACCTATAACGTCATGCAATGACGCGTAATCACCTATAACGTCATGCAATCACGCGTAATCACCTATAATGTCATGCAATCACGTGTAATCACCTATAATGTCATGCAATTATGCATAATCAACTATAATGTCATGCAATTACGCGTAATCACCTATAATGTCATGCAATGACGCGTAATCACCTATAATGTCATGCAATCACGCGTAATCACCTATAATGTCATGCAATCACGCGTAATCACCTATAATGTCATGCAATCACGCGTAATCACCTATAATGTCATGCAATTACGCGAAACCACTATTTTAACACATATAAACACGTATTCACATACCGACAAGTCATATAATGATTGTAAGCACATAATGCATGATTACTAACACGTTCCCATCCATTCACCAATTCCCGGGACTCGAGATTTACGTGTGTGCGTTAAACCCGACGATTCTATAAATCACCAATCCGTGTTCACATGGTTATGGACCGACTCCCAATGATCCTGTGGATCTTTGTAACGACTCCCGATGATTCCCAGACCCATCATAACGACTCAACTGACCTAGTTAAGTATGTTTGAAAACGTTTTTCGCTAGGGTAGACTTATGTGTTTTATAAAATGTTAACCTAAACGTGCCGGGTGTCACATCATCCCCCTGTTGAAAGAATTTTCGTCCCGAAAATTTCCTAAAGTCAAAGAGAATGAAGCGATAAAAAGAAGATTTTTCCCCGGTCGTCACATCATCCCCCTGTTGAAAGGAATCTCGCCCCGAGATTCACTCTCCGACAGTAATGAGTGTCGACCTAACCCAGGTAACGTCTCCCAGAGTGCAAACGAAATGATAACCACTGCCCTCCCCGAGGTGAATACAAAACAATGAATCCTCCTGATCGAAGGCCTACTGGAGACTACTGTGATCGGTATAAATGACATACCGGTACCGTTCAGGTAGCATCTCCAAAGGACCCACATCAGACCCATGAATGCAAAATGATAACCAAGTATAAGACCGAAAACACATGATTAATGCAAAATTCCCAATGATGCGGATGAGGATAGAACCCAAGTACAATGAATACCAAGAAAATAAACTCACCAGTAACAGTATCAGGGTCCTCCATGTTCTACCTTGCACCGATGACATAAGCACGGCCAGTTCGACCACCACCCTCGCCTTGTTTCACCTTAGGACAGTCCCGCTTGAACTGCCTAACATCCCCACAGTTATAACATCCCTGCTTCCCCTGAGGAGCTGTAGCAGGAGTAGCAGCAGTAGTAGCCTGAGCCGGCTGACACCTACGGCAGCGAAACCTCTCATAGTCACCCGCATAATGAAAGCCACACTTAGCACACTTCGGGAGCTGCCCAGAATACCCCCCAGTCCTCTGCCCAGATGACACTCCCACAACATCTTGTTTCTTAACCCGCGGTTGAGACGACCCAATGTTCTTCCCAGCACTCTCCCACTTCCTCTTGTTGTCCGCAGGGGCTTTCATAGCAGCACCCCTCGGAGGTAGAATGCCCTCAGCAACCTTCATGTTGGTCATCTTGTGAGCTGCCCGAACAGTGGCCACCATAGTAGTGTGATCAGCAGCGGCAACAAGCCCATCAATCTCCGGCACTAACCCAGCAACATAGTGCTCAATCCTCCGGTACTTCGGTGTAGCCAAACCGGGGCACATCACAGCCAACTCGTTATGCCTAGCAGTAAAATCCTCAATCTCCGATCCAACCATCTTCAGATTCCAGAACTCGTGCTCCAACTTCATAATCTCATCCCTCGGGCAATACTAAGCTCGCAACATCAGAATAAACTCAGACCACGACATAGCATTGGCCTCACCCAGGCCAAGGTTAGCAGTGGTAGAGTTCCACCAGGTCAACACATGTCCCTCCAGAGTAGCATAAGCATACTTGACGCGATCAGCGTAGGGACAGTTGCACATAGCAAACACCGATTTGATCGTCTCCAACCACCGGAGCAGTCCCACTGCCCCTTCAGTCCCATTGAAGTTATGGGGCTTGCAGTCCATGAACTTCTTATAGGTGCATCCAGACTGCACCTGAGTAGTGTTTCCTAGGGTCTGCTGAGCAGCCTGGAAATCAGCCAACGCAATGTTCAACTGCTGCTGCAACATGCTATCCAACTCCGCCTGAGTCATTGTGATGTTCCCACCACCTCGTCCACCGCCCGTGCGGCCCCCGCCGCCACCACGGCGTCCCCCAGTACGTCCACCAGTACGTCCAGACATGTTCTGCCAAAACACAAACAAGATACTCAGCATCACTACTAGATCAAACTACTAGCGACCAAACGAATTCAGAACGGGGTTCCAGCATGATCATCTGTCCGAACTCGAAGTCCACCAAGATTTTCAAGCATTTAGATTTATGATTTCGTGTGCACCCGAAATAACAAATCGCTCTACATGGTCCTCTAGGCGTGCTCCTAGCTAGAACTTTCAATCACCCGACACCCACATTCCTAAAAGAAACCGTTATCGCATGAAGATCCCAAAGTGAACAGTCGCTCAGGAGTGTACTATGACAAGTACTAGTGCATGATAGTGTGTGTTTGTGGGCAAGTATGTACATTAGAGCATAGAGGGGAGATATCCAAATCCCGGAAAAATCTCAAGAATGTGCCAAAGCCACCCCAATGTACACTACTGCCAAGTATAAGCGATAAGCCTCTTCATCTTCAAACCCAAAGAAGAGGATAAAATAAGTGTAGAAATAGTCCAAAGATAGATAATATGATACTGTGTGATGAGGACACCGACACCCCGACAAGGTTAGTATGTTTACCTAATGACACGACTCGTAACTATGTGTGACCGTCTAACGTGTGTGATACTCGGCTATAGACTAGACTCTACATGCAGTCCTAGTTCACTATAACCATTGGCTCTGATACCAATCTGTCACACCCTCAAATTTCAACTTGCGGAGTTTTACTGCGAGGCGCGTGACACACCAGGATCCAAGTCAACGGTCACAATAAACGACATCTATATGATATGAAAACAACGTAAATTGCCCATTAAGTTTCAAAATCAATCCATTGCTTGCGGAAGCCTAAAACTTTATTACAACTCAAAAGCAAAACATGAGAGTCTGATAATACTCAAAATGAAATGCAAATGGATCCTAGACGCCGTGAGACCCCGTGCGCCTATCGACAGCTGCTACCTTAGCGACCTGAGACAAACATGCTAAAAACATCAGCAAATAATGCCGGTGAGTTCCCAGGTTTTTCATGTAGACTGACTCCCAAAAGTTCTAATGATTACACGTGGCCAAACCAGGCCACATGCATGCAAAACATATGAATACCTGTTACTACTGCTGTAGATGCATTTTGTGCGACTAATGCTTTGGATTACAATTAACATATGTTAGAATGTTTTGTCAAATGGGCGAAGGAAGAAAGATTGGGCGAATGAGAGATTATAAAGGTGCGAAGGAGAACAAAAGGTGCGAAGGAGAGATAGGAGGTCGAAGGTAGAATAAATGTTAATGTATAGCTTGGTTCGACCATGATGAATGGGCGAACCTGCACATTCGACCAAGCAATATGGGCAAATGTGCAGGCCTATAAATAGGTTACGCTCATTTTGAATGTAAGTTTTGGTCATTTTTGTTTCCCTCCTGTTTGAGTCTCTCCCTAGGGTTTTGTGTAAACTTAATTCACGTCATATATTGATTGTAATCCTTATTTTAACGTGTAATTGAGTGTTTTTATGAATGAAATGAAGCTTTTAAAGATGATTTCTGTGTTTTGTTGATATTATTATCATTTTGTGATTGATTAAGGGATTCCGCACCTGAATCAAACTTGTTTGATCACTATCTTTGTAGATTTGACGATCCTACGCGCATACAAAGTGGTATCAGAGCCATTATGGATCAAACAACCACAAATTGATAATTTTACAGCTGATTTTGACCCTATTTTGATAAAAAAAACTTTCTGTTTTCATTGATAAAACTGAATTGGTGATAATTTGATTGATTAGAGCTTGTTTTCATGGATAAAATGCATAATTCTCTTTGATAAACTTGTTCCAAATCAAATCCGAAACAAAACCTGATTAGAATAATCAAATTCTTTCAACTTTTGATAAATTTGATCAAAATTAACTGATTTTCAAAGAATAACCGTTTTTGAAAGTGCAGGGTCGAACCTAGGGAGAATGGGCGAAAGTGGGTGTTAATTTGGTCGAACCAAAGGATTTTTGGTCGAAGGTGGTGTTTTAACTGGTCGAACCTAGAGTTTGTTAGTGTATTGGTGTACATTCGACCATACTTGTCTCATTCAACCATTCGGACGGTCGAAGGTGAAATTCAAACGGTCGAAAGAGAGTTTAAACCGTCGAAAGTGATTTGTGTTTGTCATATCTCTCATTCGTATCATTTCAAACGGTCGAAGGAGAACATTTTCTCTCATTCGACCCCTCGACACATACGAAGGAGAAATCTGTTTTAAACTTTTCTAATTTTTCGTGTTTAATCATTTTCAGATCAAGATGTGGAACTTTCCTACTACACCAAGACCTAACACGACACCACAACAGCAGACAACCATGGATCCTTGGTCGGTTGCTGCCCAAAAGTCTAGTCAACCATCACAACCTATCAACTACATGGCTATGACTAGTACTATTCCTCAACACGTTGCGCAACCACAACCGCAACCGACTGGTGACTATTGGGGAGTAGCAGCAGTAGCGGTTCACTCACAGACGACTAATGCCATATCAACTCTTATTCAAGACTTGTCCTCGGGGAGTGGAAACCGTCCACCTAAGCTTATGGAGATGGTCGACTACAACACGTGGAAGACCAAATTCAAGATCCATTTGGAGGGTATGGGTTTAGAGGGAACTGAGGCATGGCAGATGATTGCGAAAGGCTATGTTGCTCTGATCTTGGAGAACACAGGAGAGCCTATTCCATTGGAAAATCTTGCAGACGATGAAAAGAAAAAGTTTGCTATTGAGAAGAAGGCTTTTTCTCAATTATCCCAAGCTATCAACACTGATTTGCTGCATCAGTTTGGTTCTTGCACAACTTCTAAACAGTTGTGGGATATGTTGAGGAACAGGCATGATGGAAATGAGAAGACTAGGAAGCTAAGGATGGAAGAGCTTCAAAAAGAGTTTGAGAATTTTAGTTACATGTGTAACGAGACGTTGAAAGAGTTGGTCCCAAGGTATTGCAACTTACTCACAGAGCTTTCAAGCTATGAGATTAGCATACCTATGTCCGAATTGGTGGACAAGTTTGCCGATGCATTGCCACCATATTGGAACCAACATATTGAGGTGTTAAAAGAGAAGGATGCGTACCAGTATTGGACTATCAACGAGTTCATTTAGAAACTGGAAAACAAGGAGATGGAGGAAAAGAGGAAATCAAAAAGGGCTCAAATTCCTCAGAATCCGGAATTGTATCTTGGTGGTACATCTACTTCTCATTCTACTTCCAGTTCTACTTCTAATGTTGCTCCACACATCGCGTGCGTATCTAACATTGTTGAACCACCCAAAACACCAATCAACTACCTTGCTCAAACATCTTCATATACCTCACCATCATATCCAACAACTACTACTTACATTCCACCATTTTCACCCATGCAACAAGCAGCATGTTATTCTGCTAGCCAACCCCAACAACAACAACCATACAATCCTCAAATGAACCAGATGCAACTTAACCAAAGTCAAACTAACCAAAGCCCGATTGTGTTGGAGACATCAAATCTAAACAATGTTACTGTTGAGATTGCCCAACAACATGTAGCATTAGTTTCAGCAATGGTAGCATCATACAATGGATTGGTTGCTAGTCAAATTGGGAACAACAACTTGACCAATGAGGACGTACTATGCACAGATTGACAAGGAAGAAATGGAACTGATGGATATTCAGTGGGCCTTTGCAAGTATCATGAGAAGAGCCACTGATTTTATTCAAAAGACCGGGAGAACTGATCTTTCTACTTCTCCTAACACCACTTATGGCTTCAACAAAGCCAAAGTCACTTGTTTCAACTGTGGTGAAAAAGGTCATTTCAAAAGAGAGTGCACACAACCATCACAACAAGGTAATCGAAATCCATTCAACTCTAATTACCAAAGCCGACAAAATCAAAACCAGGTATCATACCAAAGTCCCAACATTTCAAGCTTTCAACCTCAAAACAACTATCAAAACCGTCAAAATACCTAACAAAATAACAATGCAAGACAATCCACAACACAAAACCAAAACCAAACACAACAGAATTCAAACCGAACAATCATTCCCATTTCTACACCAAACACACAAACCCAAACTGAGAACCCAAATCAAGCTTTGGTGATACAAAAGGATGAGAGTTTTGATTGGACCGGTATGCAGTTGGGTGTTGAAGAAATTACAGCTGGTAATGTGGCTTGTGTGGCACAGAAAATGAATTTGGATGAACCGGTGGAGGTTGAAGAAGAGATTGTGACTGAGAAGATGACTAAGTTGAAGATTGAGGAGTTGAATGACGAGATGAATGTTGATGTTGAAGAAAAGAAGTCTGGAATGATTCTTGATTCAGTTGCTGATATTCCAGAGCAGTTTGATTCTACTTATTCTGATGAGGAGAGTGAGTCTGATTCTGAATCTAGTGTTAACTCACTGGATGATGATATCGACCAGTTGCTTGCTGAAGCTGATTTCTTGATGACCCGGAAATCATGCATTGTGGATGATGCTTGCACCAGAATTGATTATTCCAAGTTTTTCGCTGGGAAGGAAGCACACTTTGCACTGATGGCCATGGCAGAACCTCCCAAACAGGTAAGTACTGAATCTTGTGTTAAACATTGCAAAGCTTGTGATAAATTGACGGATGAAAATAAGCAACTCAAGGTTCAACTTGAGAGTGCAAAAATCAACTGTCAATTATATCAAAAAGAATCAAAAGAGTTTAACAGAGTACTTGATGGTTATAAGAAAGACGTTTCAGAATTGAAAAAGACTTTGTCTTTAAAACAAATGGCCATAAATAACTATATCAATGATTTAGAAAACACAAAATTGGAAATGGCCACCATCAAATGCTTTGCAGAGAAAGTAAACAAAAAGCTTGAGAGTTATAAGCATATTGCTTATGTTGTTGACCACATAATAGAAGAGCCTTCACAGTCTAGTAGTGCAAACTACAAAGCTGTTCCAGCTCCGGTGTTGTTTGAAAACCATAATTTGCATGCAATAGCACCGGAGAGCTCAGTTAAATCTGACTCTACATCGGATAACGAGTCAAACACATCCAGTGTGGGAGACCCATATTCTGATGTTAGACCTGTTCTGGGAAATAATGAGGGTGTGGTTGCTGCTGATGATTCTGATGAAGAGGATGAACAGTCTGAGACGGTTGTTGAAAAAGTGAGTGATATTCATGATGAAAATCACATCATTACTACTGAACCTGTTTCACCATCTCAGATTGTCCATCCCATGGCTAACGATCATAGAAAGAATCAATCAGTGAAGCCTGTTGAAAAGAAAGTTGAAAAGAAAGTTGAGAAGAAAATTGAAAAGAAAATTGAAAAGTCAAATGAAGAGAAAAATGAATCGTGTGATAAACCTGTTAAAGTTTTCTATCGGATGCAAGGCTCCGATAAGATTATTTATGATGAAGAATATCCGATTCAATTTGCAAATTATTCAAAAATTGAAAAGATCTGGCAGGAAAGTACCATTTGGTTCCCGAAACATGAGCGAACAAATGATATTCTTCCAGCAATCTTAAAGAAAATTCATTCGGATAATTCTAAAGAGCCAAAGGTCAATGTCACACAATTTGTTAAACCAAAAGATAAGTCAAATGGTTTTCTTGAGCCGACTTACTCAAAGGACCCCGCTCCTGAGAGTTTAAGAAGAAGGTTTATGGATGATCAATATCCTATCGCTCCTGAGAGTCTAAGTCGAACATCAAGGAAAATTATGAAGAGTACCGTGCGTGTTTTAAGTGCGGGGAGAGGGGGCATTTACTTGCCGACTGCCCGTATGTAAGACACAAGAGGCACGAGGTGGAGATGAAGCAAAAGTATGAATGTCCGGTTGATAATCATTGTTATTCACAGAGACGGTTTGTCCCTCAACCAGCATCTTTTTATAACCAAAGCAATTATTTCAAAAGGAGGGAAAATCATCCGATGATGTAATACCCCGCCCCTTTCATCACCAATATTGTCCGCTTTGCCCATCCAGAGCTCACGGATTTGTTTTTGGTTGCCCAAGTGGAGACTTCCCAGGAGGTCACCCATCCTGAAATTTCTCCCACCTGAGCACGCTTAACTGTGGAGTTCTCCTCTCATCCACTAACATTAAGCCCCAAAACGCGTTGGTGATTTAAGAGGCAAGACATTACTTATGAACCAAGGATCTCTCCTGGCCATGGCCGATGTGGGATTTTCCTAGGGTGTCACATTCACCCCCTGTTAGAGTCTCATCGTCTCTGATGAGGTGTGTTCCTGGGGTGTCACATTCACCCCCTGTTAGAGTCTCATCGTCCCTGATGAGGTGTGCACCCACCATCCCGAACGACACAGGAGTGGCTCTGATACCATCTGTAACACCCCGCCCCTTTCATCACCAATATTGTCCGCTTTGCCCATCCAGAGCTCACGGATTTGTTTTTGGTTGCCCAAGTGGAGACTTCCCAGGAGGTCACCCATCCTGAAATTTCTCCCACCTGAGCACGCTTAACTGTGGAGTTCTCCTCTCATCCACTAACATTAAGCCCCAAAACGCGTTGGTGATTTAAGAGGCAAGACATTACTTATGAACCAAGGATCTCTCCTGGCCACGGCCGATGTGGGATTTTCCTGGGGTGTCACATTCACCCCCTGTTAGAGTCTCATCGTCTCTGATGAGGTGTGTTCCTGGGGTGTCACAGATGACATATGATAGACGCAACCGGATAGCCACTGAGAAACCGTTGAAGAAACCAATGGTGAACACAACTGTTGACAACAAAAAGGTTCCTGTTAAACCTAATGTCAAACCAACAGTTGGACCTGTCTCTGTTAAATCAGAGAAGGTAACCAAGAAGGTATCGTTCAAGGATGAAGTAAAGAAACCGGCTAAGACCCCAAAATCTCAGATCCGGATCTTGAAAAGATCTGAACAATCTTGGTCACCAAAGGGTTCTGAGGGTGCTTCAACTTCACAACAAAATGTGAAATATGAGAATGAGAAAGATTTGTGTGAAAAGAAAAAGGTTGATAAAAATCAAGATGTTTGTGATAAATCTGAATCTTTGAAACAATCTGTTCAAAGACCCAAGACCAAACAGGCTTGGGTCCCCCGAAAAATCTAACTTCTTTACTTGATATGTGCAGGGAGCTTCAGCTGGCCCTGTGAGCAGTCTTTGGATTGTTGACAGTGGAGCTTCTGGCCACATGACAGGGGGTCTTTCGCTACTTTTTGATATTAGAAACATCAATGGAGGTTATGTAGCGTTTGCAGGGAACAAGGGAGGATATATTACCATGGAGGGTAGTGTGAGCAATGGAATTGTGAGTTTTGAGAGAATTTCCTATGTGAAGCAAATAGATTACAATCTGCTCAGTGTCAGTCAGATATGTGTCAAACAATTTTCTGTATACTTTGACGATAAATCTTGCTACATACTCAAGCCAGGTTTCGAGTTACCGAAAGAGTGGGTGATGTTAAAGGCACCGAGAGTGAACAACTTGTACATTCTCGATATGTCAAAAGCCATGACCACCCAAGGCCAAGTCACGTGTTTCCTCTCCAAGGCTACAAAAAAAGAATCCATTATGTGGCACAGGAGAATGGGACACATTCACCTAAGAAAGATGAATCAATTGGTGAAGAATGAACTTGTCACAGGCGTGAACGTCAAACATTTTCATTTAAATGACAAGTGTGTGAGTTGTAAAAAGGGTAAGCAGCACAAACAATCCCATAGGTCAAAGAAAGTTAATTCCGTTGAACTGCCACTTGAACGTTTGCATATGGATCTGTTTGGACCGGTCAAGCGTAAGAGTCATGCTGGGGAGTTATACTGTCTTGTGGTGACTGATGATTCTTCAAGATTTTCATGGGTTATGTGCTTACACCGAAAGAGCGACACGTTTGATAATTTGAAAGTTCTGTTCACTCGTCTGGAAAATATCTATGGTCTCAAGATCAAGAGGATTAGGAGTGATAATGGGACGGAGTTTAAAAATGCACAGATGGACAATCTTTGTGAAAACAAAGGTATTCATCATGAATACAGTGCTCCGTATACACCACAACAGAACGGTGTCACGGAACGCAAAAACAGGACTCTAATTGAAACGGCGAGGACAATGCTTGTGGACTCAAATCTTCCAGTAATGTTCTGGAACGAAGCAATTTACGCAGCTTGTTATACTCTTAATCGGGTTTTAACGGTGAAGAAGTTTGGCAAAACTTCTGATGAGCTGTTGAATCGTCGAAAGCCAAATTTAGAGTATCTAGAACCGTTTGGAGCTCCTTGTACTATGCTTAATCCATCTGAGAAGTTCGCACCGAAGGCTGAGGAAGGATACTTTGTTGGATATGCAACCCCGCTCAAACGGGTATTCAACAAAAGGACTCGTCAGGTCGAGGAGTGGGCTAACGTTGAAGTGCAACGGTATACTCAGAATTTACAGGGAAGCGGTCCAGACTGAATGTTTGATTACAAAGATTTCTTTGAATCATTCAACCTAGATAGCTTGGTTGAAGAGGCTGTATTACGTCTATATTACGAGGTCGAAAACGCAGTGACATCACCGTTGGTGCGTCCGATCACCGTGAATCCCAAAGCAGCTTCTAATGATACCAATGTTCCTGTTGTTGAAGAAGAGGTATTTCAAGAAGCTTCCACAACGTTGAATTCATCAGAATCAGAAGATGACAACGATGAGGTTACAAGTGAAGCTATCTTAGATCATGCTACAGTGACACCACCAGTGAATGATGTGTTGCTAAATGCGTCACATTTATTTGACGGTTTTGCGTTGTTTTTAAGTCTTTTATCATGTGTTTAGTGTTTGATCAGTGCATTTTAGATTTACCCTACTTGATATTAATTATAGTATAGATACACTAATATTAGTAACAAAACATAGTAGTTTAAAAGATTCATATGTTTGATAGGTTTAAAAATAAAACGTAGTAAATGAGCTACTATTGATGAAATTAATTAAGTTTTGTGCTATCAAGGGTTAATGGAGAGGAAGGAGATTGTCGTATGATTCCAAATTGTCATAATTGTAATTTAATATTTTCTTGGAGTTGAATTGGTTCGTGCAAAAATTTATCTAGACTTATTATTTTCTTTTGAAGGTAGGAAACAAGAATATGTGGTGGAATTGGATCGTAAAGTGGGTCAGAAAATAAACATCTTCGGCTGGCAATACATTGTTGTTTGGCCCATAAAAGTATAGTGGGAAAGGTTCAACATGGGCTGGGAATTATGGTGACAAGAGGCCACAAAGAGAAGTCGGTGACACATAAAAGAGGAATATTCTTTGACGGCGGATAATATATTTCGAAGGGCACATAACAGAGGGGGGGGTGGTTATTCGACGAAGCAGCAGCCTTTTGGCTGGCTAGGGACGCACCAAGAAATAAAGAAGATGAAGGCTTCTACCATAACCATGAGCGGTTAAGTTATTCGTGATTTCCCCCGGGTGAATCTTTGTATTGATTTTATATTCTGAATTCGTTTTAATTATCTATGAACTAGTATTTTTACTACTTGTGTTGGATTGAATAAACCTTGCTTATATTTGAATCAATTTATCTATTAACTATGATTTCTGGCATCATAGGGAGGTTGGTTGATATTTGTATAGGGATAGCTAGGCGTACGGTTTACGTTGAAAACATGTCCCTAGTTATTATTTCAATCTGAATAGTTATTGTGACAGGATAGCTAGTTATTGTGACAGGATAACCAAGGCCATGTCTATGTGGTGTTCTTGTAGTTAAATCGAATAGGTTGCAAGATTATACAAATAGGATTCCGGGTGGAAGTTACATTTATCTTTATTATTTATTTAGATTATTTTGTTATCATTTCAGCATTTTTATAAAACAAACAAAAAGATAAAACTAGCAAACTTCATAATTGTATTTGGTATATTTATTTTGGTAACTAGCTTAGACAAATAAACAACCATTGTGACGCTAACCACATGCTCCTCGTGGATTCGATATTCCCTACTTACCCTGGCTACCTAGGTTATTTAGGTTTTGTATGACCCTTGACGACAGACGGTCATCAAATGGCGCCGTTGCCGGGGAGCTAGTGCGCTTAGTATTACATTGCTTGTTTGTTTGTATTTTTTTTAGTGTTTTGAAAAAAATAAAAAAGTAAAAAAAATAGAAAATCTAAAAAAAACAAAAAAAAAATTATATAAAAGTGTTATTTAATTTTATTAGATTTCACTTTGGGTGTTCTAGTTGTGTAGGTTTTTCTTTTACAGGTGTAGAACACCATGAATTGGGTTGATGAAGACAATGAACCATGCTATAGTTGTGAAAGTTTCGCTCACTGGACTGAAGATTGTAAAGATTGTCCAAAGCCCTTACCGTCAGTAGATCCTTATTGTTTTTGTTGCGGACAAATCCATAGGGATGAAGACTGCACAATATTTTGGAGTGATCCAGAATATTGGGATGAAATGTGGAAGTCGGGGTACCGGGCAACTCCATGTCAAGAAGATTATCATAGTTACTCTAACTATGAACCTGAAGAGGCACCTTTCTCAGGTAACCGGGAGAATTATTACTATTATGAAAACTCACAATCATGTTTTTCTCCAGGTTACTACCAAGATCAATATCTAATTCCTCCCGATGAAGACGAATGTGCAGAGATGACATATCAAACCGAGGAGGAAAATAACCTTGCTCGAGCAGAAACGATGTTATCCAAGATAGAGGAATTTTTATCAACATCCAACCTCTCAATTCAATAACGAATTGAGTACTTAACTTTGAAATGCGAGGTGTTATCGGCAAGGATAGATATAGCAGAGTCTGTGTCTCCTTTACCTGATGATATCAGAAACTATTCTCAAGTTAAGGACGAGGTTGTGGAGACTAATACCACACCAAATCCTTCACTTGTTGAAGAGTTACAGGTAGAAAAGGTTGTTGTTGCTATTGATGCAGGTGTCACAAGTCTTTCTCAAGATTCTCACAGCTCTCATCCCGCACTGATTACCTTCATAAACAAGGTTCGGGATGAAGATCCAAAGATAAATATTAGGAATGTGAGATTACAAGACATCGGGCAAAGGCGAGTGAGATGGTTCTTCCACATCAACAAAAAGCGCCCAATTCACATGCCAATCTTTAAACATCTGTTTATTTGGCATGTAAACTACCGAGCATACATTGGAAACTCGGTAGGGAAGTGCGAGCTTAGACCACCTTGATACCCAGGTATGATTTTTGTACAATTTGTATATTAATTTATTTATTTTGTTTTATTTTATTTTTCTTTTATTTTTAGTTTTTTTAGTCTCTTTTGATTTCTGGGAATGCTTGGAGTTTAACTCTGCAATCAGATAACCTCGCCTGTACTCAATCTCCATTCAGGCGGGATAGATCTGTACACCATCGGTGTATAAGGCATCCCAGAATTTTATGTTTTTATTTTTTTTCTTGTGAGTCTTAGTTTCAGGTATGTTATCGGCCGCGAATGAAATGCTATACGGCTTGATTGGGAGGAACTGCAAAGGTTCATGCGCACACTGCCTATATCCAGGGGAGTCTGTTCCTTTTTATTGTTGTTATACATATTTTTATTTCTGATTTATTTTATTTCCTATCTTACATTGAGGACAATGTGTCGTTCAAGTGTGGGGGTGGGGAAACTTCGTTTTTATTTATTCTTGAGTAAAAAAAAAAATTGAAAAATTGAAAATGTCTTGAAAATTGTTCTTAAAAAGCATTCTAATCGAACATAAAGCAACTATTTCAGTACATACCAGTTGTTTCTTGATTGATTTTGGCAGTAGATCCTTAGTCATGGTCTAATTTATGGAAAAGTAATATGAACCGTTTTCAGCAAGTGTTTTTAAGAAAAGAAAAAAAAAGTTTAGAATTACCTGACTAGGTTTAACAAGCTATTGGTAATAAATCCATGCACACATCGGCAACCCATTTCCCCACTTTTGTGAGATCTTGAGCCTACTAGATGATAGATTGACTTATATATATATTTTTATTTGTTGAGAGTAGGCCAGATGTTTCTCTGTTGCAGAACTTGTGTGATTTGATACATGCTGAGGTTGTAGACTATATATGCACGTAGATGATAAAGGCGATTTAGGATTTCCTTTTTGTTTGACACCTTTTATTTGTTTTGTGTTAACCGGTTTACCCAAATATTACCATTAGTAGCCAACTTTGAGCTTTATACCCTTTCGTTTGCTAAACCACATAATCACCCAAATAAACCAATACCTTTACCAAGTGTTGATGACATCCAAAGTGTTAAGTGACTGTATTTATGTTAGAAAAAAAATATATATGTGAAAAAAAAATGAAAAAAAAAAAAGAAAAGAAAAAAAAAAGAGAAAAAAAATATATACAAAAATGGAAGTATGTGTTTTGGGTCAAATATGCCCAAAGTTGTGTTTATTTATGTGTATTGTGAATAAGGATTGTCAATCATGTTAGTGTCACCATTTTATTTTAGCCACTTCGAGCCAAATCTATCCTACCTTTACCCTAAGCCCAAAACCGTAAGTCCTTTAGATACGTGCATTGTCGACAGCTGAGGTGTGATTGTTATACAAGCCTATGATAACAGAGTTACATTTATGGTTTTGAGTGAATAATACTAGCGCATTACATGCTAGTCTAGATATGAAACCGAGTGGAGTGAAAAATTGTGAGAGGTGTGTTGCATGAAAATAAAAACCGAAAGCATGTTAGGTTTAGTCAGATTAATTCTGTTTTTAAATGGAAATCAATTTGACTTGCTGAATTAACACATCTAATGCTGATCTGTAAATGGAATATGACTTTGGACCTTAGCTAAGGTATGATGGGGTGACTGGGGTGCTAGTCTGTGATAATGTCTTGAGCAGAGTATATATATAAGTTTTTTTTTCGAGACGAAAAAAGATAAGTGTGGGGGTGTGATGTGTTGCTAAATGCGTCACATTAATTTGACGGTTTTGCGTTGTTTTTAAGTCTTTTATCATGTGTTTAGTGTTTGATCAGTGCATTTTAGATTTACCCTACTTGATATTAATTATAGTATAGATACACTAATATTAGTAACAAAACATAGTAGTTTAAAAGATTAATATGTTTGATAGGTTTCAAAATAAAACGTAGTAAATGAGCTACTATTGATGAAATTAATTAAGTTTTGTGCTATCAAGGGTTAATGGAGAGGAAGGAGATTGTCGTATGATTCCAAATTGTCATAATTGTAATTTAATATTTTCTTGGAGTTGAATTGGTTCGTGCAAAAATTTATCTAGACTTATTATTTTCTTTTGAAGGTAGGAAACAAGAATATGTGGTGGAATTGGATCGTAAAGTGGGTCAGAAAATAAACGTCTTGGGCTGGCAATACATTGTTGTTTGGCCCATAAAAGTATAGTGGGAAAGGTTCAACATGGGCTGGGAATTATGGTGACAAGAGGCCACAAAGAGAAGTCGGTGACACATAAAAGAGGAATATTCTTTGACGGCGGATAATATATTTCGAAGGGCACATAACAGAGGGGGGGTGGTTATTCGACGAAGCAGCAGCCTTTTGGCTGGCTAGGGACGCACCAAGAAATAAAGAAGATGAAGGCTTCTACCATAACCATGAGCGGTTAAGTTATTCGTGATTTCCCCTGGGTGAATCTTTGTATTGATTTTATATTCTAAATTCGTTTTAATTATCTATGAACTAGTATTTTTACTACTTGTGTTGGATTGAATAAACCTTGCTTATATTTGAATCAATGTATCTATTAACTATGATTTCTGGCATCATAGGGAGGTTGGTTGATATTTGTATAGGGATAGCTAGGCGTACGGTTTACGTTGAAAACATGTCCCTAGTTATTATTTCAATCTGAATAGTTATTGTGACAGGATAGCTAGTTATTGTGACAGGATAACCAAGGCCATGTCTATGTGGTGTTCTTGTAGTTAAATCGAATAGGTTGCAAGATTATACAAATAGGATCCCGGGTGGAAGTTACATTTATCTTTATTATTTATTTAGATTATTTTGTTATCATTTCAGCATTTTTATAAAACAAACAAAAAGATAAAACTAGCAAACTTCATAATTGTATTTGGTATATTTATTTTGGTAACTAGCTTAGACAAATAAACAACCATTGTGACGCTAACCACATGCTCCTCGTGGATTCGATATTCCCTACTTACCTTGGCTACCTAGGTTATTTAGGTTTTGTATGACCCTTGACGACAGACGGTCATCAGTGAACCCAACTACAAATGATGCTTCAACATCGAATGTGGGTAATGATCTGGTTTCTGCAGAGAACTTAACTACTCAGACGGGAGTCCAAGTACCAGATTATCCGGAATCTCGGATACATCGATTTCACCCAATCGAGCAGGTTATTGGTGATCCTGGTAGCAGTGTGATGACGAGAGGTCAATTGAGGAATGCTAACTCACCGGAAAACCTTGGCAATCTTGCTTTATATGCCAAAATACAAAAATCAGGTTTTCAGAATGACTGGTCTTTTGCTTGTTATGTTTCGCAGGTTGAGCCGCGAACTTACAAGGATGCTCTTTTGGACGATGGTTGGGTGGAAGCAATGCAAGAGGAGTTGTTGCAGTTCCAGAAACTTGGCGTCTGAACACTGACAGATTTGCCCCTGGGAAGAAAGAAGATTGGAACGAAATGGGTTTTTAAATGCAAAAAGGATGATAGAGGAGTGATCGTAAGGAACAAAGCTCGTTTGGTTGTACAAGGATTTCATCAAGTGGAGGGAATCGATTACAACGAGATCTATGCACCAGTTGCACGTTTAGAGGCAATCCGAATGTTTCTAGCGTTTGCATCATTCAAGAAATTTAAGGTGTATCAAATGGATGTCAAGAGCGCGTTTCTCTACGGTGTGGTTAAGGAGGAATTATACGTAGGTCAACCACTAGGCTTTGAAGATCCTATTCACCGGGATAAGGTCTACGTTTTGAACAAAGCTCTCTACGGGTTGCACCAAGCTCCAAGGCAATGGTATGAGGAGCTGAGCACGTAT
This sequence comes from Ambrosia trifida, assembly GCA_028751855.1. Taxonomy (NCBI): domain Eukaryota; kingdom Viridiplantae; phylum Streptophyta; class Magnoliopsida; order Asterales; family Asteraceae; genus Ambrosia; species Ambrosia trifida. The sequence continues at coordinate 1,286,381 of CM054124.1, forward strand.
CTTCTTTCAAAAGGATTCAAGAGAGGTTTGGTAGATTGCACACTGTTCACTAAACGAACAGGCGATGACTTGCTTCTAGTCCAGATTTATGTTGACAATATTATATTTGGGTCTACTAACAAACTTCTGTGCAGAGAATTTGAACGTGTTATGCAGGAAAAGTTCGAGATGAGCGCAATGGGAGAGATGCAGTTTTTCCTAGGCTTGCAGGTGGAACAAAGACCAACGGGGATCTTTATTCACCAGACGAAATACGTTTCTGAAGTCTTGAGCCGATTCCAGATGGATGATTCGAAGCCGATGGATACCCCAATACAACCTAATCACGGGATTGGAGTTGACGCTAAGGGGGAGCTAACTGATCCATTTACATACAGAGCAATCGTCGGATCTCTGATGTATCTCACCGCCTCCAGACCTGATATAATGTTTGCCACATGTCTCTGTGCATGTTATCAATCGAAGCCGAAACAGAGTCATCTTGCAGCTGTCAAACGTATCCTTAGATATCTGAAGGGTTATCCGTCGAGAGGACTATGGTACCCTAATGATGATAATTTTGACCTAATCGCTTTTAGTGATGCAGATTGGGGCGGCTGTGACAAAGACAACAAATCCACAATGGCTGGATGTTAGTTTATGGGGAGCAGGCTCGTGACCTGGCAATGCAAGAAACAGACCGCAGTTGCATTATCCACATGTGAAGCAGAATACGTTTCAGCATCGAGCTGCTACTCACAGGTTCTTTGGATCCAACAACAGATGGTGGACTACGGTTTGCAATTTCTTAAAACCCATATTTATTGTGATAATGAAGCCGCAATCGCATTAACAAAAGACTTAGTAAATCACTCAAAGGCTAAACATATCCGGATTAAGTACCATTTTATCCGTGATTGTTATGCTAAAGAGTTGATCGATATGGTCAAAATCCACACTGATTACCAACGCGCAGACCTTTTTACCAAAGCTTTTGATAAATCGAGATTTGAATATCTTTTAAAAGCTAATGGTATTAAAGAAAAACAAGACTGATCACCACCTCAGTTTATCGCTTTTTAGTTTAAATTTACTGTTTTTCAGAAAAATTTGAAAAATCCAAAAACATTGAAAAATTTCAAAATCCATAAAAATTAGAAAATTTCTTTGCTGACTGCTATATCTTCTTCCCTTAGATTAATGCCGTCAGATTTCTGTGAACAAACGATATTTGGGCAATCACATATTTGAAATGCTCCAGCTTATCCTTGGGAACAGTAAATTCAAAAATTTATAAAAATCAGAAAAACCAAAAATGATTTCCTGGAGAAAAAGGGGAAATGATAGTACATCAGTGGGGATCTGACACATTCTAAAGAAATGTAATGCTATACAGGGCGTGTGTCTGAGTCTGTGTGATGTGCTGATAGGCTTCGAGACCTAATACTGCGTGCCTGATACATACATATCAAACGAATTTGTGTGGATGAACTCCTCATGGGCATATGGTCTTAGTACCGTAATTTTGTTTGATAGGGTATTTGTACAAAACTCGGAGGTTTTGGGTCGTTATGTTATTAGTTGTCTGGGGATAGCCTCTCTGATCTTCTGCTGTAAGTCATTACGGACCTAGATCAGATAGGGTGTCTTTATAAAAGAGCTTTATGCCAAATCCTAAAGTTACCGAATTGAGGAACTTTCCATGTATTATGATAATCAAAGATTATCTATTACATCGTATTAATCACTGATGCAAATCATGGTTGATATCAGTCCTCAACCTCGTAGAGTGCACATGTTACTTTGCTGCATTAATTTGCTGACCTGTATACCTCTGTGCATCATACCTTGTATATTACAGACGACGAAAGCATAATCACACTTTACAATGAGTCTTTGTGCATTTACTTCTTGATACGGGAGTATGTCATGTGCGTGGGAACCACAGACAATTGTGTTTATACTATACATAATTGTATCAGTTTAAAGCACTGCACAAAAGTCTGCATGTGAGTTTATGTGGATCACAATATCAGCAGTTGCCAGATCACACATTGTCTTTAATAAAAATAATCAAAAAGATCAACGGTGTGATCAGATTTCTCATTAACTGATATGATCCCTTTACCGGAAATCCCAAAACATTTACTGTTTTATCTTTACATTTCTGCATTTTATATTTGTCGTCAAAAATTGCAAAACTCAAAAAGATTTTAGGTGTGTTTTAGCATAAACTTTAGAAAATCCAAAAAGATTTTACATTTCTATCTTATTTTTGATAGCTGATGGTGGTTGATGACGATTTTCTAAACCTTGATGAACCATTCGAGCTTTGTAATCTTTAAATGAGAAAATATGTTTGTCGGATGCTTAAAAGTTGGAAAATATTTTGAACGGGACTCGATTTTGAGATTTGGTAAATTTTAAAAAATTCCTGATTCACTTTCGCCCCTTCGTTGGGTCGAAGGAGGAATTTTTTGTTCATTCGTACGTTTAGATTTGGGCGAATGTGAGAGTTCTTAAGACAAGTTCTCTTTCGAACCCTTATGTCTCATTCGAACCTTTAATTAGGGTCGAAGGAGACAAAAGTTTCACATTCGACCACTGTAAACGGGCGAATGAGCAACCTATATAAAGCCTTATCTGCTCATTCGACCCATTCCAAAATTTTTTAAATAAATTCTGATCCTAAGTCCACTTGTTGCTCGTGCCATTTACATTGTATCATTGTATTCGTCTGATTGCCCTGATCATTTTGCACCAATTTTTACAGGTTATCATCATGTTTTGAGTGTTTAATCACTACTTTTCAGTTCGTGCCCTAACTGGTTCAACTGATGGATTTAACTATGATTATAAGACTTGTTCTTGATTAGGTTTCACTGATTAAGTGTTTTAGGGGGAGATTATCCAAAAACATAGGGTTTTAACTCAATAGATTGTGTAATTGATTCTTAAACAAGTCACGAACCCTAGTTTTATATTAAAACACATAATCAGTGAATGTTTGATGAAATTGTTGTGTAGAAAAGTTTAATCAAAAGTTTTAGATGGTTGTTGAATCAAAATGACAAGTTAAAACAGTCTGGATTTCAAAATTGAAATTTGAAATGAAGAGTTGACACCTACGCCCTTTACGAATGGTCGAACGTGCAAAAACAGGCGAAGGAGAAGGTTTGTCTGGGCGAATGAAGTGAAATGGTCGAATGAAACATTTTTAGCAAAACTTTTCTCATTCGAACCCTTGAAACTTCACATTCGCACCAAGTTATTCTCATTCGAACCTTTAAACGGGCGAATGTAGAATTCAAAAACCAAATTTTCAATTTTTGATTATTTTGTTTGTTTTTAACGCGTTTATTTGATTTGTTTTGCAGTTTTAACCATATCTGAACAAGAAGATACGAGTGTTCCTGCTGGATCATCCTCACAGGCTGCCGAGACAGCGAAGACTGATATTCTACCATTTGAGAATGCGCACAACTGCTGTGCATATCTTGGAGACGTGAAGAAGCATACGGAGTTTACTGGGATTATTGATTTTCTAAAGAGGAGCCGGGTGATCGATGCAATTGCTACACCCGCTATTATTTACAGAGATTTATTACAGGAGTTCTGGACAAACGCGAAAATGGACTTCTAGGAAGGTGAATCTTCTCTGGTCAGCAAGATTCAAGGAGTGCTGATTGTTGTGTCAGAGAATGATATTCAAGAAGCGTTGAAGCTTGAAGATGAAAAGACGGATCCTAGAGAACTCAGCTGGACTGAACAAAGGAAGTGTGTTCTCAGAATGAAATATAACGGACCGATTACTGATGGTTCGTTACACAAAGGAAAGCTCTGTCCTCAGTTCAAGTACTTAGTACATGTTATGATACATGTCTTCGGGTCAGCGGCTGGTGGTTATGATCTGATGAGGAAAAGCATAAGTTCGTTGATGGTAGCACTTATATTGAACAAACCGTTCAATGTATCAGGAATGCTTATGGAACACCTGTTGGAGCCAGTAAGAGGTACAAGGACTAGGAAGTTTCTGTTATATCCTAGATTCCTTCAGATGATTTTCGATTTGAAGTACAAGAACTTGAAGGGAGACCCAAAGTAGATTATTGTTCAGGAACATATGAACATTAATACTCTTGCCATAATGAAAGCGTACAAAGGTTTATTTGTGAATGAAAGACCACCAATGAGACGTTTATTTGGTCACTTAGTCCAGATTGATTATGTGGATCCTAGTAAAGATAAGGTGAGGCATGCTGACAGTGCATCTGACGAAGACAATCCGTTACATCCAGTTGACCCTGAAGCTAAACGAAAGCGTCAGGTAGTTAATGTGGGAGCAAAGAGTGGTAAAGGTAAAGAGAAAGAGATTAGAATTGAAGTTCAGGCTGAAGCTAAACCAGCAAAGAAGAAAAGTGCGTCAAGAAGGCACAAAAGTATAGCAAAGAAGGGATTACATCTTGTGGATGAAGCGTCAGTTGATTTTGAGGAGACGCAAGAAGACGAACGATGGGATTCTGATGAAGAGACTGTAAAGAGCACCATGCCCAAGGCCACTGTGGCTGGTGAGTCTGCTAGTCTGAATAGATCAGTGGAGGAACAGAGAACTAAGAGCCCTATTCACTTAGATGAAGATGATGAGGGATTAGGTTTGGGATCAGGAGATTTTCCTGGATCGCCAGTACAAGGGGAGAAACCAAAGAAGCCCCAATTCAAGAAGAAGGAGAAAGTGTTAAAGCCCATGGAGAAGCGAGCTAGAGAGATTGAATCATTAGTTGATGGAAAGAAACTTCCACCAGCATCTAGCTCGAAATCACCGGTTACAAGTCCAGTTGCTAAGAAACAGAAAACATCATCAGGAACTGAGAAACAGACTGATCTACCTGTTGATAAATTCAATGATGCACTGGAAAGAGTGTTAAAGAAGATTAAGAAGGGAAAGCTGCCTGCTGATGCTGAAGCTTCTACTCCAAAGGTCACAGTTGATAGCGATGTGATGAACGCTATGAACCGGAAGCTAGCTGATATGATGAAGATAATTAATCAGCAGTCAGCAGAGATTGAGAAACTGAAGAACAACGATCAGAAGATGCTAGACGTTGTTGAGACATCACATGATAATCAGGAAGCACTTGAAGCTGAAATCAAACGACTTCGCAAAGAAAATAAGAAGTTGTTGAAACACAAACAAAGAAACACCAGACGATACATAGCTTTGAAAGAAGACAACAAGAAGCTAAAAGAGAGTAACAAGCACATGGACAATCTGATTAAAGACTTGTACTCTCGTGCTCCTCAGCTAAAAGAAGGTGAAGAGGATAAAGAACAAGACGAGGAGCAGGTTAATTTTGAACTGTCTGATAATGAGGAGGAGGAAGATGAGGATCTTGATGAAGATGCTGGAAACGCTCCTCAAAAGAAGAAGAAGGATGATGGAGATGATGATGGTTCGGATGGTGAATCTGGTGATGGAGGCAGCTCTGCATTTGATGATGATGATGATGATAATGATGATGACGATACAGATAAGTATAAGTATGAGAAACGTGGATCTGGAAAAGAAGGTGAATCTAGTTCTAAAGCTCCTGGAGGATCGGTTGATGATGATACGATCTTTTGGAATGAAAAGATGAAGTCATTGTCTGAAGATGATAAACAGATGTATCGCCAGATGCTTACTGATCGAGTCTGGATGATTGACATGACCAGTAGATTCTCTGAGATCTTTGAATCTAATGACAGGATGCTTGAATTGGATTATAATGATCTAGATTTAGAAGATGGTGAAGTTTCTGCGGCAATGTCAAAGGAGATTTTGGAAGGTTTGGCGAAGCAGGTTGGAAAGACTTTGGAAGAACTATTAGCTGATAACCAGATTCCTAATCTACCTGAAAAAGAAGCTGGAAATCATTCTGATGATCGTGACGTACCTGTGTTCGAGGAGATTGAAATAGAAGACATAACCAGTGAAGAGTATCCAGAATATTTCAAGAAAGATAAAGATTCTGGATTTGCTGCTTTCACTGAAGAGTTATTAAAAGAAGCCGAGAAACTTGCTAGAGAGAACAGTGATAAGTTTGTTGAAGAAGTGTTCAAGGGGCATGATAAACCGCATATCGAACAATCAGACAGTTTGAAAGAGTTACTGAGGCAATTGAAAGAGAAAGAAGCCAATCGTCCGAAAGCAGAGATCCAGGGAAGCTTTTATAAACTCCACAACGAGATGTTTAAAGGAAGAGCGTTGGGTTGGAAGTTTATAAAGCAATTGAAGTGTGTAGCCGTTAAGTGGGAGAAGGGGATACTGTATTTTGACAGATTTCATGATCTGAAGACTCTCCCGTATTGGGCTATTCGTGATATTTGCCGACATAGGTTGACTGGATCCTCAAACGATCACATTGCTTATTTTGCTGATAAAATGGCGAGGGAAAGCAGGACGAAGTGGAATCTTTTTGTACCTTAGTATCCGAAGCGGATTGTTCACAAGAAAGATATTGATGTTATTACCGGTTTGCCCAAAGTGACTCTAAAGTACAAACCACCAAAAGTGTTGAAACATATTCTGCTATTGCAGATTCCACAACACTTTGCGAAAGACTTTATCTGGTGGTATTATGATTGGAAGATTGCAGAGGCTGTGATTGTATTGAAGGATGGTGAAAAGAATTTCAAGAAAATACACATATTTGATCCTATGTGGTTGGTTAATTGTTCACATGAGGATATAATTATGTTGTATTACAATCCAATATTCAGTGATGTGAAGGATGCTGAACAAGCAAGTAAATACCAGCGTGTGGTATTTTTGTACTTTGCTTATGATATAAACGCTGGATGCGATTGTGATAAGAAGCTTGGGAAGTTCGTGAAGATTCAAGATGCTCCTGATGTCAAAAAGAAAAAGCCGAAACAAGTGTTTGAACCGGTGATGACTAAAGAACAAAAGACGTTACTGCACATAAAGCTTATGAACAAGAGGATGGACTAAGAGCGTAAACAATCCAAGCAATAGTCGAGGGGGAGTTTGTAGATGCATTTTGTGCGACTAATGCTTTGGATTACAATTAACATATGTTAGAATGTTTTGTCAAATGAGCGAAGGAAGAAAGATTGGGCGAATGAGAGATTATAAAGGTGCGAAGGAGAACAAAAGGTGCGAAGGAGAGATAGGAGGTCGAAGGTAGAATAGATGTTAATGTATAGCTTGGTTCGACCATGATGAATGGGCGAACCTGCACATTCGACCAAGCAATATGGGCGAATGTGCAGGCCTATAAATAGGTTAAGCTCATTTTGAATGTAAGTTTTGGTCATTTTTGTTTCCCTCCTGTTTGAGTCTCTCCCTAGGGTTTTGTGTAAACTTAATTCACGTCATATATTGATTGTAATCCTTATTTTAACGTGTAATTGAGTGTTTTTATGAATGAAATGAAGCTTTTAAAGATGATTTCTGTGTTTTGTTGATATTATTATCATTTTGTGATTGATTTAGGGATTCCGCACCTGAATCAAACTTGTTTGATCACTATCTTTGTAGATTTGACGATCCTACGCGCATACAACTACGATTGGAAAACCATTACTGGACTCGAATACTGTGAATACTAAATACGTGCCCGAATGAATACTGAATACTGAATACCTAAGAGACAACATGCACCCGTCCGACCTCCAGTCGACGAGTGGGGTGGGTCGAGCCCAAATAGATCTATTCACATTTCCCCCGTTGTGCATCCCCGCACATTCATGGTTCTCCCCGGGACTTCCAAAGATCGCATAGTAATATAATGAATACTCCAAAATGTTATGAATACTTGAATACCCAAAATACAGTTGACACATTGTTTATGAAAACATAGTTGACACACGTTAAAAGAATACAACATGTTATCTCCCCCGAAAACGTTTAAAGAATACAACATGTCACCTTAGAGTGCGTCCTCAGTAAAATAGAAACCCGATACGTGTGTGACAGTCCCTACTAGTGGCGACCTATCAATGAGTTTACATAAGTGTGATGACTACTAACCCGAAGGCTAATCAGTCCCCAATCGTCCAAACCGTGACTGTGTATGTTGAAAAGATGTTTGAACGTTAAACCGACCTAACCAGACAAGACCCGACATCCCATTGGTGACCCGACATCCCACATGTTAGCCACATACAAGATATCATGCAACATACGCAATTAAACACTTAGCATGCGCAAACATTCACCCTATCTAGCATAACGCCCAACTAACGCATAAACAAGTCCGAACACGTGTTACCAAGTTATTAGACATGTCATGTGGTTCCTAACATGTTCCTAGGTGTCAAACCATGTCTCCGGATGTCAAAATACACTTACAGCAGCAGCACATGCGATTAGGAGATCAAGCATGCAATTAGGAAAAGTCAACTAGCAATTAGGAGAGTCAACAGGTGATTGGGGCCTAATTGCATGTACATACACACGAGTAGGCCCCTACTCACATGTATGTGCATGCGATTAGCCCTAATTGTGTGCTGCTAGTGGCGAGTAGGATTCCTACTCGCCCCCTGCAACTCTGTTCCGGTTTTTCACGCGTTTAACCCTCCAAATCAAATCCGAAACATGTGGAAACACCCAATATCAAACCCAAAACATTAATAAACCTATTTCAAGCAAAAACCCCTAAATTATCATCATTCTAAAATTCCTGAATGTAAGCGTTTTCCGAAAATAGCATACTTATCATGTAAACATCACACCAACATGCAAAACTTACCCTAAATAGCAAATATCCAGATTTCACCACATAACAACGTTCTTCAACACTATCCTATCGTTCTAGCATCATCCTAAAGCAAACCCTAATCTCATACTATCAACAAAACACATCATATCATCCTTAATCCTTCAAAATCATTCAAACGGGTCAAAACACCTATTATCAACAATACACAACTATGAACCTCCAAACTCATAGATTAACATCAAAATAACTCATTTAAGTCAGAAATATATCAAACACAGAAGAACAATCATGTTTTATCAATAAAAAATCCTATCTTTGCATGAATACACCACATATAACAAGCACAAAGGTTTGGGTTTGTTTAGAAACTGTTTTTAATATGTTTTCAAAGACACAAATGTTTAGAAATCAGGTCTGGACCTTTAGGGAGTAAAACAATAACATTACAAAGGTTTGGGATGAAGAACACACCTTGAAATTGCAAGATTATGAGATGTAAGGCTTGAAAAGGTGATTTCTTGGGTAGAAACGTGTTCCAGGGGGTGTGTATAGGTTGGGAGAGGTTATGGGACGTCTAGGGTTACACAAATGATGTTTTACAAGTCAAGGGTGGTATTTATAGGCATTTCTAGTCATCAGGTGCAGTACAGGCGATTAGGGTGTAGCAACAGGCGATTAGGGGTGTAATCGCCTGTTGTAACACGTGAATAGGGCCTAATCACCCCCATCAGCATGCAATTAGGGCCTAATCGCCCCCATCAGCATGCAATTACGCGTAATCACCTATAATGTCATGCAATTACGCGTAACACCTATAATGTCATGCAATTACGCGTAATCACCTATAATGTCATGCAATCACGCGTAATCACCTATAATGTCATGCAATTATGCATAATCACCCATAATGTCATGCAATTACGCGTAATCACCTATAATGTCATGCAATTACGCGAAATCACTATTTTAACACATATAAACACGTATTCACATAGTGACAAGTCATATAATGATTGTAAGTACATAATGCATGATAACTAACACGTTCCCATCCATTCACCAATTCCCGGGACTCGAGATTTACGTGTGTGTGTTAAACCTGGTGATTCTACAAATCACCAATCCGTGTTCACATGGTTATGGACCGACTCCCAATGATCCCGTGGATCATTGTAACGACTCCCGATGATTTCCAGAACCATCATAACGACTCAACTGACCTAGTTAAGTATGTTTGAAAACGTATTTCGCTAAGGTAGACTTATGTGTTTTATAAAATGTTAACCTAAATGTGTCGAGTGTCACAAGGCATTACCACCATTGCTGCATGCATTGAGCTACTTGTAACGATAGTTTTCGGAGGCGCACTCAAGGCCCTAAGGATGTGCCTTGCGCCTGCTCATTCTTAGGGGTTGTTTGACAGCCTGTGAATGGTTATTAAAATGCTACATCTGAATGGTTCATAGTCTCTTAATGGTTAAGATGTAATATTAAGTATGAATGGTTAATATTAGGGATGAGATCGGTACCGTACCCGTACCGAAAATACCGGTAAATGGGTACCGAGTACCGTACCGAATATATAGGTACGAGTACGGGGATTGGTACCAGTATTTCGGTACGGTACCCGTTTTGGTACCATGTTATTATTTTTCATTTTTGAGCACTTATACGTGTACCAAGTAGATAAACCATTACAAGTATCAACACTATACGGGTACCAAAATTATAAAATTGGTACAAGTACCAATATCGTACATATACCCAATAGGTAAAATTGATATGAATACCATAAATATCATAATATGATGTAAAACATATTATCAAATTCATTAGTATATAGAATTTGGTACCTGTACCACTTTTACTCGTACCCGTACCGATTTTGGGTACTCGGTATAGGTATCGGTACCCACTTTTATTAATTTGGGTATTCGGTGCTTGCGATTGCCACACATTTTAGGAAACTTTAAAATGGAAATTTTCCTTTCGAGCTAGGATAGGACCAGTTTTAAATTGGGTTGGATATTCAAATGAGACTGAGTGACACCTGCTGCATCGCGCGGGCCAACCTACTATGACATAGTAAACTGTTCAAAGAAGAAACAGGTGATAGTATATCAAATAATTACTTGGGTTTGATTGTATGTCAAAATGGGTTGTTGGTTTGACTTATCATAATGTATTAAGTTTGATCTCAACTTTGGTATATTTCAACAACAATATAATTAAATCATAAAAACATGTCAGGATATTTTAGGCATTAAGTTGAACTTTTCTTTAAAGGCCAAAACATTTTATTCACACCAAAATAAAAAGTTACAGTTTCTCCGTAGCTAGTGGCCAGCCCAACCACCCCAACATGGATACATACGTAGCCCCAATTCTTTTACATAAAAGTAAAATATATGCAGGTATTAAACATAGTTCACCATGCCCCTACTTCTAAAAAAACAACCTAAAACATGTTAGCAGTAAAAAAAAGAAAAAGAAAAAAACTACCCACTTTGACCTTATACCAAAAGTCCAAATCTGTATGACCCATCAGATTTTCACATCTAGTATGTGTGTGAGATCAACACCTCTAAGGCGTGGTCTTAAAAATGACATAAAAAAGTTACGCGCTGCCCCCCAAAACCAAAACCAAAACCAAGTCCCTACTTCTAAAAAAAAAAAAAAAAAAAAAAACTAAGCCCCTTTCTCTTACCAAATGAAAATGTTTCCAAATGTCCAAATCTGTATATGTGGATTTATGGTTTTAGTTGTGGAGTTATTTTCACAACATATAGTAACACAAACTCATTTTCTGAACTTAAAGGTAAGGGGTGTATTTTCACATATGATGATGGTAGATCTTATAAAAATGGATGTATTTTCACATATGATGATGAATAAGAGTGAAAAGGTGGTTGTTCATATAAAAATCGGGACACCCACCTTAATGTGTGCGTATGAATAACAAGATAGCATAGCGGGTTTTTGGGTTTGTTTGGCTTCTTTTAACATAACCGTTGGAAGTTTTTTCCAAAATCAACAAAATAGTGGAATAGAGATGGTTAAAAAATATACAAATCAAACAATAAAATTATTTACTAAATAAAATTATTTAGTAACTGTAAAAGTTTTAGATGTCTAGTCATAATTTACTTCCCAAAGACATAACAATCAGCATATTCATTTGGTGTCATACTGCTTGCAAGGTAGGTTGATTGTATCTATGTTGTTGGAGAACCATTCATTGTCGGAGTTGGTGTATATGTGTTCGTTGGCCAGGGATGTGATTTCCTCAGCAGATGGTGGGCTATCAGTTGGTTGTAGGTTTTGTTTAACCTCCGTTATATTTCTTGTGTTGGTGGATGTCGCTGGCAAATACATATGAAGGTAAAGGTTAATATCAATTTACTTTGTAATGCGTATGTAAGTAAATTAAACATTGATTTGTAGCATGTATGTGCGCATGAACCATTGAAGAAAAAGGTTAATATAAAGATAAATTCATGAACCATATGAAGGTAAAGGTTAATATCATTTTACTTTGTAAAGGTTAAACATTGAAGATAAATTCATGAACCAGCTTAAAAGATTTAAAAAACAAATTTATTATTTTCATATATGTAAATAACCAAGCATGATGTGGGTCGAAATCAATAATTATGACAATGTTCAGTAAACGTAGTAGAAAATTTTCCATATCAGACAATTCAAAATGGAAATTCTGGCAATTTTTATAGACAAATAAGAAGCAAAAAAATCATGTTTAATGTCAACAACCGCCCAAGCCACAATAGCATCTCCACCAAAGAATGCAACTGGTGTCCATTTTCTTAATGACCAATAAGCTGTCAAAATCAATCACATAAACAATGCATGACAATTCCATCAAAATGCACTTATGCACAACGCTTGAACTGTAGAAAAATGCATGACAATTCCATCAAAATGCACCACGCTTGAACTGTAGAAATCTCCTTGTCAATCAAAAACAGAAAATAAAAGTACACCATTCACCCAGATGTGCCTTTTACATGCAATATTATCTCTCTGTTGCCATCACTTTCGAGATCTTTTAGTAGACTAAGCTGGTGAAGATGAAAATTCTTCCTTAATATGCAACTAAGAATTAATAAACAGGAGAAACTTAATTTATAGATTAATAGATTAAAAGGATAAAGAACAGAGACTGACTATATAAATGAACAAAAGAAAAAAAAACATTACCAATTTCTGAGGATTTAAAGAGTCAGTATCTCTTTTTGCAACTGTAGATGCTCTGCACACATAGCTTTAGTAGGGACTTTGGGTTTTAGATTCACCTGTACAAATGGCAAAACTGTAATTTACTGTAACCATACCTGATTCTGCATAATTTATGAGATATATGGTATTAGTAAGAGAACAAACAATAATATAAAAATCTTTTATTCATAACTGTATAAAGGATGGAAAGAAAACCTAAGCTCTTGTAAGAACTGTTCAACACACTTTATAGTCCGCAATCCTACTGATGAACTGGCAGCTTGCACCAATTGATCAAGCGTGTATGTTCTCGCGTACACGTGAAGCTGCAAAGAAGATGGAACTATTTTCCTTCAACACAATCAATACTTTTAATGCAGCAATAATCCGCCTAAAATACATGAAACAACCAAACACCTAATGGCTAAATGACATATGGTCCTATACCCACAGATATATGTTCTAAGTGAGATTTTGAAACACAAGAAAATATTACCATTTGCACTTATTGTCATCATGTCAGTTGTCACAATGATATATATATATAGGAAAAATAGATTAAAAAAACAAAGAACTTTTAGACCTAGCGAAGTGAAGATGCGGCAGTAGCAACAGCATCATATGCCATCGACAACAAAGGTGCACCACCTAAAATAAGTTGCATATCTGAAGGTGATGCAGTTTCAACATGAGCAGTGGTTTTTTCAATGCGTTCTGGACTGGTATTTGATGTGACAGCCAGCTCAGCATCATGAGTAGCCTGAAAAAAGAAAATACAATGTGTGTGGTAAGATACATATGCGAGTGTTATAAAGAGAGATTGCAAAAAAAGGAGAGGAATACACTCATACAGTATGAAACTTGCCTTTGCAGCCCGATACTCGGTTATCTTATTAGCTTCAGAAGGAATCTGAAAGTAGAATATTAAATAAAAGGAAGAACTATCATCCATATTAATATTAAACGATAAATTTAAGGCATGATTATTTGAAGGTGAAGAAATACATACCTCGGCATCTTTACGCTCTTGGTGCTTTGTCTGACCTGTAATAAAAATGGCATGAACAGAGGACATACCCTTGGAAAAAAGAACGAGACGAGTTACAAAAAGGATTAAAAAAAATTTAAAAACATTTAAATGAAAAAGGGAAAAAGAAGTTTACAGAGTCAGAAGTAAAGATAAAAACCAAAAGAAATGAAACTAGTGGATGTTTTATGAGAGAATGAGAGAAGTCAATGGCATCGGCGAGTTGATGAAACTAGTATGGTGAGTTGATGTCAATGGCATCGGTCTTGCCACTGCCGCTGGGTTTTTCTCCGGTCCTCTTCGGCTATGAGTGACGGTTCTTGAGAACCTGCTCTGATACCATAAAGAAATTAGGATTACGGATATATGGTTTTCTTGTTAATTATAAACCTCACAAAAGAGGTGATATAAATACAGCAAAGGGGCGCACAAAGAGCTCCTAATAATCAGGAATTAATATAGGAAAACATATAACTGAAAATTATGATTGATATGATTGATATGAAAATCCGTTATTTCCTTTAGAAAGAGATTGTCGGTCAAGTTACATCAAAAATATTGAATTGGTATTGTTTGAAATATATTTGGGTCAAAGAGAAACACGAATTAACGGAACAAGTTCTTGTATTAGATTACAGCACTCCTGTTCAAACATATCAACCCATGCAAAGTGATACAACCATAAACCACTTTAATTCGGAATAGTAAAACTGGTGGAACTAGTAAGTTGGGAAGAAGACGAAAGACGAAGGATCATTGCTGAGTACCAAGCGTTTTGCGCCATCTTCATCTACAGCTATTCCAACATCCTGCCACCTCATATTACAGTAGCTGCAAAAACTCGGGCAGAAAAAAACTTATAATCATCATTAGATTTCTCAATCTTAAACCAATTCTTCAATGTTTTTTTGGTCCCGGGTTCCCTTCAACACCTCCCAACATCACAACATATTGCTTCATGCCTTTATCATATTTCATCTTCCACATGTTTGACTCGTTACAACTATTGGAGCCTGAGAACTTTATGTTAACATCTGTTGAAAGATGGATCACGCCTTTCTCTGGGTTGACTGGACCGAAAGTCAAAGAGAGTCCATTCTCCTCGTTTCTGGATTGTGCAACTCCAGCTGGACATGGATTTTTTTCCATAGTCCGCCACATAGAGTCCGCCGTGTTCACCGTTTAGAGCTGCTCGCATGATGTAGTATTTGGCCGCTGTGCGGAGGTATTTTCCATTGCAATCGAGCACAGGAGATGGAACTTAATAGGCTGTGAAGATGAATGCAAGTAAAAGTGAGAATAAGATAACTGTTCTCATAGTTAAAAGTATTGATGAATGATATGTAGCTTAAAAGCTATTTATTGATGGTCAGAAGTTGACTAATTTTTAGATTAAAAAACTATCATATTGTTGGTTTGATGTTTTTAGACATTAAAGTGGTGAGTGTTTTTGACCTGTATTGGATGCTGTGCTAAATTACCATCAACAAATTAAACAATAATTTAAAGCAAACAGTTAAAAATACATTAAGCATTAATTGATCTGGATTATTAAAAAACTCTTAAGGACCAATAGCCATTTTGTGCATTGATCTTATTTGTGCCATATAGAATGGTGGTAATGTGGTATCTTTTAAGGACTGATAGGCTGATAGCTAATAGCAAAGTATAGATACGTACATTAAGTATTAATTGACCATTTTCAATATTCGCTCTTATTTCTTGTTATATGTATACTTTGAGTTTCAAACATATACAAGGTTACATATTTCATTTATTCGAACATGGATGGATCGAAATAGTAAGGCTGGTGAAACTAGTTAACGGGGAAGAAGACCAAAGACAACGGGTCATTGCTGAGTGCCAAACGTTGCCAACCATTTTTGTCTTCAACTATGCCAACATCCCTGCACATAACCTTACAGTAGCTACAGACACTCGGGCAGAAGACAAACTTATAACCTTCACTAGTTTTCTCAATCTTAAACCAGTTATCCAATGTTTTTGGTTCCGAATTTCCTTCTACACCTCCCACCATCACAGCATATTGCTACATTGCTTTATTGTATTTAATCTTCCACACGTTTGACTCGTTACAACCAGTGGAACCTGAAAACTTTATGTTAACATCAGTAGAAAGACGGATCACGCCTTTCTTGGGATCGACAGGTCTGAAAGTCAAGGAGAGGGTATCCTCTTCTAATCGGGATTGTGCAATCCAGCTGGACATATCTTGTTATTGAACAATACCGGAAAGAATCCACCATTTTCACTGTCTTGAGCTGACATAACTGTGCAGTAGCTAATAATATAATATTTGTATAGATTTACATTATATTTAGCAGATAATGATTGTAAATATTATCTCCAAAAATAGGAGATATCACTTTATCTTATTTATACCCTCTTTGAGAGTTCAATGAAAATTAAGCATTGACCATAATCTTATATGGTATCAGCCTAAACCTTAATCCTCTCTGTATGTGTCAAGGATCGATCTTCAAACAAAGAATATGATCAAACAAGTTCAATTCAGGTGCGGAATCCCTGAATTGATCACGAAATGATAATATATCTAGCAAAATAAGCAAATCATCTCAAACATTTTCATTTCATTGATAAACATAATGATTTACACTTGAAAACTTTGTTTATAATGATAGATATTAGTTACAGACTCAATAAAACCCTAGGGAGACAAAAGACACAGAGAGGGAAACAAAAATGACAAAAAGTTAAACTTAGAAAATGATTCAACCTATATATAGACCTGCACATTCGACCATTCGATTGGGCGAATGTGCAGGTTCGACCATTCAATGTGGGCGAACCAACATATATATACATCAAAACTTCATTCGACCTCTCTGAGCTCCCTTCGACCAAACTATCTACATTCGACCAAATGTCTTCCACCTTCGACCATCCGTAATCAACAAAACATAATGAAATTCGCAATTCAATAGCACTAGTCGCACTTCGTGTATCTACAAACTCCCCCTCGACTATTGCTTGAATTGCTTCAGCCTTCGGTCTTCATCCATTCTCTTATTCATCAGCTTGATGTGCAATAATTTCTTCTGTTCTTTTGTCATAACTGGTTCATGAGTCTGTTTCGGTTTCTTCTTTTCAGCTTTCTGAATCTGAACAAACTTCCCCAGCTTCTTATCAAAATCACAACCCGCATTGACATCCCATGCAAAACATAGAAATACCACACGTTAGTATTTAGCAGCCTGCTCACTATCTTTCTCTTCACAGTAAATCGGATTATAATATAGCATGATAATGTCCTCATGAGAGCAATTGATTAACCACATCGGATCAAAGATAGGTATCTTCTTGAAGTCATTCTTCCCATCCTTCAAAACAATAATAGCCTCTGCCGTCTTCCAGTCATAGTATCACCACATAAAGTCTTTAGAGAAATGTTGAGGAATAGGCATCAACGGAATGTGTTTCAAAACAGTCGGTGGTTTATATTTCAAAGTCACCTTGTTCAACCCTGTAATCTGATCTTTCTCCTTCTTGTGAACAATCCGTTTAGGATACTGAGGGGTGAACACTTCCCATTTCGTTTTGCTCTCTCTTGCCATACGATCTGCAAAGTAACCAACAAGATTGTTGTTCACTGAAGCACCTGACATTGTATGTCTGCAGATATCACGAACAGCCCAATACGGTAGTATCTTTATGTCATGGAATCTGTTGAAGTACATAATTCCTTTTTCCCACTTCACTGCGACACACCTAAGCTGTCTCAAATATTTCCATCCGAGAGCTTTGCCTTTGAACAATTCATTATGGAATTTGTAGAAACTACCCTGAACTTCAGTCTTAGGGCAGTTAGCCTCTTTTTCTTTAAGCTTCCTCAGCAAGTCTTTCAGATCATCTGATTGTTCAACATTCGGCTTTTGACAATCTGAATTCTTAAACACTTCTTCAACAAATTTCTTGCTTTTCTCACGAGCAAGTTTCTCAGCTTGACTCAATAATTCTTTAGAGAATTCAGGAAATCCAGAATCTTTATCATTTTTGAAGTATTCTGGATATTCCTCACTTGTAATATCCTCCATCTCAACTTCTTCAAATACTTGAACATCTCTATCATCAGAGTGATTTCCTGCTTCTTTCTCAGGAATGTTCGGTATTTGGTTTTCACTCATCAGCTCTTCAAGAGATTTACCAACCTGTTTAGCTAATCCTTCCAGTATTTCTTTAGTCATAGCTGCAAAAACTTCTCCATCTTCCAGATCAGGATCAGTGTACTCTAGTTCAAACCTCATATTATCTGACTCAAATATTTCTGGAAATATGCCAGTCATCTCAATCATCCAGACTCTATCAGTCAACATCTGACGATATAACTTCTTGTCCTTTTCAGATAAAGATCTGATCTTCTCGTTCCAGAAAATGTCATCATCGTCAGTATTACCACCAGGGGCTTTTGAACTAGATTCTCCTGCATCTTTTCTTGTTTCTCTTTTCTCATACTTATACTTATCCGTATCATCATCATCGTCATCATTATCATCACTATCAGCAAAGCTATTACCATCACCAGAATCATCACCTGAACCATCTTTATCATCACCATCTTTCTTCATCTTCTTCTCAGGAGCATCACCGTCATCCTGTTCAAGATCCTCATCATCTTCTTCATCTTTTTCTGATTCAGATGGTTCAAAATCAACAAGTTCTTCTTCTTTTACTTTATCCTCTTCTCCTTCTTTCAATTGAGGAGCTTTCGAGTATAATTCATCTATGATATTCTTCATGATATTGTTGTTTGCTCTCAACTTCTTGTTTTCAAGCCTCAAAGTGATATATCTTCTAGTATTTCTCTGCTCATGCAATAACAACTTCTGATTTTCTTTCTGGAGCAGCTTGATTTTAGCAGATAATTCTTCATGGCTCTCCTGTGAAGATTCGACTACATCCAACATCTTCCTGACATTCTTTCTAAGTTGTTCAATCTCAGCTTGTTGCTGGTTAATGATTTTCATCATGTCAGTCAGCTTCTGGTTCACTGCATCCATCACATTACTTGATACAGTAACCTGTGGTGTTGAAGCCTCAACAACTGGAGTCTTTTGTTTCTTAAATTTCTTCAAGACTCTATCCAACGCATCATTGAAATCATCAGTTGGAAGTTTAGATTGCTCAGCAGCAGATGTTTTCTATTTCTTTGCTGCTGGGGATGTCACGGGGATTTAGAACTAGACATTACACGAACTTTCTTTCCTGCAATTAGGCTCTCAATATCTTTAGCTCTTTTCTTCATCGGCTTTTCAATCTCTACAGCCTTAGCCTTCTTCTTGTAAGTTGGATTCTTCTATTTTTCTCCAGTCTTTGGCGATCCACCAAAATCATCAGATCCCAAACCAAGACTTTCGTCAACATCATCCAATACAATCGGACTTTTCATTCTCTGTTCCTCCAACGATTTATTCAGACTTTCAGACTCACCAGCCACAGTGGCCTTGGGCGTGGTAGACTTCACAGTCTCGTTATCAGAATCCAATCTCTCCTCTACCTGAGTTTTTCAGAATCCATCGATTCTTCATCAACCAAGTGTATGCCTTTCTTCACAACACTCTTCTTCCTCCGAGATGTCTTCTTTGGTGGTTCAGCATCATCCTCTTTTTCCTTTCCTTTCCCTTTACCACTCTTTGCACCAACATTCACAACTTGTCTTTTCCTCTTAGCTTCAGGATCAACAGGACATAAAGGATTATCTTCATCAGAATCACTGTTTACATTCCTGGCTTTGTCAACACCTGGATCTACATAACCTGGATTGATCAGGTGACCAAACAAGTTCTTCATTGGTGGTCTTTCATTCATCGGCACACCTTTATGTCCCTTCATTCTTACTAAAGGTGCTCAAGCTCATGTGATCCTGAACTACTATCTGTGTAGGATCCTTTCTCAAATTCTTGTACTTCACATCAAAGATCATATGTAGGAATCTTGGGTATAACAAAAACTTTTTACTCTTCAATCCTCTCAAAGGTTCCAACATATGTTTAAGTATCATTCCAGATACATTGAATGGCTTATTCAAGATCAGGGCAACCATTAAAGAGCTAATGCTCTTTCTCATTACATCGTATCCTCCACTCATAGATCCGAAAACATGAGCATGACGTGAGCAAGGTACTTGAACTGCGGGCACAGTTTACCTTTATGTAATGAACCATCAGTAATCGGTCCATTATATTTCATTCATCAGGAAACACTTTTCCTGCTCAATCCAAGATAGAACTCTTAGATCAGTCTTCTTATCCATCAGCTTCAATGCTTGTCTGATGTGGTCTTTAGAAATTATCACTAACTCCCCCTGAATCTTACTCACGAAAGCAGGTTCGTTGTCCCAAAAATCCATTATTGCGTTTGTCCAGAATTCTTTTTGATGATCTCTGTATATAATGGTAGGAGTAGTAATAGCATCTACAACACGGCTTCTCTTCAGAAAATGAACAATACCGGTGAATTCGGTATGTTTCTTCAAATATCCTAGATAAGCACAGCAGTTATGTGCCTCTTCGAACGGTAAGTCTTCTACTGGTTTCTTCCCGGCTGCCTTGTATGACGATCCTGCGGGAATATCACAACGTTGTTGTTCAGACATGATTAAACTGCAAAACAAAACAAGAAAACACGTTAAAAACAAACAAAATATTCAAAATTTGAATTTTTTTATTTTGGAAACCCACATTCGACCAATCGAGGGTATGAATGTGGGAAATGAGAGGTTCGAATGTGGAAATAAGGTTCGAATGTGAAAAAACAGTTTTTAAAAATGTACATTCGACCTTTTTATCCACTTTCGACCGTTTGAACTTGGTACATTTGACCAAAAAGTCACATTCGACCCTTTTGAAGTGGTCGAACATGGCTGTTCATCTTCAAAATTTGCAGATTTTGATTTAGTGTGTTTAAACATGCCATTTTGATTTGTAAAGCATCTAACATGAACGATTAACCTTTCCCAATCAACAATTGTTATGATTATTCAATTTTTAAGTGTTTTATCCTAAAATCTAGGGTTTGAACATTTGTATCAATCAATTTGTTAATCTGATGTAATTAAACCCTGAATTTTGGTTTCTTCTCCCCCTAAAATACTTAAACATTGAATCCTTAACAAGAATTGTTCCTATAACAGTCCACAATCCATCATTTGATTCAGTTTAAGGTTCGAACACATAATCACTGATTCTGAAATGGATAATGGATGATAACCTGCAAATGATGGCTCAAAATGATTAGTAAGAAACGAAGATCACAATGGTATGATTTTAAACAAACGGGCAACAAGGGGCCTTAATCGCAGAAATTTGAAAAAAATTTTGAAATGGGGTCCGAAAGTGCGGATAAGGTATATATAGGCTCCACATTCGACCGTTTCACCTGGGCGAAGGTGAAAATTTTTCCACATTCGACCCTATTTAAAGGTTCGAAGGAAGAAAAAATGGTTCGAATGTACAATCAGACATAACAACACTCACATTCGACCGTTTGAAAGGTTCGAATGAACAGCAAAATTCCACATTCGACCCATCGAAGGGGCGAATGAAATTTGGAATTTTTGAACTTTTTACCAAATCTCAAAATCGAGTCCCGTTCAATATTTTTCTCAACTTTTAAGCATCCGACAATCATTATTTTGCATTTAAAGATGACAAAACTCAAATGGTCCATCAAGTATTAGAAAATCACCATCAACCAACATCGGTTATCAAAAAATAAAGTAGAAATGTAAAATCTTTTGGATTTTCTGAAAGTTTTTGTTAAAACACACCTAAAATCTTTTTGAGTTTTGTATTTTTGAAGAGAAATGTAAAATGCAGAAATGTAAAGATAAAACAATAAATGTTTTGTGATTTCCGGTAAGAGGATCATATCAGTTATTGAGAAATTTGATTACACCGTTGATCTTTTGATTTATTATCATTAAAGACAATGTGTGATCTGGCAATTGCTGATATTGTTGTCCACATAAGCTCACATGCAAACTGTTGTGTAGTGCTTTAGACTGATACGGTTATTTATAGTATAAACACAATTGACTGTGGTTCCCACACACACGACATACTCCCGTATCAAGAAATAAATGCACAAAGACTCATTGTAACGCGTGATTATGCTTTCGTCATCTGTAATTTACAAGGTATGAGGCACAGAGGTGTACAGGTCAGCAATTCAATGCTACAAAGTAACTTGTGCACTCTACCAGGTTGAGGGCTGATATCAATCATGATTTGCATCAATGATTGGATACAATGCATTAGATAATCTTTAATTATCATCATACATTGAAAGTTCCTCAATTCGTTAACTTTAGGATTTGGCTTTACAGCTCTTTTAGAAAGATACCCTATCTGATCTAGGTTCGTAATGACTTACAGCAGAAGATCAGAGAGGCTATCCCCAGATAACTAATAACATAACGACCCGAAACCTCCGAATTTTGTACAAATACCCTATTAAACGAAATTACGGTACTAAGACCATATGCCCATGAGGAGTTCATCCACACAAAAATTCGTTTGATATGTATGTATTAGGCACGCAATAATAGGTCTACGAAGCCTATCAACACATCACACAAACTCAAACACACGCCTTATATTGCATTACACTTCTTTAGCATGTATCAGATCCCCACTGATGTACTATCATTATCTCTTTTTTCTCCAGGAAATCATTTTGGGTTTTTCTAATTTTTATGGGTTTTTGAATTTTTCAATGTTTTTGGTTTTTCTTGAAAATAAACTCCCCCTAACATGAAAAACATATTTTTGGGTTTTTGTAATTATTTTGAAAAACTAAAACTAAAAAGCGATAAACCGAGGTGATGATCAGTCTTGTTTTTCTTTTATACCATAAGCTTTTAAAAGATATTCGAACCTTGATTTATCAAAAGCTTTGGTAAAAAGATCTGCGCGTTGATAGTCAGTGTGGATTTTGACCATATCGATCAACTCTTTTGCATAACAATCACGGATAAAATGATATTTGATCCGGATATGTTTAGATTTCGAATGATTGACTAAATCTTTTGTTAATGCAATTGCGGCCTCATTATCACAGTAAATAGGGGTTTTAAGAAATTGCAAACCGTAGTCCACCATCTGTTGTTGTATCCAGAGAACTTGTGAACAGCAGCTTGAAGCTGAGACATATTCTGCTTCACATGTAGACAAGGAGACTGCAGTTTGTTTCTTACATTGCCAGGTCACGATCCTCCCCAATCTGCATCACTAAAAGCAATTAGGTCAAAATTATCATCATTAGGGTACCATAGTCCTCTCGACGGACAACCCTTCAGATATCTAAGGATACGTTTGACAGCTGCTAAATGACTTTGTTTCGGTTCGATTGATAACATGCACAAAGACATGTGGCGAACATTATGTCTGGTCTGGATGCGGTGAGGTACATCAGAGATCAGACGATTGCTCTGTATGTAAAAGGATCAGTCAGCTCCCCCTTAGCGTCAACACCAATCCCGTGATTAGGTTGTATCGGGGTATCCATCGGCTTGGAATCATCCATCTGGAATCGGCTCAAGACTTCAGAAACGTATTTGGTCTGTTGAATAAAGATCCTCGTTGGTCTTTGATCCACCTGCAAGCTTAGGAAAAACTGCATCTCTCCCATCGCACTCATTTCGAACTTTCCTGCATAACTTTTTCGAATTCTCTGCACAAATGTTCATTAGTAGAACCAAATATAATGTCATCAACATAAATTTGCACTAGAAGCAAGTCATCTCCTTTTCGTTTTGTGAACAGTGTGCAATCTACCAAACCTCGTTTGAATCCTTTGGATAGAAGATACGTGCTCAGCTCCTCATACCATTGCCGTGGAGCGTGGTGCAACCCATAGAGAGGTTTGTTTAGAACGTAGACCTTATCCCGGTGGATAGGATCCTCAAAGCCTGGTGGTTGACCTACGTAAACTTCTTCCTTGACCACACCATAAAGAAACGCGCTTTTAACGTCCATTTGATACACCTTAAATTTCTTGTAAGATGTAAACGCTAGAAACATGCTGATAGCTTGTAAGCGTGCAACCGGTGCATAAATCTCGCTATAATCGATTCTTTACACTTGATGAAAGCCTTGTACGACCAATCGAGCTTTGTTCCTAACAATCACTCCTCTGTCATCCTTTTTGCATTTGAACACCCATTTTGTTCCAATCTTTTTCCGTCCTGGAGGTAAATCTGTCAGTGTCCATACTCCCAGTTTCTGAAATTGTAATAACTCCTCTTGCATTGCCTCTACCCAAGCGTCATCCAAAAGAGCATCCTTGTATGTCAGCGGCTCAACCTGCGAAACGTAACAAGCAAAAGACCAGTCATTCTGACAACCTGATTTTTGAATTTTAGCATATAAGGCTAGAGCGCCAAGGTTTTCTGGTGAGTTAGCATTCCTCAGTTGTCCTCTCGTTATCACACTGCTACCAAGATCACCAATAACTTGCTCGATCGGGTGAATACGATGTATCCGAGATTCTGGATAATCAGATACTTGCACTCCAGTTTGAGTAGTCAAATTCTCTGTTGAATCCAGATCATTACCCAAGTTTGATGATGAAGCACCATTTAGATTTGGGTTCACTGGAGGTGACTCTGTAGCAATATCTGGAACAGCTTCACTTGTGACATCATCATCATCTTCCGATTCTGATGAATTGAGAATTGTGGAAGCTTCCTGAAATACCTCTTCTTCAGCTGCAAGAGCATTGGTATCACTAGAAGCTGTTTGAGGAGTTACGGTGATCGGACGCACCAACGGTGATGTTACTGCATTCTCACACTCGTAATATAATCGTAATATAGCCTCTTCAACCAAGCTATGTAGATTTAATGATTCAAAGAAATCTTTGTAATCAAACATCCAGTCTGGACCGCTACCATGTACATTCTGATTATACCGCTAAACTTTAACGTTAGCCCACTCCTCTACCTGACGGGTTCGTTTGTTGAATACCCGTTTGAGCGGGGGTGCATATCCAACAAAGAATCCTTCTTCAGCTTTTGGTGCGAACTTCTCAGATGGATTAAGCATTGTACAAGGTGCTCCAAACGGTTCTAGACACTCTAAGTTCAGCTTTCTTTTGTTCAACAACTCATAAGAAGTTTTACCAAACTTCTTCACTCTTAAAACACGATTGAGAGTATAACAAGCTGTGTAAATGGCTTCATTCCAAAATATTACTAGAAGATTGGAATCTGCAAGAATTGTTCTCGCCACTTCAATTAGAGTCCTGTTTTTACGTTCTGCAACACCATTCTGTTGAGGGGTATACGAGCACTGTATTCATGATGAATTCCTTTGTCTTCACAAAGAGCATCCATCTGTGCGTTTTTGAACTCCGTCCCATTATCACTCCTAATTCTCTTGATCTTCAGACCATAGACATTTTCTAGTCGAGTGAACAAAACCTTCAGATTGTTAAACGTGTTGCTCTTATGATGCAAGCACATAACCCATGAAAATCTGGAATAGTCATATGTAATCACAAGACAGTACAATTCACCAGCATGACTTTTACGCTTGACCGGTCCGAACAGGTCCATGTGCAAATGCTCAAGTGGTAATTCAACTTAATTGACTTTCTTTGGTTTGTGGGATTGCTTATGCTGCTTTCCTTTCTTGCAACTCACACACTTGTCGTTCAAATGAAAATGTTTAACATTTACGCCTTCGACAAGTTCATTCTTCACTAGATGGTTCATTTTTCTAAGGTGAATGTGTCCCATCCTCCTATGCCACATGATTGATTCTTTTTCAGTAGCCTTGGAGAGGAAACACGTGACTTGACCCTGGGTTGTCATGGCCTTTGACATGTCGAGAATGTACAAATTGTTTACGCTTGGTGCTTTTAGCATTACCCACTCTTTTGGAAGTACAAATCCTGGCTTGAGAATGTAGCAAGATTTGTCATCAAAGAATACGGAGAACTGCTTATCACAGATTTGACTGACACTTAGCAGATTATAGTCTATTTGCTTCACGTACGAAATCTTCTCAAAACTCATGATACCATTACTCACACTACCCTCCATAGTAATGTATCCTCCTTTGTTTCCCGCAAATTCTACGTATCCGCCCTTGATATTTCTTATGTCAAAAGTAGCGATAAATCCCCTGTCATGTGACTAGAAGCTCCACTGTCAACAATCCAAAGAAGATTAGATTTTTCAGGGGGACCCAAGCCTACTTGTTCTTGGGTCATTGAACATTCAGTTTCAAAGAATCTTTTTCACAAATAGTTGAATTTGAATTGATGTTTTTCTAATCAATTAAATCCTTTTCAATTTTAGATTTCTCATTCACTTTTGAAGATGAAGCACCTTGAGAACCCTTAGGTGACCAGAATTGTTCCGAATGTTTCAAGATCCGAATCTGAGATTTTGGGGTCTCGGTCGGTTTCCTTACTTCGTCTTTGAAGGAAACTTTCTTGGTTACCTTCTCTGATTTAACAGAGACAGGTCCAACTGTTGGTTTCACTGCAGGTTTTAAAGGTACCTTTTTCTTGTCAACAGTTGTGTTCACCACATGTTTCTTAAAAGGCTTTTCCATGGCTATCCAGTTACGACGATTATATGTCATCTGACGATTATCCCTCTTTTGAAAATATCTGCTTTGGTTGTAAAACGGTGCTGGTTGAGGAACAAATCGTCTTTGTGGATAACAATGATTATCAACTGGACTTTGATACTTTTGCTTCACTTCAACCTCGTGCCTTTTGTGCCTAACATACGGGCAATGAGCAAGTAAATGCCCTCTCTCCCCGCATTTAAAACACGCACGGTACTCTTCAAATTTGTTCTTGGCGTTTGACTTTGCATAAGTAGTAATAGGATATTAATCATCCACACACTTTCTTCTAAGACTCTTAGGAGCTAGGTCCTTTGAGTAAGTTGGCTCAAGAAAACTATTCGCCTTCTCCTTCGGCTTAATAAAATCTATGACATGAACCTTTTGTTCTTTTGGAACATCTAAATAAATTTTCTTTAAAACCTCTAGAGGTACATCATTTGTTCTCTCATGCTTTGGGAACCAAATGGTACTCTCCTGCCAAATTTTCTCATTCTTGGAATAGTTAGCAAACTTAATTGGATATTCCTCGTCAGAGATTATCTTATCGGATCCTTCCATCCGATAGAAAACTTTGACGGGTTTGTCACATTTTTCATTCTTCCCAACATGCTTAACTTACTGATTCACTCGATGAGCATTAGCCATTGGATGTATAATCTGATATGGTGACACCGGTTCATTGGTAGTAATGTGATTTTCAGCAGGAATATCACACATCTTCTCAGATTTGTCATCCTCAGAGTCAGAATCATCAGTTACAACTATCACTCCTTCATCATTCAGTCCCAAAATAGGTCTAACATCAGAATTAGGGTCTCCCACACTGGAGGTGTTAGACTCATCATCTGATGTAGAGTCAGACTTAACTGAACTCCCCGGTGTTATTGAATGCAAAGTATGATTTTCAAATAACACTGGAGATGGGACGGCCTTGTAGTTTGCACTACTCGACTGTGAAGGTTCCTCAATTATATGGTCAATAACATATGCAATATGTTTATAGCTTTCAATCTTCTTGTTGACTTTCTCAGCAAAGCACTTGATGATAGCCATTTCAAGTTTTGTTTCTTCTAATTCATTGATGTAATTGTTAATGGCTAATTGTTTTAAAGATAATGTCTTTTTAAGATCTGAAATGTCTTTCTTATAACCATCAAGCACCTTATTGAATTCTCGTGCTTCTTTTTTATATGATTGACAGTTGATCTTAGCACTCTCAAGCTGAACCCTGAGTTGCTTATTATCCTCTGTCAATTTATCGCATGCACCACAATACTTTTCACTGTTCATATCTAAAGAAGATTCAGAACTTACCTGTTTTGGAGGCTCTGTCATCGCCATCAATGCCACGCTTCCTTTCCAGCATAGAATTTAGAGTAATCAATTCTGGTAAAAGCATCATCCACTATGCACGATTTGTGAGTCATCAGAAAATCAGCTTCGGCTAGAAGTTGATCAATATCATCATCTAGTGAATTAACACTAGCTTCAGAATCAGAATCTCTCTCCGTGTCAAAATAAGCTGAATCACACTGTTCGGGAACATCAGTAACAGAGTCAAGAATCAATCCCGACTTCTTCTCAACACAAACATCTGTTTCTTCAACTAACTCCTCAATCTTAACCTCAGATATCTTCTCAGTCTCCAAAACATCTTCTACTGACACCGGCTCATCCAAATCCATCTTCTGGGCAACACACGCCACATTACCAGTAGTGATCTCCTCATCACCAAGTTGCATACCAGTCCAATCAAATCCCTCATTTTTCTGAATCACCAAAGCCTGGTTCTGGTTATCTGGTTGGGGTTGGCTATTTGGTGTAGAAATTGGAATGATAGTTCTGGTTGGATTGTGTAGTGTTTGGTTTTGATTCTGGTTTTGTGTAGTGGTTTGTCTGAAAGTATTGTTTGGTGAGGTGTTTTGACAGTTTTGACTTTGGTATGATACCTGATTTTGTGATTGACGGTTCTGGTAGTTGGTGTTGAAAGGATTCCTGTTCCCCTGTTGTGCTGGTTGTGTGCATTCTCTTTTGAAGTGACCTTTCCCACCACAGTTAAAACATGTGACTTTGGTTTGTTGAAGCCATATGTGGTGTTGGGAGATGTAGAAAGATCAGTTCTGCCCGTCTTCTCTATGAACTCAGTCGCTCGCCTCATAACACTAGCAAATGCCCACTGGATGTCAATGAGCTCCATCTCCTCCTTGTCAATTTGAGCGTAGTCTTCACTGGTTAAGTTGTTGTTACCAATTTGAATTGCTACTAACCCGTTATATGAAGCGACCATAGCAGAAACCAAGGCTACATGTTGCTGTGCAACTTCAACAGTAACATTGTTCAAGTTTGATGTCTCCAACACAATTGGGCTCTGGTTAGGTTGACTTGGGTTCATTTGGGTTTGATTCACTTGAGGAATGTAGGATTGTTGTTGAGGTTGGTTCAAATTAGCTGAATAGCATGCAGCTTGTTGCATAGGTGAAAATGGTGGGATGTAAGTAGTAGAATATGATGGTGGGGTATAAGATGAGGTTTGAGCAAGATAGTTTATGGGGGTTTTGGTTGGTTCAACAATGCTTGAAACACAAGCTATGTGTTGAGCAACAGTAGTACTGGAACTTGAACTAGTTAGAGATGAAGATGTACCGCCATGGTATAACTCTGGATTCTGAGGAACTTGAGCTCTTTTCGCTTACCTCTTTTCCTCCATCTCTTTGGTCTCAAGCTTCTGGATGATTCATTGATGGTCCAGTATTGGTACGTGTCTTTCTCCTTAAGGACCTCAATATGTTGATTCCAGTATGGTGGTAATGCATCAGTGAACTTATCTACCAGCTCAGACATCGGTATATTGATCTCATAACTTGAAAGTTCGGTCAATAAGTGACAATACCTCGGAATCAACTCCTTTAGTGTCTCATTTCC
Organism: Ambrosia trifida; assembly: GCA_028751855.1. NCBI lineage: Eukaryota > Viridiplantae > Streptophyta > Magnoliopsida > Asterales > Asteraceae > Ambrosia > Ambrosia trifida. Next base: position 1,315,891 of record CM054124.1, read on the forward strand.
CATATAGCTAAAGTTCTCAAACTCTTTTCTTAACTCCTCCATTCTAAGCTTCCTCGTCTTCTCATTCCCATTGTGACGATTTCTTAACATATCCCATAATTGCTTCGAAGTGGTGCACGACCCAAACTGATGTAACAGATCAGTATTAATGGCCTGAGACAGTTGGGAAAATGCCTTCTTTTCCACCGCAAACTTTTTCTTCTCATCCTCAGCGAGACTCTCTAATGGAATCGGCTCACCGGTGTTCTCCAAAACCGGAGCAAGATACCCCTTAGCAATCATTTGCCAAGCTTTCGTGCCTTCCAATCCCATTCCCTCTAGGTGAATATTGAACTTGGTCTTCCATTGGTTGTAATCCACCATTTCCATCAACTTTGGTGGACGGCTCCCACTACCCTAAGATAAGTCCTGAATAAATGTCGAAATCGCATTGGTAGTCTGAGAGTGTACCGCCGCTGCTGCAACTCCCCAGTAATCAGCCATAGGTTGTGGTTGTGGTTGTGCAACTTGTTGGGGCATCGAACTAGTCATCGCCAAATAGTTGATTGGTTGAGATGGTTGACTAGATTTCTAAGCAGCTACCGACCAAGGATCCATTGTTGTTTGCTGTTGTGGTGTTGTAATAGGTCATGGTGTTGTTGGAAAGTTCCACATATTGTCTGAAAAGTATAAAACACGAAACGATTAGAAAAATTTTTGAACAGTTTCTACGTTCGACCGTTTACTAATGATCGTGTGGGCGAATATGGAATTCAGTCCAGATTCGACCGTTTCTAAAGATTCGAATGTAGAAAATAACATACTCGTTTCACTTTCGACCAAATCAATCCACTTTCGACCTCCCGATTGGTCGAATGTAACACAGATGGTCGAATGAGCAACAACACACTAAAAATTTCTAGGTTCGACCAAAATACACTCCACGTTCGACCAAAAACTCCCTGGTTCAACCTAAAAACCACCCTCTCAACCGTTTCTCCCTAGGTTCGATCCTTTCATTTTGAAAAACAGTTATACTTTGAAAATCAGTTATTTTGATCCAAAATTTTCAAATGTTGATGAAATTTGATGATCTTATGCAGGTTTTGCTTCGGATTGGATTTGGAACAAGTTTATCAAAAAAAATTTTGAATTTTATCCATGAAAACAAGTTCAAATCAATCAATATTCACCAAATTCAAATGTTCAATGAAAACATAAATGTTTTGATCAAAATTGGGTCCAAATCAACACTAATATTATCAATTCGTAGTTGTTTGATCCTTATGGCTCTGATACCACTTTGTATGTGTCAAGGATCAATCTTCAAACAAAGAATATGATCAAACAAGTTCAATTCTGGTGCGGAATCCCTGAATTGATCACGAAATGATAATATATCTAGCAAAACAAGCAAATCATCTCAAACATTTTCATTTCATTGATAAACATAATGATTTACACTTGAAAACTTTGTTTATAACGATAGATATCAATTACAGACTCAATAAAACCCTAGGGAAACAAAACACACAGAGAGGGAAACAAAAATGACCAAAAGTTAAACTTAGAAAATGATTCAACCTATATATAGACCTGCACATTCGACCATTCGATTGGGCGAATGTGCAGGTTCGACCATTCAATGTGGGCGAACCAACATATATATACATCAAAACTTCATTCGACCTCTCTGAGCTCCCTTCAACCAAACTATATATATTCGACCAAATGTCTTCCACCTTCGACCGTCCGAAATCAACGAAACATAATGAAATTCGCAATTCAATAGCACTAGTCGCACTTCATGTATCTACACTCTCCTCTCCTTCTTTCGTAAACACTCTCTGTCTCCCCTGATTTTTTTCCGATCGGTTTTTCCTTATGACAAATAACAAGCTTCATCTGGCCTGCACTGTCACCAATATCAAATCGTTTATCCTTATCCTTCTTGATAATGATGCCACCAACTACCTGATGTGGTCCGAACTCTTTCAGATTCACTGCACTGCTTTCCTTGTTGTCCACCATCTCTCCCCACGCCCTCCACCTCCTGCTGCAACCACCTCCTCTGATGCCGCTAAACAAACAATCGGCCCCCTTACCTTTGATTCTTGGGAGCGTCTTGACGCTATTGTACTCCAATGGATCTACGGTTCAATATCTTCTAACCTCATAAAGATTGTCTTCAAACCCAACACCACCGCTCACGCGGCTTGGCTGGCTCTTGAATCTCAGTTCGAGGATAACAAGGGTATTCGGGCCTTATACCTCAAACAGAAGCTAGCTACTACTCATCTCGACAATTTTCCCCCTATGTCAGCTTATTGCCAGGAGGTCAAATCTCTCGCGGACCAGCTTACGAATGTTGATGCTCCCATTGATGAACCAACCTTGGTTCTCTCCACTCTTGCAGGCCTCACCGAGCAGTATGAAAGTGTTGCCATGATCCTCCAGAATACCAAGCCGCTTCCTTCTTTCTTTGAGGTTCGGTCACAGTTGTGTATGAACGAAACCAGGAAAGCCACTAATGTTCTTCATGCCTCCAATGCAACCTCTACTGCCATATACTCTCAAGACCGTCCCACTGATGCATCGACCAACTCCCACACTTTTGGAACAGGCACCACTCAGTCGGACCAAAACCAAGGCCATGGCCGTTCTCGGGGCAAAGGCAGCGGTCGATCGTCTTCTCAGTCGGGATGGGGCAGAAGCACCTACACCACCAACCAACAAACAAACCCTTACATTGTTTTCCCTAATTCTTGGACCCAAAATCAGTGGGCCGCCATATTACAGCAAGCCCAGGCCCAACATCCCACTTCTACCCCGCTTTGCCCATACCCTTCCGTACCTGCTCCAACTTCGGCCCCAGGGATCCTCGGCCCAGCACCGGCCCAAAACAACATGGCCTATACTCCCACTCCTACGTATATTGCACAGGCTTTATACACTTTGTCTCTAAATCAGAAGCATGATCCCGTGGGTTTCATGCATACGGGCACCTCGGGACACATGCAGTTACCAGGTACTCTCTCTCCGTCTATTTTTAATATTTGCACTAATAAACAAATTGTAGGACAAGGCGACCAAACCTTACCACCACCCTTCCCCCCACTAAAACTAAACAACGTCCTTTATGCACCTCACCTAATCAAAAACCTTATCTCTGTTCGTTACCTCGCGAGGGACAATTTAGTTTCTATAGAATTTGACCCATTTAGTTTTCTTGTGAAGGATCTCAAGACCAAGGAGCCTATCCGACGATGCAATAGCTTGGGTGTAACACCCCAACCGATGGCGAAAACATCGAGCTGTCACGTAGTGATGATTGTTCAATAGCTCATGGTACTAAATGGAAGTTGAATATTACTAAACAATTTACAATTTGTCAAACAATTTAATAATTACATCAACTTGATTTACATAAATTAGATCCAAAGCTCCTATGTGATCCAAGACTTGTACAACTTCCATAAGCACGTAAAACCAGAAACATGTTGAGTTGGAAAGATGGGGGGTCAACTATAAATAGTTGGTGAGAATACATAGGTTTTGCATATAATTGAAAACAATATGTTTTATAGCAATCGTAGTTGAAGTATAATAATAAGTAATGTAAGAATATTAGTCTGACATGTAACAATGCGTCTTTTGTACAATCAAACCTTGTGTCGACTGAGACCTAACTCGCAAGTTAGTAAAAGTGTAACTGTTATCGATCATCCGTGAATTTATGCGGAGGGATGGGTTTGTCAGACCTATAGCGCTATAATCTAAACAGGCGGCTTGATCAATCTTAATGATTGTACTGTGTCTTTTTGTCAAAGTCAAATTGAATCCACAAGTTTCAGCAATGTAAGAATGAGTAAATGCTAGTGTATAAAATGTTTAAACATGTTTCACCCCAAAAATGTAAACAGAAAAAGGGGCTATGTAAACTCACCTTAGCAAACTCTCAAGTCCTTTGTAATAGAAAAAATGTGGTCCAAACGTTACCAAGTACCACCCTATGTTTAAGGCAATAAATAAGTCTAAGTTTTTCTATTCTACAAGTATTTCTAGGGTTCCTAATTTGGGGATTGATAATTTATTAATCGTTGATTTAGATAAATTATTAATGAATTTATAAATAAAGAAATTTAGGGAAATAAATAAATAGAAAGACTTTTGTAAAATCTTGATTAAGGATGGTTGTACTTTAATGTTATAAATGTGAAAATAATTTTTATAAAATTATTTTCTTAATTATTGAATATATAGTATATTAATATTTATTTGTCAAAATATAGTATTAATGTCTAAAAATATTAAAATTTATAAAGTTTCAAATTAAAATTTATATTTCTGTTCTAAATGAACAAAAATAAATATTTAAAATTTTGATGTAAAAACAGTGAAGAATGAATTTATTATGAATTATTAATGATTAAAATAGTAAAAATTGATTAAAAATATTTAATAAATGTTTTCTTGAAATCAAAATTTATTTCTGGAATATTTATTGATTCATAAGATCAAAATAATTTTTGTGGAATTTTATAAAATTGTTTAGATATTTTTATAGAATTTTCAATTAATAATTGAATAAACTTGTAATATATTATATATATATATATATATATATATATATTAAATAACTGATTTTTAAAAAACTAAAAATTGTATAATAAACTTCATTATCAGAATAACATAAAATATTTTTTATAGAATTTATAAACCCCTTTTAGTATTTAAAAGCTATTTTAAAAGATTAATAGGTTAAATATATAGTTAAAGGGTTAAAAAAATGTTTGTTGTTGGCAAGAATCGAACCTGAGCCTCTGGCCGGTTCTATGATTTTAAATCATAAGCCTGGCCAACTGGTCTAGACCCTAAGAACGTTTTAATTTCGTTTTAATTAATTATGAAGACTCCTCATGTTAATTCGTAATTATTGAAAATAAAAAGGGTGAGCCGGGGTTCGAACCCTAGACCACCGCCGGTTCAAGGTTTTAAGAAAACAAGCATTACCAACTGATCTCCGAATCAGTTAGTGATTGATTCTCATCCCCAAATCGAATTGTAAGAACCCTAGCTTTTTCAATTGACTCAAATAACAAACAATACCCATGGAAATCATGGGGCTTTGTTTAAATGATTAAGAAGGACGAAAACAAACAACTTAATTGAACTTACATAGCGTGTAAGAATACTTTAGGGCCGATCAACATGAAGGTCAAAAACGAACGGGTTTTCACAGATTATGATGTTTTATAACAGAAATTGGGAGTGAGGGATTGTTTATCGGTACCTTTAGGCTGAAAAGAAAGATTCAATTTATACTATAACCCTTGATTCATAGATTAAGAAAGTTTAACTAATCCAAAAATAAAGAACACGTGAACACTTAAATTGGTATGTTTTTACACGAATTCTTGGTGTAGGGAAAAAGCTAGAGGCCGATTACCACTTTCCATACTTAAACACAATCAAAATACGTGGTATTCAACACTCAATTGTATGGGTTCGATCAGAGGTTGACTTTTGTTAGTTGACTTGGTTTAAAGAAGGTGTTAAGTTTAATTGGGTTGGGATATTATCACGAAAAGTTGTGTGGCTCAGTTGGTTTGTGGACTTGAGTAAAGTTGTTTGGACCCAGCTGTGGATGCGGGTTCGAGTCCCGGTCCACTCAAAGTTTTTTTTTGGCAATTATTTTACTAGGATTATGTTATAATATATTTATAACATGATTATATAAGTCCGAAAATGACACAAAATAATTTTTAAAACGCACTAAATGTCGAGATCCAATGATTTTTATTAATTAATTTTTATTAAAAAATATATTAATATACGAAACGTTACATCGGGCGACCTTTACCCACTCACCAACAACCTCACCAAGCTCCCTTCAACATCAACTTTTGCTCTTGCTGCTTCTACTCAAGACCGTTGGCACTAACGTCTTGGGCACACGGGCCATGAATTATTGCAGTCAAGAAAGTCTTTATCTTTTATTACTTATGGAAAACCAAATAAAACCATTTGTCAATCTTGTGTTTTTTTGGCAAAAGTGTGAAACCTCCTTTTTATTATTCTATGAATGTTACCCGTTTTCCTTTTGATATTGTTCATAGTGACTTGTGACCTCCCCAGTTCTTAGCACCAGAGGTCATCGTTATTACATCTTATTTCTTGATGATTTTAGTGACTTTCTTTGGACATACCCACTTGCAAACAAATCACAAGTTTCCCACACCTTTACCAACTTATATAATCTTATCACAACCCAATTTGAACGCAAAATAAAACAATTCCAATGCGACAATGACACCGAATACAAAAATAATAATTTTCAACAATTTTGACATCGCAACGGAATGTATTTTAGGTCCTCATGCCCTTACACGTCGTCATAAAACGGCAAGGCCGAACCTAAAATACGGACCATCAACAACATGATACGTACCCTTCTTGCCCAATCCTCTTTGCCCGCCAACTTCTGGCACCATGCCTTAGAAGTTGCCACCTACCTTCTATACATCTTACCCAAAAGGTCTCATAACTTTCTCACCCCCACCCGCCTTCTCTACAATTGTCTACCCGCATACGACCATCTTCGGGTCTTTGGGTGCCTTTGCTACCCACGTCTCCCCTCCACCACTATCCATAAACTTGCTAACCGTTCGAAGCCATGTGTGTTTCTCGGTTACCCTCCTAACCATCGAGGTTATAAATTCTTTGACTTAACCTCCAGCACCGTCTTTTTCTCTCGTCATGTCCACTATTGTTTACTGTGATAATGTTAGTGAGATCTATATATTAAGGAACTCGGTACAACATCAGCGTAACAAACATATCGAGAATGATATTTGTTGATGCACTTTCTGTGGACGTCACTGTCGAATAGACTAGGGTTGAGTCTTTGTATTGTATTACATGAGATTGTGGTGATCCATAAGGGCATTATATGGATCTGTTGCATTTGTAAATATAGGACAACAAACAAAGTTCAGGTTCGACCTTATAGAAGGGGCGAATGTGGAAAATCTCCACATTCGACCTCCTCATTTGGGCGAAGGTGGACTTGTTTGTTGGACTATAAATAGCAATCTTATGTTTAGTTTTCATTTGGTGATTTGAGTTTGTACTTTGAATGCTCTCAAGGGGGAGGTCATGCCCGACCTCCCCCGGCCCCGAGATAGATGTTTATCCTACTGATGACAGTGTCTGTAACCGTTTCTGTATTAATACGAATCTGTGATGACGTTGTTATCGTGTATTTCTGTCTCGTCTCGAATTCCCCGTCTGAAACCGAGTTGTTTATGTGTAATCGATCCACGAGTTCGGTCCTTAACCGGATTCTCAACTGGTATCAGAGCTATGGTACCGATTTGAACGATCTAACAGTCGTTTGAATCAATCACAGCTCGTTTTCATGATTTCAGACGTTAAAGTTCAGTTCTTGATTGAAAGGTTGAAACCCTAGAAACCCTAGATTCTTAATTGAACCCAAAATCATGTGATTTCACCATGTTTTTGTGAATTCGAGGGTGAGGTTTTCATTTCCGCACCTTTCTGTACAAGTTTCATCATCAAATTCGAAGAATTAGAGTGTTTATAGGCTGATTTGCAGAAAATATTGAAGAAGAACACGTTTTTCTGCACATTCGCACCTTTCAGAAAAACGGGTGGGCGAATGTGGAATTTTAAACGGTCGAACGTGCATTAAATGGACGAATGTAGAATTTTTTTGGCGAAGGAGAAAATTTTCTACATTCGTACCTCACGATTGGGCGAATGTGGAATTTCATCCAATGATAGTACATTCGACCTTATTAAACGGTCGAACGTAGCCTTATTTCCACCTTCGCACCTTCGATATATAGAATGAAAAATTGGTATTTTAAGGGGTAAAAAAAAATTTCGAAAATTTTCTATCGAAAATTTGGGTATGGTAATTTTTGAAGATTTTTGGGAGAATGGTGATGAGGTTTACCCAAATTGTTGAAGAAATGATGATGATGAAACGTTTTATTGTGGGGTAGTCATAAGAATCAATAGTATGATAATCAGATTCAAATGACTATTATGGGCCAGAAAATAGACAGATTTTATTCCGCATGATGTGAACAGTCAACCCAGTTCCTGTGTGTTTGAAGGAACTTGTTCTAAAAGAGTTGTTATGAAGAAGGAAATCAAGTTTGAGATTTCAATGTTCTGAAAGTAATGAGGTATCCTAGTAGGAGTCATGTGGCACGTAGGTTCAACGAAAGTTTCAAGATCACAGTCCTGAAGAGTTTCAAGAGCTATTGGTAGATATTGTTGGCCCCGCCGAAAACTTCAGTTTCTGAAGCATTTCAAGTCCTCAATAAGTATTGGTAGTTCCTGCTGAAAACTTCTGATTGCTTGATTCACTCGTCTACGGCTTGTATTCTGTCGAACAGATGAAGTTACTCAAGAACATGATTGATTTATTATACGAGATCTCAGAGAAACTTGGTGAAGCATCAGTCAAGGGGGAGATTGTTGATGTAACAATGTGTCTGATACTTCAACAATAACTGACTGAAGATGCTAGGTGTGTTCAGGATTCGCCAGCAACGTCCAAGGGGGAGATTGTTGATGCACTTTCTGTGGACGTCACTGTCGAATAGACTAGGGTTGAGTCTTTGTATTGTATTACATGAGATTGTGGTGATCCATAAGGGCATTATATGGATCTGTTGCATTTGTAAATATAGGACAACAAACAAAGTTCAGGTTCGACCTTATAGAAGGGGCGAATGTGGAAAATCTCCACATTCGACCTCCTCATTTGGGCGAAGGTGGACTTGTTTGTTGGACTATAAATAGCAATCTTATGTTTAGTTTTCATTTGGTGATTTGAGTTTGTACTTTGAATGCTCTCAAGGGGGAGGTCATGCCCGACCTCCCCCGGCCCCGAGATAGATGTTTATCCTACTGATGACAGTGTCTGTAACCGTTTCTGTATTAATACGAATCTGTGATGACGTTGTTATCGTGTATTTCTGTCTCGTCTCGAATTCCCCGTCTGAAACCGAGTTGTTTATGTGTAATCGATCCACGAGTTCGGTCCTTAATCGGATTCTCAATATTCACTTTGTTCGCAAACACGTTCAAAAAGGCTTAGTTCGCATTTCACATATACCATCTCGGTTCCATGTTGTTGATATTTTTACCAAAGGACTTCCAAAGGTTCTATTCGATGACTTTAGATCCAGTCTGAACGTCCGGGTTCCTCCAGATTCGACTGCGTGGGTGTAATAGCTAATAATATAATATTTGTATAGATTTACATTATATTTAGAAGATAATGATTGTAAATATTATCTCCAAAAATAGGAGATATCATTGTATCTTATTTATACCCTCTTTGAGAGTTCAATGAAAATTAAGCATTGACCATAATCTTATGTTGTGTATTTGGCCCCTGCACGGAGGTATTTTCCATTGACATCGAGCATGGGAGCAGGAGCTGAATTGACTGCTAAGATGAATCCAAGTGAGAATAATAAGATGATTGTTTTCATCTTTTATAAGTATTGATGAATGATGAATGGTTTAGATTAAAAGCTTGAATTGCTATTTATAGATGGCGGAAGTTTGGGAGTTTTGGATGATGTTGGTTTGGATTTCGATAGTTTTAGACGCAAACTTAAACTGTTTAATGTGGATATTGTGTTTGACATGTAATGGATACCATTTTGGCACTGATATTGGGTCACTTTTAGAGATCAATTTTCCATACAACTTTCAGCTATCCAATGCATTTTCAATGAAGCATGTTTAAGGGAAAAAAACACCGAGTGAACCGCTTGCTGAGTGTTGCCCTCGAACCCCCAACAAGGGATCACAATGCCCTTGGAATCTCTACCAAGGGGTTCCTTGGTTCCCGAAATTATACAATTATTGGATAAGAACTTCACAATGATTTCATTAATATTAAACAGTTAGATAATATGAGGTTTATCTCATTTTATTCTACACTATCATATACAACATCACAAATCATAGCAATACTTGATTGTTTGCACCGAACACATATTTCTCTGATCATCATAATCTTAAATAGTAAATTAAAGATTTAGAAATATATGTATTTATGTGTTACACCTAACACCGGTGTTAGGTCATTATAGTTAGTTAAGTTAGTCATTTTGCGGTTAAACTAACCATCGTGGCAGTACAATATATACAATAGTGAAGTTACACTATCAAGAATGCATTATTGTAATTTCATAAGAAATGAAATTAAACATGTTTACTTAGTCAATTAAGTGATAATACGATGATCGATCACCTATAGTTTCTTACAATCAAGTATTAAGAACTTCATAGATGCTTTCATAAGAATATTTCAAAACAAAACTTAATTGACCATTTTCAGTATTCACTCTTATATCTTGTTGCATGTATACATGAGTCTCAAACATATACACGGTTACATATTTAATTTATTCGAGCACGGATGGAATAGTAAGACTAGTGGAACTAGTAAACAGTCGCAAAGGCCAAAGACAACGGGTCATTGCTGAGTGCCAAATGCTGCCAACCATCTCTGTCTTCAACTATTCCAATATCCCCGCACCTAACATTGCAGAAAACAAGCTGAAACCAGTTCTTCAATGTATTTGGCCTCGCGTTCCGTTCTACACCTCCCACAGTCACAACGTACTACTTCATACCTTCATCATATTGTAATCTCCATACGTTTGACACATTACAACTGTTGGAGCCTGAGAACTTTATGTTAACATCTATTGAAAAACGGATCACACCTTTCTTTGGGTTGACCGGAGTGAATGTAAATGGGAGGCCCTCCTCTTGATTATAGATTGCTACAACATCAAGTGAGCAAGACTTTTTCCCTTACTCCATCACGTAGAGTCCGCCATCTGATCTACCATTTAGTAGAACAGCTATGTATTTAGCCCCTGTGCGGAGGTATTTTCCATGGATATCGAGCACTGGAGCAGGAGTAGGAGCCGAATTGGCTGCCAAGATGATTAATGCAAGTGAGAATAAGATGATTGTTTTCATTTTTGAAAGTATTGATGAATGATGTAAGATTAAAAGCTATATATAGATTATGGGTAGCCTGCTAATTTTAGATATAACAACTATGATGTTGTTGGTTTGGATTTTGATAGCTGTAAACGCAAACTCAAACAGGTGTATTTGGATATTGCTTTTGACTTGTAATGGAGTGTGCTGAATTACCATCAGCAAATTAAACAATGTTCTAAAGCAGACAATTAAATAACATAAAAGCCTCAAAACAGTTTAGAAATATCCAAGCTATGTATAAAATATTGAAACATTCTCAATCTCGATAAGTTCATCAACATGCTTCTTCTGGGCTCCAACTATGAATTCCTGGCGCAATGGATAAACAGTCTGGGAAAAAAGGACGGTTTGAGAAGTACAACCAGACTATTGTTCTTGTTTCAATATAAAACTATAAAAAGGTGCAAACAATTACATCCATTAGCTAAAACAAAATGTAAATTTGGCAATATAAATATAAATACATAGTATCTCCTCCTTAGCTCATCAAGTTCATCTATTTCTAGATTGAAAAAGAGCCGAGATCCAAACTTATCACTTTGAACTGTCAATCGTTCAAAATTTCACAATATACATTTCTTTAGTGAATTCATTTCTATTAATATTTTTGTAAATAACAACAAATGAACAGAAGTTACTGTTCCAGTCCTTAACCCTTCTATGCTGGATAACAGCCATTACATGCTCATTGAAATTCTTTTTGGAAATGAACTCCTTAAATTGTGTTGCATAAGAATTCCATAATGTACATCGCAATATCGTACCTCTACAACAAAACAACAGAACCATAAATGTAAAACATATACAAAAATTTGATACTATACATTAATTTAAGATAATTTATTACATCAATAAATGAGGTACACATACAAAATAATACAGTCAATCAAGAATTAACTTCTTGATCCCATTTATTACACAACTTAAATTTGCAATTCTAACGATGATTGTTTTCAACTTTGAAACATAAGACTCACCTTAAAACTAGAATATTTTTATTATCAACTGTCAGATGTGTGAAAAGTAGAAATAATACTTTCCCAAAAAAATCTATAACAATATTAAGGAATTCTTACTCCAAGTCTTGAATATCAAGATTCATCCGTTTGGTTTCATTAGGAGGTCATCCAAACACATCCAAATCCCGACACCAAATGACACTTCCTGCAACATCTATAAAAATAAAAAACACAATTTTATCAAACATTTGTTAACTTTAAAGAAACAATATTCAACTAAACTGTATATCAAAGTTTATTCTAAGATAAAAATAAAATAAAATACAAACCAACAGTCAACAGATTATTAGCTTCTCCGTTAAGAATATCTTTAAAAGGAATGAACTTGAAAACATACTCAACACCTTCCCAACCCTTAACATGCTTGACAGTTGTACAATGATAAAGATTGATTTTGTATTCATGTGCTATAAGTTTGTAGGGATCCTTATTTTCACCGAGACCGAATGTAGATTTCACCACCATAGCATCTTCTTCCAGTTGACTGTCAAAAACTTGTATCAAAGGACCCTTAATAGAACCTTGAATCTTATCACCCTGTAAATAACCATAAAGAAAAAATCATTACCTGCTCATTGATGAATACAAACCATAAAGTATTAAGAAAAGAGCACGTGTTCCAGACTAAAAAAAACAAAGATATATACGTTACCTGCTCATCGATGAATATCACCTCTATCTTAAAAGATTGATTTCACTTTCGTATGCTTCGAGCCTTCATGTTCCACATATCTTTAGCTGGATTCAGATCACGAATAAAACTAAGATTGTTTTTAACATTGTCCACTGACATTGACATGGTTTTAAAGATATGTTTTAAGAGGGAAATTTGAAAATCTTTGTTTAGAAAATTCAAAGCTGATATTACGAATGGCTAACTTTGTTATTTTCTTATAAGGAATATGATTATATACTTGCAGCATAATTAATGAACCACGTTTCCCTATGTTAATTTAAAACTTCCTCTTAAAATTTAAACTTGGGGGACTTAACAACTGCCAACAAATGTACATAACATCTGCTACTTAAGAGGTGAGCTTAATTATTACTCTGAATAACTATTCATTAATCGAGATTAATAACAAACAGGCTCTGTTGACGTCAACAGTGCTAAATACAAGTGGCCAGCATATTTTCCTAAATATTTTAAGCTGATTAATGGCATCATTTTTCGCATCACACAGACATTGTTGGCCTATCTCTATGCTTGACAACTCAGCTTTCTTATGTCACTCACGACACTCCTATTATAGTAAGTATAAATACTATGGTATAATACATAAATCAATGCTAGTTTAAGTTACCCAAAAGTTAAAAACTTTATTTTCATTAACAACCTTAAATTGGGGTAAAATAGTCAATCAAACACTTTTACATTTTGATATCTTATTTTTTACACTTTAATCCCTTAAACTTTACTCAACCTTCGTTTTTTAAATTATAGTTAAATTTATTTTCCTTGTTTAAACCAAACTATCCCCATGATTTTTAAATAGACATATTTTTTCATATTTTGGTACTTTTATAAAAAAAAATTACATCTTAATAATGAGCATTTTATTATCTTTAATTTGTGTATATTATTGCTATTTTTTTAATTTAAATTTTTTTATGTGTTATATGATTAACAATATCTAGGAGTGAGCAATAAGTAAACCGTTCACCGAAGCCAAACCAAAAAAACAGACAAAACTGAACCAAAATCAATTGAAATCTGAATAAACCAACATTTGATTTTACTTAAAATCAGTTATTGTTTTCTTTTTGTACCCTTAGTTAACCAAAATCAGTCAAACTGAAACGGAACAATTCATATATTCATAATAGCGTGCCTGCGCGATGTGGTAGGAAACACCTACACTTCTAATAGTACATGGTTGGGTTCAGTTCGATTATTAGCCTCAACCGAAACAAAAATCTACATTATCTGTATATCAATCTTATTAACCAACCGGTTAATTGGTTCAGTCTATTTGGTTAGATTGTCGGTTTTACTTCGGTTAGTTAATTTTGATTAAAAACCAAAAACCAAACTCTGGTTAAATTTTTTGCTTAGAAGTACATGAAATGAAGATATAAATACATCAAATGGATATATAAAAGATATAAATACATGAAGGCTTCCATTTCGGTTTGTTAATTTTGGTTATTAGGGTATAAAAAAACCAATATTAGGTTAACACGATTTTTGGTTGATTTTCGGTTCGGTTTTGTATGTTTTTTGTTAAGGCTTTAATTATTATTCACCCTTAGATATTGTTAATCACGTAAAATAATCAATTTTCAATTAAAAAGTATAAAGCAAATTATACTCATAATATGGTTTGAAGCTGAGTAGATGAGCTTTTGAATTGTAGTGCTGGAAGAAATAGAGAAGGTTTAAAATTTAAATTTTGAAATTTGAATCATTTATTCTCGCCACTTATTTTGTTTTTTCTTTCTATTTCTTCAAAACCATCTTCTTTGTCTCTGGCTTCACGCAAATTCTATGCCTCACTATAGAGTTCATGGTTTCTATTGAATAGTAATCTTACACCGATGATGCTTGCGTGTTTAGATTTCATTTGAACAAGTTTTTATATGGTTAATTTCCATCTTATATGTCATTTTTGTCTTTGTAGTTTTTAAGATCTCATTCCATTGAATAGTGATTTCTAATCTCTTTATTTAAATTTGAAGGCTTCAAAAAAGATATAATTTGGTTGGATTAACATGTTGATGGAATTCATATATGCTCAGAACATAATGCAAGCTAGTCATGAAGTATATTGAAGCAATTGTTAGGACAAAATCGTCTAGGTATAATTATAATATTAAATATACACAGTAATTGAACGGGAGTTAGGAATCATAAGTTCAAATGCACCTTCAGTATAAAATATCGTGATTTCAATCATCAGTTCAAATGCACTTATGTTATTTATATATTTATTATTGTTTTTAAGGAAAATAACAAATGGTCAATTACTCAACAACTCGAATATGAACTAAGTGAAAGTTTGTGCAAGAAAAACATAAATAAAAAGTGGTGGCGATTTTCCTTTCTTTCACACCCGGATAAAATTAAAAAGTTGTGGCGATTTTCTCTTTCTTTCACGCCCGGATAAAATTAAAAAGTTGTGGCGATTTTCCCTTTCTTTCATCCAAACAAAGTCAGGCAACGGATATTGTTAATCACATAACATATCAATTTTGGTCAGTTTTGGTTAAAGGTTTAGTGATTTTTCACCCTAGATATTGTTAATCACATAACATATCAATATTTTTAACTAAAAGTATTATTATATTATACTCAAATTATAAACAATAAAATACCCTTTTTATGATATAGTTTTTTTAAAGTAATAACGTATGAAAAAGTTATGATCGTTTACATTCCATAGAAGTAGTTGACATTTCACTTAAAATAAGGGAAAATGTGTAACTGTTATCTATAATCTATAATCTCTATGTCTCTATCTATATTTATATCTATATCTATATCTATATCTATATCTATACTACTATATAATGCATTCTAGAGGGGTAAAAGGGTAAAATCACCTCTATTTTAAGATGGGAGTCCAAAGGTCTCTTTACAAATATCTAACTTTTACCTCATTTATTCCCTTTATGCCCTCGTGTACAACTTTTAATGATAATGGTACATATCTCTAATACACACCCTTGTGAAGGAAACATCTAATTCAATGCTTGCATAGGTTACTTACCAATGGTTTTTAATCCAATTCAATGCTCCCCTATGAAAACCTTTTCTTCTACATAATAACAAGTATATTCTAGAGTTGAGATGTTGAGAGTCCCCTTCAATTTAGAGTGGCGCTTCCTTTTCTTTTTTTGGAAAAACACTATTCGCTTTATTAGGTGTTTACCGGCCCATTTTCTCATCTTTCTATTTTCTCCACTTTTGATTTGTTTCTTACTGATTTTTATTTTTTTTTAGATTCTTTAGGTTGTACATATAACTTCTTAGGTTGTGCATAAAGCTTATTAGGTTTTACATATATTTGCTATGTTAAATCAAAGTTCTTTCTTTTCATTAGTATCTCAAATGTTGTTACTAACTACATATGAAATGCAGGCATCATGTCGTAGGAACTTCTCCTTGGATGTTTTTCTAACGGATGCATTCGGGGACTCGGCAAACAAAGAAATGGAGGTTTTTAATGCAAACCGACACTTTCATCATATTCTTGTATTGTAGTTTGTAACCATATAAAGTATCAGTAGATATAAAAAAAAAAAAGATTTAGACACTTGTAGAATAAATTAAATTACACTATAAACTTGGAATTAGGTTGAAAGTTAGGCATTTTATAGAGTATCCCATTTAGTGGAGCAAGGTTATTTACTGATGCCACAAATATACATTTTTTATTGATTGTGTTATTAGTTTAAATCATTAGAAGCATTTAGTAATTCTTTTTCACTTTAATTTGCAAAGGTCCAAGGTAATTTCAAAGGAGCTTTACTATTGTCATGTTTATTCTTTTAGCAACATTGATGATGTTAAACTTAAATGGTTATACGATCCATCATACCCTCTTTACAATGTTGCTACATATCCCTTCATAGATTGGGCATCAACTATTTTAATTACCAGTGGCCAGACAGAATGTATGTCAACTATATGTGGCACTCTTTCAACTTTAACCAATGAAGGTTTGTACGCATGAAAACACAATTGTTTTAATCATATCAATTACACTATTAAAAGCTAATATATATAATTTTCAAACTCAAATCAATTGTCTTACCTTATTTTTATTTGTTAAACTATTTTCAGAGTTCATTCAAACTAAAGAATAAAAAATACTCCCTATTAAATAATTAGAATATTGTTGGTCTGGATACTAGGAACTATTCAACATCATTCATGTATTTGAGCTTAAGTTACAGGTAATAAAGTTATAATAAGTCAAACACTATTTTAGTAATCTATATCTATATTATCTTATTAAGGAAGAGTGACGGCTAAGATAGTAATTTTTATTTTCGTACAAGTTAAGAAGCAACATGTACAACACATTTAAACAACATATTTAAGGGTATTATAGGGATGTAGGTTGTGACACCCGGCAAACTCAGGTTAGTAACAGTGACTAAACTAGTAAGTCTACCTTAGCGAGTCGTGCATATTACGTACTTAACGGGGTCAGTCGAGTCGGTATGATGATTCTGGGAATCATCGGGAGTCGTTACGATGATCCGCGGGATCATCGGGAGTCAGTCCATAACCATGTGTACAAGGATTGGTGATTCGTGGAATCGCCGGGTTTAACGCACACACGCAAGTCTCGAGTCCCGGGAATTGGTGAACGGATGTAAACGTGTTAGTTATCGTGCATTATGTGTTTGTAATCATTATGTGACTTGTCGGTATGTGAATACGTGTTTATATGTGTTAAAATAGTGTTTAATGCGCCAAAAATCAGTTCCAGGACCTTATAGGCGATTAGGAGCCTGGGGAGCTCCTAATCGCCACTTGCTGATGCGAGTAGGGAGAGCCTTATGGCGAATAGGGCCCTACTCGCCAGTATATAGGCGAGTAGGAGCCCTACTCGCCTGAACCACTCTCCTACTCGCATATACTGCTGTGCACGAGTCAAAACACCTATAAATAGAACCCTTGACTCCCCAAACACCATTTGTGCAACCCTAACTAATCCTAAGCCTCCCACACACCTTGAAACACCTCTGGAACTTGTTTTGCCTCAAAACACACCATCTCCAAGCTTATACACCTTTCTTTGATAAAATCCAAGGTGTGTTCTTCATCCTACACCTTTGTAATGTTATTGTCTTGGTTCCCCAAAAGTCCAGACCTTATTTTGATAATAATGAGTCTTTAAAAACCTTGGAAATGAGTTCTAAAACAAGTCTACACCATAATACTTGCTATATGTGAAGTATTGATGCATATGATGATTTTTGGTGATTATAACATGAATGTTTCCATGAATTTGATGTACTTATGATGTGTAGGTGTTGTTAGGATGATTATCTATGAGTTTAAGCTCTTGTTATAGTGTTTAGATGCAAGTATGCATTTTGACCCATTTGGGTGATTCTTGAAGAAATAGGATGTTATGATATGATTCATTGCTTGTTTATGGTTAGAAATCATGCTAGGATGATGCTATAACATAGAGATGATGAATTGCAAGTTGTAGGAGGTGTAATATGATCTTTACTACTTAAGGAAAGATTTCATAGTTAATGAAACCTAGTATTTTGCCATTTTTGGAAATAGTCGTACTGAGCCCGTTAGAGCAGAGATAAATTGGGGGGTTTTTGCTTGGAAAGGGTTGGCTGATAGTTTAGTTATGATATTGGGTGTTTTTACATGTTTCGGATCTGATTTGGAGGGTTTAACGCGCGAAAACGCGCATCAGCAGGGCTTGGGGTGAATAGGAGCCTACTCGCCTGATACTTCATGCGAATAGGAACCCTACTCGCCTAATCACCCCTCCTACTCACTAGTTGACTTTTCCTAATCGCATGAAAGTTTCCTAATCGCGTGTACTGCTGTCATAAACGCATTTTGACATCCCGGAACATGATTTGACACCTAGGAACATGATAGGAACCCCGGGATACACCCAATGACTTAGTAACACGTGTTCGGACCTGTTGATGCGTTAATTGGACATTATGCTAGACTAGGTGAACTATTGCGCGTATTGAATGTTTAATTGCATGTGATGCATGATGTCTTGTGTTTACCTAACACGTGGGATGTCGGGTCACCAATGGGATGTCGGGTCTTGTCTGGTACGGTCGGTTTAACAGTCAAAGGTGTTTTCAAATGTTTATGGTTATGGTCCGGACATTCGGGGACTAGTTAACCTGCGGGTTATTAATCCGGGTACTTACACACATCTTATGACAGGTCGCCGCTATTTGGGACTATTGTAACATAACTACGTAACTGTTTTCAAGTAACGCAATCTAAGGTGAGTTTCACAGCCCCACTTTTACTGTTTTGCTTTCGGGGGAGAAACATGCTACGTACGAACTATTTAAAGATCATGTTATACTATGGGCACTTTATGTTACTATACGGCTTTTATGGAAAGTCCCAGGGGGAAACCATGAATGTGCTGGAACGCACAACGAGGGAAATGTGGATAGATCTATTGGGTCTCACAAACCCCACTCGACGGCGGGGATGTCGGGCGGGTGCATATTGTCTCTACCTATCGGGTTACCGAGGCATCGGTAGCCCAGTCATCTGGGCTGGTTTCATCATTTGGTTCATGTTTAGTAATGGGTTCCCAACCGTAGTAGTAAAAACACTTAACGTCTAGCTAACGTTCTTATGACATAGTATTGACGGGAATGATCTTTGTGAACTTGTGACAACACTTTTATAAAAGAAAACCTGTGAACTCACCAGCAATATATGTTGACATTTTTGGCATGTTTTCTCAGTTCGCTAAGGTAGCAGTCAATGGGCTAGGCGCACGGAGTCATGCACAGCGTCTAATATTTTGAAGCATATTAAACAATGTTTTGTAAACAATGATATGTCTTTTGGTTGTAAACAAGAAATGCTTCCGCTGCTGGTTTACGGCTCAAAGCATGATATTTTGGTTTTAAAAATATATATGAATGCATGTTTGTTGTATGTTTATTGTGATCGTTGACTGAGATCCTGGTGTGTCACGCGCCTCGCGGTAAAACCCCGCACGTGGAATTTGAGGGTGTGACAGATTGGTATCAGAGACAACGGTTATAGTGAACTAGGACTGCATGTAGAGTCTAGTCTATAACTGAGTCGCACACACTAGACGGTCACAGATAGTCGAGTCTTAACATGTGGGGTAACAATATGACTTGTCGGGGCTGTCGGTGTCATCATCTTCTACGCTACATCATCTGTCTACTCTTTATCATTCTATCTCTTGACTCATCCTTACTATAATTCGATGGCGAACGATATACTATTGAACCTTCTTGACGGCGGTGTACATTGGGGTAGCTCCGGCGTACTCTTGAGATCTGTCCAGGGATTCGAACATCTCCCTTCTATGCCCTAATGGACACGCTCGTTCTTATGCATATTATCTTGTATTTATACTTATGATAATACCATGATTGGACGCTAGTGTTCGGTGACTTGAACTTCGAACTTAAAGCACGCCTGGAGGACCATGTAGAGCAGTTTATCATGTCGGGTGCACACGAGATTATAAACTGTGATGCATGGGATCCCTAGCGGACTTTGTGTTTGAACGGATGGACCCGAACTGGGCTCGGTCTAGTTACTTTAAATTCCTAATGGGTTATACCACGGGCAAGCCTAAATCTTTTGTTTCATGTTGTGACAGAAGATGTCGGGAGCTCGTGGAGGTCGCAGAGGCGGTCGTGCTGGCGGCCGTGGTGGCGGCGGTGGCCGTGGGAACGTTAATATGACCCAAGCGGAGTTGGATAACCTGATGCAGCAGCACGTGAACATTGCTTTGGCTGCATTCCAAGCCGCTCATAATGCTATGGGTGGTACGTCAATTCTCACCTATCCTATCTTGTTCTAGGGTACTGTACCTTTTCTTGATTTTCACCAGTGTGTCTGTTCCAGGTGGTGCTGTCAATCCCCCTCCACCCCAGTGTTCTTACAAGAAGTTTATGGATTGCAAGCCCCACAATTTTAGTGGAACTGAAGGGGCAGTGGGACTGCTCCGCTGGTTGGAGAAAATTGAGTCGGTTTTCTCGATGTGCAGCTGCCCGGAAAGCGACCGGGTGAAATATGCTTCTGCAACCCTGGAGGGTCAAGCTCTGACTTGGTGGAACTCCACCACCCAGACCATGAGTATTGGGGAAGCTCACGCTATGCCCTGGACAGAGTTCACTCAGTTGTTGAAAAATGAGTACTGCCCAGGAGATGAAATCCAGAAGCTTAAGCACGAAGTCTGGAATCATAAGATGGTGGGGTCTGAGGTCGAAACATACACTGCTAGGCATAATGAGTTGGAGGTGTTGTGCCCTGATTTGCACACACCGGAATACCGGAGGATCGAACACTATATTGCTGGGTTGGTGCCGGAGATTGTGGGGTTGGTAGCTGCGGGTAATCTCACTGCTTATTCTGAGGTGGTTCGGTCGGCTCACAGGCTGACCAATATGAAGGTGGCCGAAGGGGTCTTGCCTCCTCGAGGCGCTGCTGTGAAGGCCCTGAGAATAACAAGCGTAAATGGGAGAGTGTGGGTAAAGGCTCGAGTTCGGCTCAGCCTCAGCAGGTGAAGAGGTCCGATGTTGGGGGACCGTCGACTGACCAGAAACCGGGTGGTTATACCGGGAAGTTGCCGAAGTGTGACCAGTGTGGATTTCACCACAACGGTCATTGTGAGGACCGGAACCGCTGCCACAGGTGCCATAAGCATGGGCACCAGGCAAAGGATTGCAGGGTTAATCTCCAGGGTAACCGGAACCCACCTGCTACACCTACTCCGGCTCCTCAGGTTGCTGCTCCCCAGGGAAACCAGGGTAAACAAGGGTGCTATAATTGTGGTGAGCTTGGTCACTACAAGCGTGAATGCCCAAAGTTGAAGCAGGGCGAAGCTGGGAAGAACGGAGCAGGTAATGGGAACAACGGGGGCGGAGGCAGGATTGCTCGCGCCTTTGTGATTGGTTCGAGCGGGGCTCGACAGGATCCTGACACTGTTACTGGTACGTTTCTTCTCGATAATCGCTATGCTACAGTTTTATTCGATTCCGGTGCCAATAAGAGTTTTATATCTCTTGGGTTTAGTCAATTGCTTGATAGGGTACCTACACCTTTAGAGGCCAAGTACTTGATAGAATTGGCTAATGGTAAGAAAGTCGAAGCGACGCACGTCCTTAGGGAGTGTCGCCTTGAGTTGTCGGGTTATTCCTTTCCTATTGACCTGATGTCGGTGTCCTTGGGTAGCTTCGATGTTGTCGTGGGTATGGATTGGTTGTCCCTGTATCATGCTGAGATCGTTTGTTTCGATAAAGTCATTCGACTTCCCCTCCCTGATGGAGAAATTCTGTTGGTGCACGGTGAGAAGAGCGGGGTCCCTTTGAGTATCATTTCGTGTATGAAAGCTTATAAGTATCTTCGGAAGGGGTATTCTGCCATTCTGGCACTTGTTTCGGTTTCGTCAGAGGCAGAGAAGAAGATTGAAGATATTCCTGTCGTTCGTGATTTTCCCGATGTATTTCCTAAGGATTTACCTGGCCTCCCGCCTTATCGTCAGGTCGAATTCGGTATTGAACTTGCTCCAGGTGCAGCCCCTATTGCCCGAGCCCCATATCGTCTTGCACCTCCCGAGATGCAGGAGTTGTCTAACCAGTTGCAGGAACTGTTGGAAAAGGGTTTCATCCGACCTAGTTCGTCCCCGTGGGGAGCCCCTATTCTGTTTGTCAAGAAGAAGGACGGAAGCCTGCGAATGTGTATCGACTACCGTGAGTTGAACAAGGTTACTATCAAGAATCTTTATCCTCTTCCTCGCATCGATGACTTATTCGACCAACTTCAGGGTTCTAGTTTCTATTCGAAGATCGATTTGAGATCGGGGTACCATCAGTTGAGGGTCCAAGAAGCTGACATTCCGAAGACCGCCTTTCGAACTCGCTATGGCCATTTTGAATTCTTGGTCATGTCTTTTGGTCTCACCAATGCACCCGCCATTTTTATGGATTTGATGAACCGTGTTTGTAAGCCCTATCTTGATAAGTTCGTGATTGTCTTCATTGATGATATTCTAGTCTATTCCAAGAACAAAGTGGACCACCAGGAACACTTGCGTCTTGTTTTGGAACTCCTGAGGCGGGAACAGTTGTACGCCAAGCTTTCTAAGTGTAACTTCTGGTTGCGTGAAGTCCAGTTCCTTGGTCATGTAGTTAATGAGAAAGGAATTCACGTCGACCCAGCTAAGATAGAAGCCATCAAAGACTGGGAAGCACCAAAGACGCCATCTGAGGTGCGGCAATTCCTGGGTCTTGCAGGTTATTACCGTCGTTTTATCGAGGGATTTTCGAAGATCGCTCAACCCCTCACCTCGCTTACCCAGAAGGACAAGAACTTCGACTGGGGTGATTCGCAAGAGTCAGCCTTCCAAATGTTAAAGGCAAAACTCTGTTCTGCTCCTATCTTGTACTTGCCTGAGGGCACGGACGATTTTGTGGTTTATTGTGACGCTTCTATCCGAGGTCTCGGTTGTGTGCTAATGCAGCGCGAGAAGGTCATCGCCTATGCTTCTCGTCAGCTCAAAGTTCATGAGAAAAACTACCCCACCCACGATCTGGAATTGGGTGCGGTAGTCTTTGCTTTAAAGATATGGAGGCATTACTTGTACGGTACCAAGTGCACTATTTACACCGATCACAAGAGCCTCCAGCATATCTTTGATCAGAAGGTGTTGAATATAAGACAGCGTTGCTGGGTCGAGCTTCTTAATGATTATGAGTGTGCTATTAAATATCATCCTGGCAAGGCGAATGTGGTCACAGACGCCTTGAGCAGGAAGGAAACCGCTAAACCCCGTCGCGTTCGAGCTCTTCAGCTCACCATCCATTCCGGCCTACCTGACCGAATCCGTTCGGCACAGCAAGAAGCTTTGAAGGAGGAAAACCTTAAAGCTGAAACCATGCACGGTGCTGATAGCCACCTTGAGCTCAAGTCCGATGGCCTACACTATTTCGCTGAACGTATTTGGGTCCCTTTATTTGGGGGCTTGCGGGAGCTCGTTCTTGATGAAGCTCACAAGTCCCAGTATTCTATTCACCCTGGCTCCGATAAGATGTATCAAGACCTAAAGATACTTTATTGGTGGCCGAACATGAAGGCGGACATGGCTTCGTACGTGAGCAAGTGCTTGACCTGTGCCAAGGTCAAGGTTGAATATCAAAAGCCGTCCGGCCTTCTGCAACAGCCTGAAATCCCTGAGTGGAAATGGGAGCGGATTACGATGGACTTTGTGACCAAACTCCCGAAATCGCCCAGTGGTTGTGACATGATCTGGGTGATTGTTGATAGGTTGACAAAGTCTGCGCACTTCCTCGCTATCAAAGAAACCGATGGCCTCGAGCGTCTGGCACGTTTATATCTCAAGGAAGTGGTTTCTCGGCACGGGGTGCCTGTCTCTATTATTTCTGATCGTGATTCTCGGTTCGCCTCTAACTTCTGGAAATCCTTGCATAAGGCTCTGGGTACTCAGTTAGACATAAGCACAACTTATCATCCACAAACTGACGGTCAAAGTGAGCGGACAATCCAAACACTAGAAGACATGCTCCGGGCATGTGTGATCGATTTTGGCAAAGGGTGGGAGAGTCATCTACCGTTGGTGGAATTCTCCTACAACAATAGTTACCATTCTAGCATCAAGGCAGCTCCGTTCGAGGCTCTTTACGGGCGGAAATGCCGGTCTCCTCTTTGTTGGGCCGAGGTGGGTGAGAGCCAACTCACCGGCCCGGAACTTGTGTACGAGACTTCCGAGAAGATCGTACAAATCCGTAACCGCATGGCAGCAGCTCGGGATCGTCAAAAGAGCTATGCCGATCGTCGTCGCAAGCCTTTGGAGTTTGAGGTTGGCGACAGGGTTTTATTGAAGGTATCTCCGTGGAAGGGCGTTATACGTTTTGGGAAGCGGGGCAAATTGAACCCTCGGTATGTGGGACCATTCGCCACGAATTGGACCGGTAGCATACAGGCTTGATCTGCCAGCTGAACTCAGTAATGTTCATAATGTCTTCCATGTCTCTAATCTCAAGAAGTGTCTGGCGGATGAATCTTTGGTTGTTCCTCTCGAAGAGATCAAGGTGGATGATCGTCTGCGTATTGTGGAAGAACCGGTTGAAATTCTTGACTATAAGATTCGTAGCCTTCGTCGGAGTAAAATCCGCATTGTTAAAGTCCGTTGGAACTCAAATCGTGGACCGGAGTTCACGTGGGAACGGGAAGATCAGATGAAGGCTAAGTATCCCCATTTATTTCCTAAGCGCGCGTTCGAATCAAGGCATGTCTCTGCTGAAGCTGAATGAATCTCGGGTCGAGATTCCTTTCAACAGGGGGATGATGTGGCAACCGGAAAATTTTTCTTCTCTTTCGTCTCTTCCTTTTTGGCCTTGAGCAATTTTCGGGACGAAAATTCTTTCAACAGGGGGATGATGTGACATCCGGCAAACTCAGGTTAGTAACAGTGACTAAACTAGTAAGTCTACCTTAGCGAGTCGTGCATATTACGTACTTAACGGGGTCAGTCGAGTCGGTACGATGATTCTGGGAATCATCGGGAGTCGTTACGATGATCTGCGGGATCATCGGGAGTCGGTCCATAACCATGTGTGCAAGGATTGGTGATTCGTTGAATCGCCGGGTTTAACGCACACACGCAAGTCTCGAGTCCCAGGAATTGGTGAACGGATGTAAACGTGTTAGTTATCGTGCATTATGTGTTTGTAATCATTATGTGACTTGTCGGTATGTGAATACGTGTTTATATGTGTTAAAATAGTGTTTAACGCGCCAAAAATCAGTTCCAGGACCTTATAGGCGATTAGGAGCCTGGGGAGCTCCTAATCGCCACTTGCTGATGCGAGTAGGGAGAGCCTGATGGCGAATAGGGCCCTACTCGCTAGTATATAGGCGAGTAGGAGCCCTACTCGCCCGAACCACTCTCCTACTCGCATATACTGCTGTGCATGAGTCAAAACACCTATAAATAGAACCCTTGACTCCCCAAACACCATTTGTGCAACCCTAACTGATCCTAAGCCTCCCACACACCTTGAAACACCTCTGGAACTTGTTTTGCCTCAAAACACACCATCTCCAAGCTTATACACCTTTCTTTGATAAAATCCAAGGTGTGTTCTTCATCCTACACCTTTGTAATCTTATTGTCTTGGTTCCCCAAAAGTCCAGACCTTATTTTGATAATAATGAGTCTTTAAAAACCTTGGAAAGGAGTTCTAAAACAAGTCTACACCATAATACTTGCTATATGTGAAGTATTGATGCATATAATGATTTTTGGTGATTATAACATGAATGTTTCCATGAATTTGATGTACTTCTGATGTGTAGGTGTTGTTAGGATGATTATCTACGAGTTTAAGCTCTTGTTATAGTGTTTAGATGCAAGTATGCATTTTGACCCATTTGGGTGATTCTTGAAGAAATAGGATGTTATGATATGATTCATTGCTTGTTTATGGTTAGAAATCATGCTAGGATGATGCTATAACATAGAGATGATGAATTGCAAGTTGTAGGAGGTGTAATCTGATCTTTACTACTTAAGGAAAGATTTCATAGTTAATGAAACCTAGTATTTTGCCATTTTTGGAAATAGTCGCACCGAGCCCGTTAGAGCAGAGATAAATTGGGGGGTTTTTGCTTGGAAAGGGTTGGCTCATAGTTTATTTATGATATTGGGTGTTTTTACATGTTTCTGATCTGATTTGGAGGGTTTAACGCGCGAAAACGCGCATCAGCAGGGCTTGGGGCGAATAGGAGCCTACTCGCCTGAAGCATCAGGCGACTACAGCCTACTCGCCTGATACTTCATGCGAATAGGAGCCCTACTCGCCTAATCACCCCTCCAACTCACTAGTTGACTTTTCCTAATCGCATGAAAGTTTCCTAATCGCGTGTACTGCTGTCATAAACGCATTTTGACATCCCGGAACATGATTTGACACCTAGGAACATGATAGGAACCCCGGTATACACCCAATGACTTAGTAACACGTGTTCGGACCTGTTCATGCGTTAATTGGACATTATGCTAGACTAGGTGAACTATTGCGCGTATTGAATGTTTAATTGCATGTGATGCATGATGTCTTGTGTTTACCTAACACGTGGGATGTCGGGTCACCAATGGGATGTCGGGTCTTGTCTGGTACGGTCGGTTTAACAGTCAAAGGTGTTTTCAAACGTTTATGGTTATGGTCCGGACATTCGGGGACTAGTTAACCTGCGGGTTATTAGTCCGGGTACTTACACACATCTTATGATAGGTCGCCGCTATTTGGGACTATTGAAACATAACTACGTAACTGTTTTCAAGTAACGCAATCTAAGGTGAGTTTCACAGCCCCACTTTTACTGTTTTGCTTTCAGGGGAGAAACATGCTACGTACGAACTATTTAAAGATCATGTTATACTATGGGCACTTTATGTTACTATACGGCTTTTATGGAAAGTCCCGGGGGGAAACCATGAATGTGCTGGAACGCACAACGAAGGAAATGTGGATAGATCTATTGGGCCTCACAAACCCCACTCGACGGTGGGGATGCCGGGCGGGTGCATATTGTCTCTACCTATCGGGTTACCGAGGCATCGGTAGCCCAGTCATCTGGGCTTGTTTCATCATTTGGTTCATGTTTAGTAATGGGTTCCCAACCGTAGTAGTAAAAACACTTAACGTCTAGCTAACTTTCTTATGACATAGTATTGACGGGAATGATCTTTGTGAACTTGTGACAACACTTTTATAAAAGAAAACCTGTGAACTCACCAGCATTATATGTTGACATTTTTGGTATGTTTTCTCAGGTCGCTAAGGTAGCAGTCAATGGGCTAGGCGCACGGAGTCATGCACAGCGTCTAATATTTTGAAGCATATTAAACAATGTTTTGTAAACAATGATATGTCTTTTGGTTGTAAACAATAAATGCTTCCGCTGCTGGTTTACGGCTCAAAGCATGATATTTTTGTTTTAAAAATATATATGAATGCATGTTTGTTGTATGTTTATTGTGATCGTTGACTGAGATCATGGTGTGTCACGCGCCTCGCGGTAAAACCCCGCACGTGGAATTTGAGGGTGTGACATAGGTGACAATTAAGACACTTAGGAGGGTATTCTAGACAATTCACCCCCTTTTTCCTTTGCAATATAAAAAAAAAGTTCCATTCTTGCCCTTTGTCTGTGCTCATATATCATTCACTGGTAATATTTTTGAGACCTTTGTTCTTCAGTGGAACTTTGAAACCGTTGTTCTTCAATGGAAATCATTAACCGTTCGTTCATTCATTCTAGCTTTCAATAACATTGTTGTCTCTTCTACATCCCCTAATTAATCCCCAGTAACTCACATACCAGGGAAGTGTAGCCATTGCTCTAGATCTTTTTGGATTTTTATGTTCCTCACCGAATTCTCCAGTGAACTTGCAGGTATTTGCCTTCCATACTTGCTTCGCAATCCACAAATTAATCATCCTATTCGCCTTTCATACTTCTTTATTATGACAAAAATCTAGGTAGGTTTATTGTTTTGTGATATTTGTGCTCAATTTCTGTGACACCCGGCATGTTTGGGTCAACATTTTATAAACACATAAGTCTACCTTAGCGAAAAACGTTTATTAAACATACTTGATGGGGTCAGTAGAGTCAGAACACAGTCCGTATTGTCCAGGGTCCAATGATTCGGGAGATCATTGGGTTAGTCACACACACACACACGGTACGAGTCCTGTTGTTGGTGAATTACATAAACTAATTAAGTGTATGTGTAGACTAATTGTTGTATGGTGGATTATATGCTTAGATGTGTTTAAATGATGTATAGATAATCATCCATGCTTAAATATGTTAAACATAGACTAAGGTTGCATGCTCGTATGTTAGGGTGCGTTAAAATGCGTTAAACACGACAAATTGGAAAACTAGAAAAACTTGAGTCCTGGTTCGACCAATCGAATGGGCGAACCTGGACAATACTCCTCGTTCGACCCTTGTAAAAGGGGCGAACCTGGGATATGGAATTTAAAGAATTTCATTCGACCAAGTCAGGGTACGTTCGACCCTGTGAAAGGGTCGAAGGAGGGTACATTCGCCCAGGTAAAAGGGGCGAATGTGGACATAGTATAAATACCACACTTTGTCATTTTTCACCATTTCACAAACCCTAAACGCCTAAAAACACTCTCTAGCAACTTTAAACATTGGGGAAGGAGTTTTTGCCCTTGTTTTCTATAATCTAACCTACAAACATCTTCTACACAAAGATCTAAGGTGTGTTCTTCATTCTAAATCATTTTTAAAGCATTTCAATTCGTTTTCATTAAACCCCAAGAGTCCAGATCTGATTCAAACATGTTTTCATGAATAAAAACCTTCCTAATATCTTTCTAAACAAAACCTATTCATAAACAATGAGTTTTCATACAAAATAACATGTGTTAATGGTGTTTTATGTGATGTTATGCATTGTTTGATGATTGATTGCTGTATAGATGTTATGACAATGATATAGGACTGTTATTGATGATGATTTATGATTGAGATAGGTTACAATTGATTATTGATGATGTTATGTTCATTTTGGGAATTTTGGGTTAGATCTAGGGCTTGTTCATGATGATAGTGATAAGGATATGATTGGGGGGTTTATTGTTCATGATAATCTGAGTATATTAAGTTGATTATTGATTGATTTCATAAAGTTTCCTAATTGGGTAAAGATTGCATGCGTTTGATGTGACATCTCCATAATTTGCTATTTCGGGTAACTTGTAAAACGGACGGATTTCAGGATAAAATTGGTAGGGTTATGTAGGAATATGTTAATGATAGTTGACTGTTGTGATTGGTAATGTTTCGTGATGTTTTCGGACCGTTTAGATGCGTTTTGGTGCGTTTTATAAAATGCTGATGAAAACGGGCGAGCGTGGAATAAAATTGGTTCGAATGGGCGAACGTGGAATAAAACATGGGAAAAACGGGCGAACGTAGAAAAACGGGCGAACGTGGAAAAACGGGCGAACGTGGGAAAAACGGGCGAACGTGGGAAAACGGGCGAACGTGGCTCAAACGGGCGAACGTGGAACAAAATGTGGGAAAAACGGGCGAACATGGCTCAAACGGGCGAACGTGGAAATGGGAAAACCACATTCGACCATCTGATGTCCGGAATGAGATTTTTGATGCAAACTAAGTGTTTTATGCTTGAAACTTATGTGTTAAACTTATGTGCATGACTAATTGATGTAATGGGTCACCAACGGGATGTCGGGTCAGTCTGGGATGTCCGGTTAACGTTTAAACACACTTTTTAACACACGTAGTCAAGATCTGGACAATCGGGGATTAGTTAGCCTTCGGGTTAATAGTCATCACACTTATGTAAACTCATTGATAGGTTGTCATTAGTTGGGATTATCATACACGTGTTGGAATTCTAGTTATCGGAAGACGCACTCTAAGGTGAGTTCACGGCCCCTCTTTTATACACTTTTCTCTCGGGGGAGAAGCATGCCGCACGTTTTAACAATGCAACGTGTATGATTTGAAAACGCAACTCTTATGAAACTTACCACTTTTGAAAACATAACACTTTTAGAAACATGACGCCTTTTGGGAATGTAACCCTTTTAAGAAACGTGACACGTTTGGCACTTGGCATATTTAACATTGGCACTTGACACTTTTAAACATTGGCACTTGGCATATTTAACATTGGCACTTGACACTTTTAAACATTGACACTTGGCGCTTGGCACTTATTTTCTATACGACGAAACCTAAGTCCCTATTGAAACCATGAATGTGCGGGGCACAACGGGGGAAATGTGGATAGATCTATCGGGTGTGACAAACCCCACCTGACGGCTGGGAGCCGGGCGGGTGCATATTGTCTCTACTTGACACTTGACACTTGGCACATGGGCAGCAACTTGAGCAACGTTTGTCAGTAATGGTTTTAGCAACACAGTCGTAGTAGTAAGGGAACGTTTGTTATTTACTTGGAACTTTTGCACACTTGGCACTTTATGAGGAATCGCTTTACACATGAAAACGTTTACGAACTTAAAACCTGTGAACTCACCAGCATTATATGTTGACGTCTTTTTGGCATGTTTTCTCAGGTCGCTAAGGTAGCAGCATTGAGTATAGGCGCACGGAGTCTCACGGCGTCTAGGGATCATATGCATATTTTGTTAAACATTTCAGACTTTGAGTTTTACTTTTAAGTTGTAATAATACATTTTGCTTCCGCTGTGTTAGAACGGTTTTGAAACTCAATGGTAGTTTACGGTGTTTTCTTATCATATAGATGTCGTTTATTGTGACCGTTGACTTGGATCCTAGTGTGTCACGCGCCTCGCGGTAAAACCCCGCATGTGGATGAATGGATTGCTGCTGGTATGTATAATTGGTTAGCTTGTGATCATTTGAGTCTGTCTTTTAGATGGAAATTATACTTCGGCATTGTTATGTTATGACCCCGAATGAGTATGCAAAGGCTGAGAATGAAGGTGATGATGTGTTGCTATGTGAGTATGAGTATGATATAAATTGGCACAGTTTCAAGCGAATTGCTGAGATTGATAACGATGAAGATGTGAGTACTTTGTATTGTTGAATAAAGCCTATGGTATATGGTTGGTTTGAAGATATCATAAGACTTGACCAGTTTCTAAGTTATTGGGAGGATGGAGAAGTTGAGCATGATGAAGATTGGACCTGTGATTAGGATTCAGACTTTGAGTTATTTGATGACATGTAATATGAAGAGGAGGAGAGGTATAAACCAGCACCTGGACCAACCCTGGCTCACGAAGTGGCTGCAGTAAGGATACTTAAATTCTCAACCTTTTTAACCATGTTTCAACTGAAACTGAACTCAAATCCCTTTGTATTATGCAGAATTCAAGAAAGGGTCACACCTTTGGACTCCAGAAAATAGGTATAAAGAGAATCCCGAAGCAAGTGCGAACCCACAAGCAGACTGAACTTGAAAAGGCAAAAGCAACACTTTTGCCGGCAACATTGCCTAAATCTCTGCCATATAGGAAACTGACATTAAGAATTTTAATTTTTTGCTTATTTTTTTTTAAAACACATTTTCTGTTTACTCTTATTTATTTATTTATTTATTTTTTTTTTGCTTCTTACCCATTTCCAATTTTCGTGGGACTGATACTTCAAAGCTGTATAGTCTCTACCAAATAGGCACATGTTCATATAATGAGGCATTTTTTTATTTGCAGAGAAATGGATGAAATTACTGCATTTATCAAAGGAGCTATATGTGATGATCAATGTCTAGGACGTGCCTTTACATCCATGGAGTTCCAGGAACTGGCAAGGTAAATTTTAGTACTTGGCAAAGAATTAAGTTGATTTTTTATTCTTTTGTTAACCGTGTCTTGTTTTCTTCATAATTTCTATTTCACAATCTACAATACTTAGTATAGTTATTTAGAAAATTTTATGAATAACCTAAGTAAGCTTGTTTTGAGTGCTTGATCAAAATACTTATTAGAACCTGCTAGAAGCCATGTATTTTATACTAATGTATTTTATACTACACATCTTTGCGCCCTATTTTGTCAAAAGCCCTTATCATCTCTGGTGCTCGTGGTGGTTTATCGTCTCTTCTTCCGAATGTAACCGATTATTATTCACCTTTTTATCAACAATCCGACTGTAAGCAATCTATATTAGCAACAGTTTTATTTTTATATTTTATTTATTTTTTATGGTTCAAGTTAATTGTTGTGGAGGTTACACGGAATTTAAAATTATGTATGGTGACTATGTGAAACATTGATATTCGATTGATATTTGTTATATGTTATAGCAACTGTTGATGATAGCTCTTAAAATCTTTCGAAAGTGGCTGTTGAAGTTGTCTGGAACAGGTCTAATAAGCCGAACAATCCGCGGTGTTTTAAACGGAAAGTGTGACGAGGAATGTTACGAAGGATGGATGTTTGAAAGATGATGGGGATGTTGAATGGAATGAAGAGTTTGTTAGTGTTTGTAGCTTTATGGGGTTGAAAGATGGGGGGTTTTTATCAGTGGGATGTGTCATTCATTGTGTTTCCTCATCCAAGATTTTATTTCAACCCATTTTCGTATAAATAGACGATTGGGGTTCTGTTACATCTCTAACAGGTGAAACCGGTAAAATCATGTAGTTTAGCCTAAAAGGAAATGAGTGGCAAGTTGCCTCAGTGCGTTACTCAAATTAAATACGCTAATCCATATCGTTTTTTAAAGCGTGTCTTTTTGAAGTAATATTCATATTTGATACATTAATTCCTTATGAAGAAAATTATATGTGGACAACAAGGGTCTGAGTTCACCCTTGCCGCCCAAATTTCCTTATCTAGCAAATAGATTATTCAAAGCTTTAGTTTACTTTTGTCGCATCATGAGATTTGCATCATATGTTTAGAAAATGATATCCATTCAACTTCCGCTGACTATTTTTAATCAATAACAACAGTGCAGAGGGTACTTATTAAGTTTATGTTTCTAACTATGGAACATAAGTGAGTCAGAAATGGTATTGATTTGTGGAATCCTACATTATGTATGATGCAGGGTTATATACCTTTATTCATGGTAGTCTTATATTTGAAAGTTACAAGGTTAGGTCTTTGCAAAATTGCATTTTTATTCATTTTTTTAATTGGTCTAGAGTTGCCACATCACATGCTATGTGTCATTAAAAATGCTTTGGTTTATTATAGATATAGATATAGATATAGATAGATAGATAGATATGGGTTGTGGTCATAAGTTAAATAAAAGTTATTAGACAGAAAGGCCGGTAACAATGGGTACAAGGAAATTTTGATTCATGCATGGGAGAGATACATAAGTTATATTAGATAAACACGCCACAAACATCAACTTATAAGTTATTAGCTAAATAGGCCGCTAACATCAACTTATATTAGATAGCAATTGGCAATGCTACAATTAAGACATCCAATGCTGTATACAACTGACCATTGTTGGTTTTCATTTTTGAAACATATCAACTTTAAAACTATCGTAAATGAAACTTAGTCTCGGTTTTGGTTAAACCCCAAAACCGTACCAAACCTGTGAGCACCCTTATAAATCACCATCCTATTAAACTTTGTGATTAAACTTTGTGAGACCCGCCATGCAACGTACACCGAATAACATAAGTACCCGCGGCAACGCGCGGGCACTCCCACTAGTATACATTATAAAGGAGGAGTGATGGTTAACATGGTCATTTTCATTTCCGTACAACTTAAGAAACAACATGTACATGTGAATTATGCTTATATAATAAGGGTATAATTGAAACTTTGAGTACATTTAAGACACTTGTAAGGGTAAATTAGTAAATTTGTAATGTCATTTTAGTGAAAAGTAGAAAATTATTTCCCTTAATGCCCTTCTTAAATCATACACCTTCTACCCCAATCATTCAACTTCCTAACCCCCAACCAATTTAATGTTTGAATGTGAATGAATTATTAGACTACTGAATGTGCTTCATCTTTATAGTGTTCGACCCTTTTGATTTCATTTCCACTTAATTAGTTCTTATCATTATGATACCATATTTGCAATTGTACTTCGAAAAGCAGATCAAGAAAACAAGATTCATTTTGATCTTCAATTTGTGTGGTAAGATTTCGTTTCCAACACTTTTCCACCATTAATTGTGTTTTCTGATTACGCCCGTGTAGAGTTTTTGACACATTACCTTAATCATCCTCGAAGATCCAAAGAACCTGGTTGCGGTTTCTTCCTCTCATGATTTAGGTAATTTGGTCTCAAACTTATGCGTTATTTGGTTGGTTCCAGGCCCTTTCAATTTGTTACATCTACCTCAATGTTCCCTTCGATTTGTGCTAGGATCTCACTTTCCTTGATTCTAGTATGTAATTAGATTATTACATTTGACTTGTACAATTGCTTATATGCTTGGTTTGATTGTTTTTATTTTCTTTATCAGGAAAAAGTGATGAGTATGAAGCATCGAATCATCGGTTATGGTTTTCTTTTTTATTGGAATCGAGATAAATGAAATCATTGATGATCAATTGAAACCAGCAATTGAAGGGAGCAATTAATGCTGCAACAAGGACTATTGATGAATTTAAACCGATGAGGAGTGGTAGGAGCTAATTGAAAGTTGCACTTTGTAGAATCCAAGAAGAGTATTGACAATCCACAATATGGAGCATTACGGGGAATGTGGTATTCGCTAGACCTGGCAATTTCAACCCATTTAGTTGAGTTTGGGTTGTTTTGGGTTTAAAATATGACCTTGTAGGTTAAAATGGGTTTAATATAATTTTCAAGGGGGTTAGGATGGGTAATTTTAATTATAGGAAATAAGTAATTGGGTCAGGATGGGTATGTTAGAAAAAACAAATGGGTCAGGATGGGTATTTTTAGATAATCATATACAAATCTAAATCAAAACTAACCCAACACCAAAAGCGTAGATGCCTCATAGAATTCAATATCAATAAAAACAAAAAATTATATCTTTTGCATTTGTTGATAACTCCAGTCGGGTCGAAACTGTACAGGTCACTACGGGACGGAATAGGCTGAAACGGTCTGGGTCGTTACCGGCCCGGTCGGGTCGAAACGGTCCGGGTCGCTACGGGACGGGTCAGGGGCACGACCGCGTCGAAACTGTCCGAGTCGCTACTGGGCCCGCCCGGGTCAAAACAGTCTGGGTCGCTAAGGGATGGGTCAAGTTGAAACGGTCTGGGTCGTTACCACGCCCGGCCGGGTCGAAACGTTCCGGGTCGCTACCGGGCCAGGCCGGGTCGAAGCAGTCCGGTTCGCTACGGGACGGTTCAGGTTGAGACGGTCTGGGTCGTTACCGGGCCCGGTCGGGTCGAAATTGTCCGGGTCGCTACCGGGCCCGTCCGGGTTGAAACAGTCCGGGTCGCTACAGGACGGGTCGGGTTGAAACGGTCTGGGTCGTTACCGGGCCCTGTCGGGTCGAAACTGTTTGGGTCGCTATCGGGCCCGTCCGGTTCGAAACAGTCCGGGTCGCTATGGGACGGGTCAGGTTGAAACGGTCTGGGTCGTTACCGGGCCCGATTGGGTCGAAATGTTCCGGGTCGCTACCGGGCCCGTCCGGGTCGCTACGGGACGGGTCGGGTTGAAACGGTCTGGGTCGTTACGGGCCCGGTCGGGTCAAAGCTGTCCGGGTCGCTACCGGGCCCGTCCGGGTCGCTACGGGACAGGTCAGGTTGAAACGGTGTGGATTGTTACCGGGCCCGTCCGGGTCGAAACTTTCGGGTCAAAACGGTCCGAGTCGCTACCGGGCCCGGCCGGGTCGGGTCGTAACGATCCGGGTTGATAACCAGCCCGATAGGGTCGAAGATGATCCCGCAACATTTTGGGGTTGTGTTTCGGGTACGGTTTGCGTTAAAGGAAGTTGTGAAGGAACGGGAGAATCATTGAATGGGAAATTAGGATAAATTTGCCCACTAATGAAACCCGCATAACCCGCGTAGTCGGGACAAGGTGAAGGAATGGGTGGACGGTTTGGGATCGGGCGAACCGGTGGTGTATTCGGGTTTGGGACGTACGCGTATGGGTTGTTCGGGTCGAAGCCTCGGTTGTATGGGTTCATTTTTGGTTGAGGAAGTGTATATAATTTGGATGAAAAGTGTATAAAATTTGGTTGAAAAGTGTATAAAATTTGGTTAAGGTGGGTGTTTTGTAGTGAAATGGGAGTAATTTATATATATATTTTTTTACCGTTAATAATATTACCGTTGAATTTAATTTTTTTTTTTTTAAAGTGACCGTTTGAAATTAAATGCCCCCAATAAGAAGCTGCCACGTGTACACTCCTCTCCCCCCACGCCGGTGCTTTCCCTCCCGCCCCACCCCCACGCCAGTCTCCCGCCCCTACCGGCGGCGGTGTTCCCCCCCCCCCCCCCCTTCCCGCCCCTCTCCCGCCCCCACTCCGCTTAGTCTTATACCACCTTCCTTATTACCTATGCTTTTTCAGTAGTTGCATACCTGATTATCACATCTATTTTCAAATTAACATCATCTTACCTTTGCAAATATATAGTATACCTACTAAATATTGACGAGTCGAGCTCGAGCCGAGCTTTGGCTCGTTTAAGCTATCAAAGCAAGCTCGACCCGAGCTTTTAGCTCGTTTTAAATTGTCCCATAATTATTTCAAGCCAAGCTCAATCCCTTGGGTTTATTTTCGGGCCGAGTTCGAGCTCAAAGTATTAGACTCGAATCGAACCGAGCTTGAGCCCAATCAGGCTCGGCTCATTTACACCCCTACAAGTAACCTTGATGCTGTTGGGGCTGTGGAGGGGTTATTTAAAGTGGGTTATGCAATTAAAAGGTTTTATAATAATGATTATATGTGTATTAACTGCAGGCTGGGAGAAGACATGGGTTTGAACTCAAACTTGGAAATCTTTAGATTTGATAGTTGTGTAGGTTCTTTTAAACGGTTTGTGATTGTAGCATGTATGTGTTCATGTTGTTATGAGTTCTTTGTATATGTTGGACAAGCTTGTCTTTCATGGTAGATGCTTCACTGGCAATACAAAAAAGTAAAAGAAATACAGCTTTATGATCCGCAAGGCTACCGATCATATAACCAAAGTTTCAACAGTTTCATGTTCTTCTTAGAAGGTTCACTGAAGATGAACTGTTTCAAGGGCCTAGAGTTCAGAACTACACCAAGAAACGTTGCAACCTTCACGCCCTTCTTCAAGTTCTAGCTGTTAGAGGTAATTTCACGTTAAACATAATATATGAGTCGACAAACTTGGAGGGTTGGTTGGTTTGCTAACATGTCAAAATTTGTTCTGGTTAAGATATGTAATTAAGTTTCACATGAAACACCTTTTGACAAAAAGTTTGAATTCTTCTATATTTTTTTTGTGTGTGTGTATATATATATATATATATATATTAATTTGACTACAATGATTAGAAGGTTTTATATAACAATGTAATAATGATGATGACGACGATGACAATACAGAAAATGAAAAAAAAAAGATGTCAAACCACCAAAATAGTGAAAGTTAAGAATGAAACCACCACAAAATATAAGAAAAATGTGGCCTCAACAAAACTTAAACGGTCGGTTTGAAGAAAAAACATATATGTTTGAATAAGATAATTTTTTAAAGGGATGGAACCATTTTCGAAAAAAGTTTAGGGGCTAAATCGTCAAAATAGTGAAAGTTGCTTGTAACTGATAACTTCTATATGGCTATGGTTTTTCTTTTCTTGGTTTGAATAAAATGGTTTATAAGGTCTTGTCCATCATTTTTTTGACTTGGCCCACTTGACATGTCCTTATTGTATAAATAAACATTCACTTATGAATGAGTCGAAATTCACACCTCTGGTAGAACACAACACATACAACCTATGAGTTGAAATCTTTTTATTTCATCCAAGTTAAAAAATAAGAGCAGTAAATTTGATTCTTATGTGTCAAAAGTTGACTTTTCTAAAAAGGTTTGTTTCTTGGTTCTTATTGTAGATGACAATTTTAAAGAAAAGAAAGCAAGGAAAAGAGCAGGAGACGCGGTGTCAATATCAACGATGGCGAAAATGATCAAAGAATCCATGATGGTATTTTGGGAATTTCGTCACACAGATAAATATACCACCAACTTATTCAAATATACCACCAACTTATTCTTGACCATAATCCTTCAAGGCAGTAAAGCTCATCTCCAAGACCCTGTAGTTTCTGACCTTTTTATGGACATCAAAACAATGCATCAAAAGGTTTTACTCTTACATTGCTTGTACTACATATTCGTGTTTTATACATTATCATTATGTTGTATTGCAACCCATTTGTGAATCCCGCTGCAACGCGCGGGTAAACCCACTAGTAATAGTAATAATAATAGTAGTAATATTAGTAGTAGTAATAGTAATATATATATATATATATATATAATCACTATATAACTATATCCCCTATGGTTATCTCTTTTTGCCATTAAAATAAGACTTAAAGCTACATGTCCAAGTGTTAAAGCTAAACATATCTATCAATTATACATATAGATACCAATTAAGTATACTCAAACATCGTGCAGCCCCGCCGCAACGCGCGGGTTCCTGCTAGTTACCTTATTAAGAACCAAACATGTCTAAGAAGGTAATTTCAACATAATTTTAAGCTGGGAGTTGAATAGACTCTTCACAAATGTCTACTTTTTTGTTATTTCCTTCCCTTTTTGCCCTTTGTGTACGCCAAAATGTGGCTTTAGCCACACATTTGATAAAATCACTCTGCCACACTTTTGATTAAATGTGTGGCTAAATGTCATAAATCACATTTCATAACCTTCTAGCTTATTTTTATCCACACATATTATTTATTCATGCGGCCATTGCATAACAGTACAAAATATTTAGCCACACCTTAAGAAAAAACAATGACATTTAGTAGCCACATTGGGAAAAATGTGGCCATTTATGATCTACGACCACAGTATTTGTTTCATGTGACCAGAAACACATCAGCTCATAATTTGTAGCCACACTTTAAGAAAAAACTATGACATTTAGTAGTCACATTAGAATAGTGTGGCCAAATGTGATCTACAATCACAATATTTGTTTGATAGTGTGGCTAAAAATATCACATATCGCCACATATATTATTGTGTGGCCAAAGACTAGATAATGGCTACACTTAAAATTACAAAATTTCATGTGGCTTTACGTAAACATCCGTCACACCATTGTCACTTTATTTATTTTGTGTGACGGAATACTAGCAAATGTCATGGAAAAATATATGTGATCAAAGTTAGACAATAGACACCCTTAAAATTACAAACTCAAGCAAAACTGTGATGACAACCTTGCCTATACCAACCGTTTCAAACAACTTCTCGTCCTTGTACCTCACCAATTCAACACCACCAAAAGAATCATAGCCAGATACCTCAAGGGCCATCTAATGAGTGTTTGTGATATCGTTGAAGGATCCGAACCTACCACCCTAGAGAAAGCCATTCGTCTAGCTTAAAAAATATCCGATAACCAAGTGAAAGATGGAACCTTAACTATCCCAAACACCATCAAAACCGTCAACCAAACCATCACTGTTCTACCCGAGAAACCAAAAGAAACCAAAACCCCATCAGCTAATAACAATAACCGAAAATGCAAGACTCAAAACCAAAACTATGTCGTTACCACTCCATCAACCGACGCTCAAGCTCCAGCTCCACTCAACCAAGTACCTGCCAAGAAACCTTACACCGGAACATTTCCAAAGTGTAGCACATGCAAATTTCACCACCCACCAACCTCTTCTTGCCGTTTTTGCACAAATTGTAACCGTTATGCACACCTCATCACTGCTTGCAAGTTTGGCCCTAGAACCCAAAACAACCAACCTCAAGCTGCTAACCAACCTCCTCTAGCCATCGGTAACGGGCGTGCATGTTTTAAGTGTGGTGATCCTAACCACTTTGCTCCACAATGTACCCGCAACAACCCAGCCTCAGCTCAGGCTCAAGCTCCGGCTCAAAATCAACCACCAAGGGGTCGCGCTTTCAACCTCAATGCGGCCCAAGCTCAAAATAAAAATGATGTTGTGAATGGTACGTTCCTTGTTAATGAATCTTATGCTTCTATACTCTTTGATACTGGTGCGGATAAGAGTTTTGTCTCTCTGGAATTTGAACCTCTACTTGCTTGTGCACAATCTAAATTATCAGAACCTTTCACCGTCGAAGTTGCAAATGGTGAACCTATCTCTATCGACTTCATTGTCAAAAACTGTACTTTAAATCTTAATGATGATGATTTCTCCATAGATCTAAATCCTATGCAATTGGGAAGATTTGACATCATAGTAGGCATGGATTGGCTTGCAAAACATCGTGCCGAAGTTTTTTGTTTTGAAAAATTTATCCGTATACCACTTCCTAGTGGTGAAACTCTACAAATCTATGGTGAGAAACCCTTAAAAGGACTCAAGCTCATATCTTGTACCAAAGCTCGAAAGTATCTCCGTAAGGAATACGTTGCATTCTTGGCTCATGTGGTAATAACCAAAGACAAGGAAAAAGGCATAAAGGACATACCTGTCGTTTGTGACTTTCCCGAAGTCTTTCCCGAAGATCTACCCGGTCTTCCTCCCGCTCGTTCTGTTGAATTTCGTATTGATCTCATACCCGGTGCTACACCTGTTGCAAAATCTCCATATCGTCTTGCACCTTCCGAAATGCAAGAACTTTGTTGATGCACGTTTTGCGACTAATGCTTTTGGATTGTACATTCTATGTTGTTTTGTTGAAAACGTGGGGGCGAATGTGGATTTCAGGAAGGTCGAAGGTGGATCTTGAAGGTCGAAGGAAGAGATACAGGTCAAATGTAGAAGACAGAAGAACATTGTGCTGATCCGTCCATAGTAAAGGGGCGAACCTGCACATTCGACCCTATCGGGGGGCGAATGTGCAGGCCTATATAAACTGAAATGTTTGTTTTAACTTAAACTTTTTGGTCATTTTGTGTCTGGTTCGATCTGTATTCTCTCTAGGTTATACCAAAATGTCTGAAACTTATATATTTCATTGTAAACACTCATTGTAAGCTTTATATCAAATGTTT
Organism: Ambrosia trifida; assembly: GCA_028751855.1. Taxonomy (NCBI): domain Eukaryota; kingdom Viridiplantae; phylum Streptophyta; class Magnoliopsida; order Asterales; family Asteraceae; genus Ambrosia; species Ambrosia trifida. The sequence goes on from CM054124.1 coordinate 1,357,333, forward strand.
ATGAATGAAATGAATATTGAAAAGGTGAATTTGCGTGTTTAATTCGATTACTATCATTTCGTACCAGATTTAGGGATTCCACACCTAAATTAGTAGACTTGTATGATCATCCAAACTTGTTTTTGTTAAAACGATCCTCCACAAAGTGGTATCAGAGCCTATACGGATCATACAACTACGAATTGATAGTTTTTGAACTGATTTGGACCCAAAATTGATCAAAAATTTTCTGTTTTGAATGAACAATGAGTTTTGATGAAAATTGATTGATTCGGATTAGATTTTACGGATAAAATCAAGATTTCTATTCATTAAAGTTGTTCCAAATCAATTCCGAAGCAAAACATCATCAAAATCCATCAACTTTTGAAAACTTGGGATCAAAATAACTGATTTTCAAAGAATAACCATTTTTCAAATGGGTCAGGTCGAACCTAGGAGAGAAGGGTCGAACGTGTAGTGTTTTGGGTCGAACCTAGCTTTTTCAGGTCGAACGTGAATCATTTTAGGTCGAACCAAGAGGTTGTGTGTGTTGTTTTGTACATTCGACCAGTGTTTGGTACATTCGACCTTACGGGAGGTCGAACGTGGGATTTAAGTGGTCGAAAGTGAGTCAGTGTGTTTCATTTTCTACATTCGAGTCAGATTTAAGGGTCGATCCTGGACATTTTCCACATTCGAACCCACGATTGCTGAAAAGGGTCGAACGCAAAGTCTGATTTGAAATTTTTCTAATTGTTTCGCATTTCGAATTTCATAGACGATATGTGGGGATTTCCAACAACACCTAGGCCTAATACTACACAGCAACAATACGTTCCCATGGATCCTTGGACTGTAGCTGCACAAAAGATGAACACTCAACCATCTCAGCCGATCAATTACCTCGCGATGAGTAGGTCGATTCCACAGACTGTTGTTCAACCTCCATAACAACACATGAATGATTATTGGGGAGTTGCAGCAGCAGCGGTACACTCTCAAACTACTAATGCTATTTCTACTCTAATCAATGATTTGTCTTCACGTAGCGGGAGTTGTCCACCGAAGCTGATGGAGATGATAGACTACAACCAATGGCAGAAAAAGTTCCAGATTCACTTGGAAGGAATGGGATTAGAAGGTACATAGGCATGGCAAATGATTGCTAAAGGATATGTTGCACCAGTGTTGGAGAATACAGGTGAACCAATTCCGCTTGAGAGTTTAGCTGAGGATGAAAAGAAGAAGTTTGCGGTGGAGAAGAAGGCTTTCTCCCAACTATCTCAAGCTATCACTACTGATCTTTTAAACCAGTTTGGATCATGTAATACTTCCAAACAGCTTTGGGATATGTTGAAGAATCGTCATGATGGTAACGAGAAAACCAGAATGTTGAGGATTGAAGAATTGAAGAAGGAATTTGAGAACTTCAGTTTTGTTGGAAATGAGACTCTAAAGGAGTTTATTCCCATATATTGTCATCTTTTGACTGAACTATCAAATTATGAGATTCAGATTCCAATGTCTGAGTTGGTAGACAAATTTGCTGATTCTCTTTGCTTATCAATTTGGACCATCAATGAGCTTATTCAAAAGCTAGAGAACAAAGAGTTGGAAGAGAATAGGAAAGCAAAGAGATCACAATTTCCTCAAAATCCGGAGTTGTATCATGCTGGTACATCTTCTACTTTGTCTAGTTCAAGTGCTAGTGGTACTGTTGCACCACACATTGCTTGTGTCTCAAGTGTTATGGAACCACCTAAAACCCCAATAAACTACCTTGCTCAAACTTCATCCTACAAACCACCATCATACACTACCACTTACATTCCACCTTTTTCACCAATGCAACAAGCAGCATGTTATACAGCTAGCATGAATCAACCTCAACAACAACCTTACATTCCTCAAATGAACCCAACTCAACCAAGTCAAAGTCCAGTAGTGTTGGAAACTTCCAACATGAACAACGTCACAATTGAAGTTGCTCAGCAACATGTTGCACTGGTTTCTGCAATGGTTGCTTCATACAATGGTTTGGTGGCTAGTCAAATTAGTAACAACAATCTAACTAGTGAAGACTATGCTCAAATTGATAAAGAAGAAATGGAGCTTATCGATATCCAATGGGCTTTTGCAAGTGTTATGAGACGAGCAACAGAGTTTATTGAGAAAACAGGAAGAACTGGTTTGTCTACATCACCTAACACCACTTATGGCTTCAACAAAGCCGAAGTCACTTCTTTTAATTGTGGTGCTAAAGGTCATTTCAAGAGGGAATGCACTCAGCCAGCTCAACAAGGTAATAGGAATCCATTCAATTCAAATTACCAAAACCGTCAATCATAGAACCAGGTAACCTATCAAAGCCAAAACAACAATAACTATCAATCACAAAACAATTACCAAAACCGACAAAACACCTCACAGAATAACTCTGCTAGACAAACAACTACACCCAACCAAACTCAAACTCAAACACCACATAACCCAACCAGAACCATTTTTCCTATTTCCACACCAAATAGCCAAACCGAAACCGAAAACCAAAATCAGGCTTTGGTAATCCAAAAGGATGAAGGTTTTGACTAGACGGGGATGCAATTGGGTGTTGAAGAAATTACTGCCGGGAATGTAGCTTGTGTTGCTCAGAAGATTGACTTAGAGGAGCCAGTGATAGTTGGAGACGTTTTGGAGACAGAAAAGGTTTCTGAAGTAAAGATTGAGGAGATGGTAGATGAAGCTAATATTTCTTTTGAAGAATCACAAGATGTGAAGATTTTAGGAATGATCCTTGATTCTGTCACTGATATTCCTAATGAGTGTGATTCGGTGTATTCTGATTTGGAGAGTGAAACAGATTCGAAATCTAGTGTCAATTCATTAGATGATGATATTGATCAACTCCTGGCCGAAGCTGATTTTCTAATGACTCGGAAGTCATGCATTGTTGATGACGCTTTCACAAGGATCGACTACTCAAAATTCTTTGCTGGAAAGGAAGCGCATTTTGCTTTGATGGCTATGACTGATCCTCCGAAACAGGTAAGTTCTGAATCCACTATAGATATGAACAGTGATAAGTATTGTGGAACTTGCGATAGATTGACAGAGGAAAACAAGCAACTCAAGGTTCAACTTAAGAGTGCAAGAATCAACTGTCAATCTTATCGCAAAGAAGCACATAAGTTCAACAAAGTGCTTGATGGTTATAAAAAGAATATTTCCGATCTAAAGAAAACTCTTTCTTTAAAACAACTTGCAATAAACAGTTATATAAATAAACTTTGAAAAATCAAAATGTTTTGTTTCTACTTTATTTTCGATAACCGATGATGGGATAGTTAATGTGAATGCTCAGATACTTAAAAGTTGAAAAAGACTGCAAATTTTCAAGTTTTAGGTACAAATGAAAATTGTTTTATTGTTCAGGGGAAGAACTATTGAGGGTCAAAAGGAATGTGAAGAGTACTTTCGAGATTTTTGTCATGTCTAATGCTGGTTGTAGTTTGTGCAGTTTTTAGTAAGTTTTTCTGCAGAATCAACACACAACAGGTGCACAACTCAAGACTCATCGACAAAGTGTATAACTGAATAAGACCAAACCTGAACATCATGATCACCAGAACAACTAACATCCAAATGAAGTTGTAAAGGAAATGATTGAAGATTGAAGAATTCAAGAATTGTTGTATGTCTTCATCTCTGGACCAACAAAAGACAAAGCCAAGATTTCTTGAGTCTGTCTGAGATTTCGAAGCTTGCTGCAGAGATAGACAAGAACCTCGACACAAACGTGCATGAAGATGGAAAGTCTTCAAGTCGTTCAAGATGATGAGATAAAGACTTGAAGAATTGTTAACTTTTTGATTTGGTACATCACTAGCCAGGTCCAAGGGGGTCTAAATCCATCTGAGAAGTTTGCACCAAAAGCTGAAGAGGGATTCTATATTGGATATGCAACCCCGCTCAAACGGGTATTCAACAAACGAACTCGTCAGGTAGAGGAGTGGGCTAACGTTGAAGTTCAACGATATACTCAGAACGTACAGGGAAGCGGTCCAGATTGGATGTTTGATTACAAAGACTTCTTTGAATCATTCAATCTAGATAACTTGGTTGAAGAGGCGGTTCTAAGACTTTTTTACGAGTGTGAAAACACGGTGACTTCACCGTTGGTTCGTCCGATCACCGTAAATCCTCCAGCAGCTTCTAGTGATACCAATGTTCCTGCAGCTGAGGAAGAAGTTTTCCAGGAAGCTTCCACTACTCTTAATTCATCAAAATCGGAAGATGATGATGATGTCACAATTGAAGCTATTCTAGATCAGGCAATAGAGGCACCACCAGTGAACCCAAATCCAGATGTTGCTTCATCGTCTGACATGGGTAATGATCTGGATTCGGCAGAGAATTTGACTACTCAAACGGGAGTTCCAGTACCTGATCTTCCGGAAGCTCGGATTCATCGTATTCACCCGCTGGAGCAAGTTATTGGTGACCCTGGTAGTAGTGTCATGACTACAGGACAACTTCGTAGTGCAAACTTACCTGAAAATCTTGGCGCTTTAGCTTTATATGCAAAAATTCAAAAATCTGGTTGTAAGAATGATTGGTCCTTTGCTTGTTATGTTTCGCAAGTTGAGCCGCGGACTTACAAGGAAGCTCTTTTGGATGATGCTTGGGTTGAGGCGATGCAAGAAGAATTGTTGCAGTTCCAGAAACTGGGTGTTTGGACACTAACAGATTTACCTCCGGGAAGGAAGAAAATAGGAACCAAATGGGTGTTTATATGTAAAAAGGATGATAGAGGCGTAATCGTGAGAAACAAAGCTCGATTGGTAGTTCAACGTTTTCATCAAGTTAAAGGAATAGACTACAATGAGATCTATGCACCTGTGGCACGTATAGAAGCTATCCGTATGTTTCTAGCGTTTGCCTCTTACAAGAAATTCAAGGTGTATCAAATAGATGTCAAGAGCGAATTTCTATACGGTGTGGTCAAGGAAGAGGTATACGTAGGTCAACCTCCATGCTTTGAAGATCCTATCCACCGGGATAAGGTTTACGTTCTAAACAAAGCACTCTACGGGTTTCACCAGGCTCCACGCCAATGGTATGAGGAGCTAAGCACGTACCCACTATCCAAAGGATTCAAACGAGGCTTGGTAGACTGTACTCTGTTCACCAAAAGTACAGAGGGTGACTTGCTTCTCGTCCAGATATATCTTGACGATATTACTTTTGGATCTACTAACGAACTTTTATGCAAAGAATTTGAAAAAGTTATGCAGGAAAAGTTCGAGATGAGTGCAATGGGGGAAATGCAGTTTTTACTAGGCTTGCAAGTGGATCAATTGCGAACGGGCATCTTCATTCACCAGACCAAATATGTATCTGAAGTCTTGAGCCGATTCCAGATAGAAGATTCGATGCCGATGGATACCCCAATACAACCTAATCATGGGATTGGAGTTGACGCTAAGGGGGAGCTGACAGAACCTTTCACATACAGAGCAATCATCGGATCTCTGATGTATCTCACAACATCTAGACCAGATATAATGTTCGCTACATGTCTCTACGCATGATTCCAATCTAACCCGAAACAAAGTCATCTTACAGCTGTCAAGCGAATCCTATGATATCTGAAGGGTTGTCCGTCGAGAGGACTTTGGTACCCTAATGATGATAATTTTGACTTTGTTGCTTTTAGTGATGCAGATTGGGGTGGTTGTGACAAAGATAGCAAATCCACAATGGCTGGATGTCAATTCTTGGGGAGCAGGCTCGTGACCTGGCAGTGTAAGAAGCAGACAGCGGTCGTACTATCTACTTGCGAAGCCGAATATATAGCAGCATCTAGTTGTTTCTCACAAGTTCTGTGGATTCAGCAGCAGATGGTTGACTACGGTTTGCAATTTCTAAAAACCCCTATTCACTGTGACAACGAAGCCGCAATTGCATTAACTAAAGACACGGTCAATCACTCGAAAGCTAAGCACATCCGGATTAAGTATCACTTTATCCGTGATTGTTATGCCAAAGAATTGATTGATATGGTCAAAATCCACACTGATTACCAACGTGCTGATCTTTTTACCAAAGCTTTTGATAGATCTCGATTCGAATTTTTATTAAAAGCTAACGGTGTAAAAGAGAAACAAGACTGATCATCACCTCGGTTTATCACGTTATTTTTAGTTTTTACTGTTTTTCAAGACAAATCAAAACCCCAAAAATATGTTTTACATTTTAGGGGGAGTCTTTAGATTTTCAGAAAAGCCAAAAACATTGAAAAATCCAAAAAGCCCTAAAAATAGAAAAACCCAAAATGATTTCCATGATTAAAAGAGGAAATGATAGTACATTAGTGGGGATCTGACACATGCTAAAGATTTGAAATGTTATATAAGTCGTGTGTTGAGTCTATGTGATATGTTGGTATGCTTCGTAGACCTATTACTGCGTGTTGAATACATACATATCAAACGAATTGTCATGTGGATGAACACCTCATGGGCATATGGTCTTGGTACCGTAATTTCGTTTGATAGGGTTTTTGTACAAAATTCGGAGGTTTCGGGTCGTTATGTTATTAGTAATCTAGGGATAGCCTATCTGATCATCTGTCGTATGATTTTACGGACCTAGATCAGACAGGGTATCTTTATAAAAGAGCTTTAGTGCCAAAACCTAAGGTTACTGAATTGAGGAACTTTCAATGTATGATGATAATCAAAGATTATCTAATGCATCATATGTAATCATTGATGCGAATCGTGATTGATATAAGCCCTCAACCTGGTAGAGTGCATACGTTACTCTGCAGCATTGATTTGCTGACCTGTACACCTCTGTGCCTCAATACCTTGTAAATTACGGATAACGAAAGCATAATCACGCGTTACAATGAGTCTTTGTGCAAAATTTCCTTGAGACGGGAGTATGTCGTGTGTGTGGGAACCATAAACAATGTTGTTTATAATATAAATAACCGTATCAAACACTGCATAACAGTCTGCATGTGAGCTTATGTGGATAACAATATCAGCAATTGCTGGATCACACATTGTCTTTAATGATTATAAAGATCAACGGTGTGATCAGATTTCTCAAAAACTGATATGATCCTCTTACCGGAAATCACAAAAATGTTTACTGCTTTATGTTTATATTTCTACATTTTACTTTTGTTCAAAATATACAAAAACTCAAAAAGATTTTAGGTGTGTTTTAGCATAAATTTCAGAAAAACCAAAAAGATTTTACATTTCTGTGTTATTTTTGATAACTGATGGTGATTGATGGTCGTTTTCTGAAACTTGATGAACTGATTTGAGTTTTCTATCTATCAAATGTGAAATGATAAATGTTTGAAGCTTAAAATGTGTGAAAAAGATTGAACAGGATTCGATTTTGAGATTTGGTAAAATGTTCAAAATTTCCAATTTTCATTCGCCCCTTCGATGGGTCGAATGTGGAATTTTTCTTACATTCGAGCCTTTAGTTTTGGTCAAATGTGAGTGTTCAAATGTTATATTGTACATTCGAACCCTATTTCTACTTTCGAGCCTTTCAGTAGGGTCAAATGTAGACATAGCTTCACATTCGCCCCATTCAAATGGTCGAATGTGGGAGCCTATATATACCTATCTGCACATTCGAACCCTCATTCGAAAAAAAAATTCAAATTTCTAAGATAACCCACCCTTGTTGCCCGTGATTTCTAGACCTTATAACTTTGATCCTTACTCATTTCTGATCATTTTGATACAGTTTTTACAGGTATTCATCAAGAAATGAGTCCAGATTCTTTGATTTTGTGTTCGAACCCTCGGACTTGACTGTTGGATCAATTGTGACTGTTATAGATGCAATTGATGATTAGGATTTAGTTATCGATAGTTTTAGGGGGAGATTAAACAAAAATCTAGGACAATTACATACCAGATCGATTGATTGATCATTCAAAATGTTTCGAACCCTAGTTTTTATTAAAAACTATCTAAAACTAAATGATTGTAACAATTGATTGTTGAGAATGTTTAATCGGTCATATTAGAGGCTAACCAAATGAAAATTAGATGTTAAGATGGAATTAATTGAGTTCTGAAATTTTGGTCATATGAACAGTCAGGTTCGACCAGTTATAAAGGGTCGAATGTGACTCTTTAGGTCGAAGGTGATTGTTCATAGGGTCGAATGTGAAATAAATGGTCGAATGTGAAGGTTTGCTTAATATTTTCCACATTCGAACTCAGTTTTTCACATTCGTACCTTAAAATTTCTTCATTCGTACCCCCGATGGGCTAAATTAGGAAATTTCCAAAACCAAATTTCAATTTTGTAAATTTTGTCCGTTTCTAATGAATTTTCATGTTTTGTTTTTGCAGAATTCTAAATGGCAGAACCACAGAACACTGATATACCAGTAGGATCGTCTGGAAAAGCAACTGAAAAGAAGAAAGAAGAAGAATTGCCATTTGAGGAAGCTCATAACTGTTGTGCATTTCTTGGCGAGGTCAAGAAACACACAGACTTCTCTGGCATTGTAGATTTTCTAAGAAGAAGCAGAGTCGTTGATGCGTTAGCTACACCAGCAATTATCTATAAAGACCATCAAGTGGACTTCTGGAAGAATGTAAAGATGGATTACTAGGATAATCAAACAACAATAGTGAGCAATATTTAGGGACAGCTTGCTATTGTTACTGAGAGTGATATTCGGGAAGCATTGAGATTGCGAGATGCACCGACAGATCCTAGATGTTTATCTTGGATAGAACAGAGAAAGTGTTATCTTCATATGAAGTACAATGGACCAATAACTGATGGAGCCTTACACAAAGGAAAATTATGTCCGCAGTTTAAATATCTGGCTCATGTTATGATACATGTTTTTGGATCCGTTAGCGGTGGTTATGATGTGATGACAAAGAGCATCAGTTCATTAATGGTTGCATTGATACTCAATAAGCCGTTTAATGTTTCGGGAATGATCTTGGATCACATGCTTGAACCTCTAAAAGGTTTGAAGCACAAGAAGTTCTTGTTATACCCCAGATTCCTACAGATGATTTTTTATTCGAAGTATACAAATCTGAAGAAAGATCCTACTCAGATTTTAGTCCAAGATCACATGAATCTGAATACACTGATTAGGATGAAAGGTTACAAAGGGGTTCCCGAGAATGAAAAACCACCACACAAGAACTTGTTTGGACACTTGATTAATCCAGGATATGAGGATCCGGGTGAGGACAAAGCTAGAAATGTTGATAGTAACTCAGATAATGATGATCCTTTGTTTCATGTTAACACAGAAGCAAAGAGAAAACGTCAAGTTGTGAATGTAGGTGCTAAAAGTGGCAAAGGGAAGGGTAAAGCAAAGGAAATTGAAGATGAACCACCAAAGAAAACTATGAGAAGAAAGAAAAGCATGGCGAGAAAGGGAACTATGTTGGTTGATGAAGAGTCTGCCGATTCTGAGGAGACTCAAGAAGATGAAAGATGGGATTCTGGTGAAGAGACTGTCAAACAAACCAAGCCCAAGGCCATTGTGGCTGGTGAGTCTGAAAGTCTAAATAAAACCATAGAAGAGCAAAGACTGAAGAGTCCAATTGCAGTTGATGATATAGATCTGGGTCTTGGTATTGGTGAACAAGATTTCAGTGGATCTCCTATGGTTGGTGAGAAACAAAGAAACCCACGTACAAGAAAATGTCTAAGAAAGAGGAGAAAGAGAATCCAAAGAAAAAACGAGCAAAAGAAGTTGAGATCTTACTTTCTGGAAAGAAAGTTCCTGAAGTTAGTAGTTCTAAATCTGCTACACCCATGACATCCCCGGTAGCAAAGAAACTGGAGAAATCTGCAGCTGAAAAGACTGTTGATCCAACTACAGATTTTGACGCTACCTTCGAAAGAGTAATGAATAAATTCAAGAAGAAGACTCCTGTTGATGAAGCTTCAACACCACAGGTTACTGTATAGAGTGATGTGATGGATGCAGTTAATCAGAAGCTTACTGATATGATGAAACTTATTAATCATCTACAGCAAGAGATTGAACAATTAAGAGCGAATTATAAAAAGATGCTAGATGTTGTTGAATCTTCTCAAGAGAATCAAGAAGAATTGGAAGAGAAAATAAAACAACTTCAAGAAGAAAATCATAAGTTTTTAACACATGAACAGAGAAACACTAGAAGATACATTTCATTGAGACTCGAGAACAAACAGGTGAAGAAGGACAATAAGAGTCTAAGGAAACTTATTGATGATCTATATGAAAAAGCACCACAATTGAAAGCTGGAGAGGAAGATAAAGAACGTGAAGAAGAATAGGTTGATTTTGAACCATCCAAGTATGAAGAAGAAGAAGAAGATGATGATGATGAGGATTTGGAACAGGATGCCGGTGATGCTCTTGAGAAGAAGAATGATGATGATAAAGATGATTCCGGAGATAGTTCTGATGATAACAGTTCTGCTGATGATGATGATGATGATACAGATATGTTTCGATGTCAAAAGAGAGAATCTGGTAAAGACGCAGGTGAATCTAACTCAAAAGCACCTGGTGGAAATACAGATGATGACAGTATTTTCTGGAATGAAAAGATTTGATCTTTATCAGATGAAGATAAGAAGCTGTATCGTCAGATGTTGACTAAGAAAGTTTGGACGATCGAACTTACTGGAAAGTTTCCAGAGATTTTTTAATCTGAAGATATGATATATGAGCTTGAGTATAATGATCCTGATCTGGAAGATGGTGAAGTTTCTGCAGTCATAGCCAAAGAGATTTTTTAAGGTTTGGCAAAACAAGTTGGTAAATCTCTTGAAGAGTTGATGAGTGAAAATCAGATTCCAAATATTCCTGAAAAAGAAGCAGGAAATCACTCTAATGATAGAGATACTCCAGTATTTGAAGATATAGATATTGAGGATATTACCAGTGAAGACTATCCTGAGTACTTCAAAGACAAACAGGATGATGCATTTCCTGAATTTTATGAAGAGATGTTGAATCAGGCTGAGAAACTTGCACGGAAGAAAAGTGAAACATTCGTTGATGAAGTGTTCAAGAATGCAGAGAATCAGAAACCGAAAGTTGAACAATCTGATGATCTGAAGAACTTATTAAGGAAGTTGAAAGAAAAAGAAGCCAACCGACCCAAGACTGAATTCCAGGGTGGTTTCTACAAGTTTCACAACGAATTGTTCAAAGGAAAAGATCTCGGTTGGAAATATTTGAGACATCTAAGGTGTGTTGCTGTTAAGTAGGAAAAGGGGATTTTGTATTTCAACAGATTCCATGATATAAAGACACTACCTTACTAGGCTGTACGTGATATCTGCCGACATACTATGACAGGTGCAAGTGTGAACAATGACGTAGTTGGTTATTTCGCAGATCGTATGGCAAGAGATAGCAGAACGGAATGGGATGTGTTCACTCCGCAGTATCCTAAAAGGATAGTTCACAAAAATATTGATCCGATTACTGGGATGAACAAGGTGACTTTAAAGTATAAACCACTGACCATATTGAAACATATTCCTTTGATGCCGATTCCACAACATTTCTCAAAAGAATTCATGTGGTGGTACTATGATTGGAAGACCGCAGAAGCTGTTATCTTGCTGAAGGAAAAGAGAGATGAGTTTAAGAAGATTCATATTTTTGATCCGATGTGGTTGATCAACTGTTCTCATGAGGATATCCTAATGCTTTATTACAACCTAATTTACTGTGAAGAGAAGGATAGCGAACAATCTCTGAAATAGCAATGTGTGGTATGCTTGTGTTTCGCTTGGGATGTCAATGTGGGATGTGACTATGACAAGAAGCTGGAAAAGTTTGTGAAGATACCAAAAGTAAAGAAGAAATCTAAACCAACTTTCGAGCCAGTTATGACTAAAGAGCAGAAGACGTTGCTGCATATCAAGCTGATGAATAAGCAGATGGACGAAGCGCAAAGGCAATCCAAGCAATAGTCGAGGAGGAGTTTGTTGATGCACGTTTTGTGACTAATGCTTTTGGATTGTACATTCTATGTTTTTTTGTTGAAAACATGGGGGCGAATGTGGATTTCAGGAAGGTCGAAGGTGGATCTTGAAGGTCGAAGGAAGAGATACATGTCGAATGTAGAAGGCAGAAGAACATTGTGTTGATTTGTCCATAGTAAAGGAGCGAACCTGCACATTCGACCCTATCGGGGGGTGAATGTGCAGGCCTATATAAACTGAAATGTTTGTTTTAACATTAAACTTTTTGGTCATTTGTGTCTGTGTTCGATCTGATTTATCTCTAGGTGTTTTGGAAATGTCTAAAACTGATATATTTCATTGTAAACACAATTGTAAGGTTTAAATCAAACGTTTATTAATGAAATGGATATTGAAAAGGTGAATTTGCGTGTTTAACTTGATTACTATCATTTCGTAACTGATCTAGGGATTCCGCACCTAGATTAGTACACTTGTATAATAAACTAAACTTGTTTTTATCAAAACGATCCTCAACAAACTTGCTAGTCAATTCCAAGAATTGCTCGAAAAGGGCTTCATACGTCCGAGTACTTCTCCATGGGGTGCTCCTGTTTTGTTTGTTAAAAAGAAAGACGGGTCTTTTCGTATGTGTATCGACTATCGTGAGCTTAACAAACTCACTGTCAAAAACCGATACCCTCTTCCACGCACTGATGATCTCTTTGACCAGCTCCAAGGAGCTACTTGTTTCTCAAAAATTGATCTTCATTCGGGATACCATCAACTCCAAATCCACGAGGAAGATATTCCAAAACCGCCTTTCGCATGAGATTTGGTCACTACAAGTTCATGGTGATGCCTTTTGGTTTGACCAATGCAATGGACCTAATGAATCGTGTGTGTAAACCTTATTTGGATCGCTTTGTGATTGTGTTCATTTATGACATTTTGATCTATTCCAAATCCGAAGCCGACAATAAGCGACATCTCCATTTTGTTCATTTATGACTACAAGTTCATGGTGATGCCTTTTGGTTTGACCAATGCAATGGACCTAATGAATCGTGTGTGTAAACCTTATTTGGATCGCTTTGTGATTGTGTTCATTTATGACATTTTGATCTATTCCAAATCCGAAGCCGACAATAAGCGACATCTCCATTTGATTTTGGAACTCTTACGAGCCGAACGACTTTATGCAAAGTTCTCTAAATGTGAATTTTGTTTAAAAGAAGTTCAATTCCTTGGGCACATTGTGAGTGAAAAGGGTATTCATGTTGATCCTGCAAAAATTGAAGTTGTCAAGAATTGGATTGCACCAAAATCTCCTACCGAAGTTTGTTCTTTTCTAGGACTGGCGGGATACTACCGTCGGTTCATCTCCAACTTCTCCAAGATTGCTACACCTCGCACCGCTTTGACCCAAAAATCCAAACCTCTTATTTGGGGTCCTAAACAAGAAGAAGCCTTTCAAACCCTGAAGAATATGCTTTGTGATGCTCCTATTCTAGCTCTTCCCGAAGGAAATGATGATTTCGTGGTCTATTGTGATGCATCGAACCAAAGTCTTGGTTGCGTTCTTATACAACGAGGCAAAGTCATCGCCTATGCATCAAGGCAGCTCAAAATCCATGAAAAGAACTACACCACTCATGATATCGAACTTGGTGCTGTTGTTTTTGCCCTAAAAATCTGGAGACAGTACCTTTATGGTACAAAATGTGTTGTCTTTACCGACCACAAAAGCCACCAACACATTTTCAATCAAAAGGATCTTAATATGTGGCAACGACGATGGGTCGAATTGTTAAACGACTATGACTGCAAAATTTGCTACCATCCTGGTAAAGCGAACGTAGTAGCCGATGCTCTTAGTCGAAAGGGTCATGCAATCCTGTGCAACATATGAGAAACCAACCGTATTCGTAGCTCTCATATTCAAAAGGATCTTTTCAATCGTATTCGAGATGCACAACACACATCGGTCAATGAAAATACCTTATACGAGGAAATGTCTGGTGGTTCCGAGTTACACCTGGAGTCCAAAGCAAATGGAATCCTTTATTACCTTGATCGTAATTGGATTCCAAATCGTGATGACCTTCGCGCTCTTGTAATGAACGAAGCACACAAATCCCGATACTCCATTCATCCCGGTGCGGATAAAATGTATCAAGATCTCCGTCGCAAGTATTGGTGGCCCGGTATGAAAAAGGATATTGCTCTCTTCGTGTCCAAATGTCTCACTTGTTCCAAAATAAAAGCCGAACACCGACAACCATCGGGTTTACTCGAACAGCCCGAAGTCCCCATGTGGAAATAGGAAAGCATTGCTATGGATTTCATTACCAAGCTCCCATGAACATCATCCGGTCATGATAGCATTTGGGTGATCATTGATCGATTAACCAAGTCAGCTCACTTCCTCCCCATTCATGAAGATTACAAAGTTGAAAAGCTTGCCCACATCCACACCAAGGAAGTCATTTGTCGTCATGGTATTCCCCTTGACATCATCTCAGACCGTGATGGTCGATTTACCTCCCGCCTTTGGGAAACATTTCAGGCTGCCATGGGAACTCAACTTAATCTCAGTACATCTTTTCATCCTCAATCAGACTGTGAAACTGAATGTACAATCTAGACTCTCGAGGACATGCTTCGATCTTGTGTAATCCATTTCAGTGGAAATTGGGATGCACACCTACCATTGATCGAGTTCTCATACAATAATAGTTACCATACCAGCATCAAAATGGCTCCATTCGAAGCTATCTATGGCCGAAAGTGTCGTTCTCCCATATGTTGGCACCAGATTGGTGAAGCACAAATCACCGGTCCCGAAATCATTCAAGAAACGACCAACAAAATCATTCAGATCCGTGACAATCTCTTAGCTGCTCGAAGTCGTCAGAAAAGCTATGCTGACAAGCGACGAAAGCCCCTCAAATTCAATGTCGGTGATCAAGTACTCCTTAAGGTATCCCCTTGGAAATGAAGTAGTCAGGTTTGGGAATAAAGGAAAGTTAGCTCCACGCTATGTTGGTCCATTCAAGATCATTGAAAGAATTGGGAAAGTAGCCTACAAGCTCGAGTTACCTCAAGAACTCAACAACTTGCATCCTACCTTCCATGTTTTGAACTTGAAGAAATGCTTAGCCGAAGGTAACATGCACAACCCTCTTGATGATGTGCAAATCGACAAAACCATGCATTTCGTCACGAAACCCGTGGAAATTGTGGACCGAGAGGTCAAGCAACTCAAGCAAAAACGTATCCCATTGGTTAAAGTTCGTTGGGAATCAAAGAATGGACCCGAATTCACTTGGGAACACGAAGAGCAAATGAAGAAAAAGTTTCCACATCTCTTCGGTAAAGCCCCTTAATTAAATTTCGAGACGAAATTTCTTAAATTAGGGGAGACTGTAACATCGCATGATATTTACTTTTACATGTATTTTAAGTTCTATATTTAACAAATTCCAAGTTCGTCTTTATTCGCTTCTTTTATGTTACTCATACCAATTCATGACGAGTCGTCATTATAATTTATCCTATTCAATTTAGGCGTTATAATAAGAAACTCATTTACTTAAGATCTTAATATATATATATATATATATATATATGTATATATATATATATTTATAATAATACTTTAAGATAAAAAAATGGAAAACAGTGATTTATGCTCCATTGACTTTTTGGCAACAGCAACAAACAACATAAAGATTTATGTTGTTGTTCGTTGGATTTTTTTTAAACTCGATGTTACAGTAGCTTAAACAACTAGGAGTATTACTTAACAAACAAACTCAACCACCAACTGATCTCCTCCTAACCACCCTAATAACTCCATTTAATACCTAACCACATTACCCTAACTATAAATACCCCTCTCCCTACACTCTCTAATCCTTTATTCACTCCAAATCACTCTCTATACCTCCCAAATCCTCAAGTTTCCAAGCCAACTTTCTGCTTTGCATTAGTAAGTTCTTAGGCTTAAAACTTCAACTTTCTTTCAGTTTTTCCTCTTCTTTTCTTCTCAAATCTTCTTGGAGAAACCTCTAGGATCTACCCCTTGCTTATCCACAGAAATACGAAATGGTGGAGCACCAAAAAGAGGCCTCAAAGGTGATTATTTTTCATCTTCTTTTATGTCCTAGGATCTTTGTTGTAGAGATACCAACCAAGTCCACAACAACTCAATGTTGGATGGATTTGTGCTATGGCAATGGTTGACAAAGGAGAGCCAAGGTTCATCCAAACAAGTCACCACACTCTACTCAAACCTCCTAGTTATATTATGTATTTTCATAAGTATACTTTCAACTTTAATCTTAATACTCTAGTAACCAATTCTTGGAAGGTTTGTGGTTACACCCTACCTTACCAACTCTCTTGACCCTTCTTGTGATATGGATTAGTCCACACTAGAAAGGGGAAATCCCGTGTCCAAGACCCACGTTTATCCCATAAACGAAGTGGTCGTGACATGAACATTTCTAATGGATTCACATTCCTAACCTTCTTACCATCCGAATTATCTTTATGTGATTTTGTGCTTGGTCTTACTTCAAACTCATGACCATCCGAATTGCCCTAAAGGCAATTTGTGCTTTGGTTCGCCTAAAAGGCTTGCTTGACTCTCTTGAATCTATACCTAAAACTCGAACCTAAGACTCCTTCATTTCTAAATTCTAGTTAATCGGAGCTAAAGACCTATTCTTCAAGAACTCATTCTTGAGAAATTTAAACGCACCCTAAGGTGAGTTCATACTTGTCCCATTTTTACTCTTTATCACTTTTGGAGCTCAACATGTATCATATGCAAATACACTAAATGCTTTCATATACACATGCTCAATCTATCAAATATGCTTATATGTTATTGCTGTAACATTTCGTATTTATACTTGTACGTTTCACGATCATCATTAATAAAACGTCAAGTCTATCTATAATATTCGCATTAATTATTTTTGTCGCACTTGTGGAACCCTAATACTCTATATATTATAATTATTATATGGCTAAGCTTGATTATTATCAAAAAAATAAAACACTTGGGCCGGGAATCAAACCCGCGCCCAAGGCCGGCCCAACACCACACACAAACACACTTACCATCTGAGCTGACCAACATACTTGAATGAAACCCAGCGCGTTATTTTTATAACATGGCTTAAAACCTTCACAGTTGACTCGCAAAGTCAACTGTGATGAATGACTTGCCTAAATCCATCGAATTAACGCGTGATTGTGTATCTTTGGAAACTATACACGATTACCGGCCTTGTCTGACTATGATACACGATTATCATCAATCAATTGTTACCCAATTTAAACCTATTACGCGTATAGACTTCAATATTGGTCAACCTTGCCAATTCATCAATCCAATGATCCACTCTAAAAATTGGTCATCAGCGAGTCTTCACAACTCGCCATTAATCATTTCTCAACCTCCAATTCTCCACAATTAAACACTCTGTTCTTATTCTTGATCATTGTTTGACTTTTGAGCTTGACCATTCAATCGTGTTCAATACGACATTGTAAGTCCAATTTTTCCAGTGGGTTTTGTTTATCGGCGATCACTCATCAATAGCCCCATGATTAATTGGGCTATTGATGAGTGAATCAATCAATTGCAGAAACTAGGGTTCGTGGCTTTTGATTTGGGGATAAAGCTGATCTTGCATCGCGTATATATTTTTTAAAACAGAGTTAAATCACAACCACAGTCCTAGGCCAAGTGGTTGTGACTGATGCTTATAACCATAGCCATCCGGGTTCGAGTCCCGGCTTGGGCGCCCCTTTTTCCACTTAATTTCATTTTTTAAAACAAACCAATCATAAATATATATTATACATTAAATCTTGTAAATTCATTTTTAATTATTAAAACCTTTTTATAAATTCAAAAAAATTTATTTTTAACAAATCTGATGTAAAAGTTTTACCTACAATTTTTAGTTTTCTGAAATTCATTTATTTAATATTTATAATAATTAAATCAATTTTATGCTATTATATTTATAAAAATCCATTAAAATATAAAACAATTTTATAAATTTCCACAAAAATTATCCTGAGTTTGTACAATGATAAACTTTACTGAAATGATTTTTAATTCTGAAAAATCATTTATTTTATATTTTTAATCAATTTTTATTAGTTTTGGTCATAATTAAATCATAATAAAATCAATTTTTATTATTTTTGGACCAAAATTTTATACAATTTATTTCTGAATATTTAGAACAGAAATATAATTTTTAAAATAATAATTCTTTAATTTTAGTATTTTTAAATATTAAAGTTTAATTTTGGCAATTTGTAATAAATAGATTTAATAATCTATTTTAAAGAAAATAATTTCATAAAAATTATTTTTATACTTCAAACACATTATTGTGAACATCCTAAATTCAAATTTTATAAAAAGACTTTCATTTATTTAATTATCAAATTTCCTTTTATTTAATTAACATTTTATTATAAATTCAACAATTGGATATCCCCAAATCGAAACCCTAGAATATACTTATAGACTAGATAGACTTAGACTTATTTGTTGCCTTATACATAGGGTAATACTTGGCAATCTATTGGGCTACACTCATACTATTTCTCGAGACTTAATACTTTGCTAAGGTGAGTTTACGTAACCATGTTTATGTGATTCTTTATACTTGCAACAATTATTTAAGCAATTCAACATGCATGTCTAGTAGTAAACTTTATTGCCTCATGAATTAGTCAACAGTTTCAACGAGTTTCAACATTACATAATCATTAGCTATGGCCAAGCCGGCGATACTCAATAATAGATCTATTGGATTGACAACCCCACCCGGATACGTGTACCTCCTATATAGGTAACGTGGGTGATTGTTATCGTTCCAACATATTACTAAGGTGAACCGTAGATGACGGGATGGACCTAAACTAGTCGGAGGTTTGATTATGTCAACATATTATACTATTCTTGTAGACTTAAATTTTACGATAGACATACGAATTGCTAAACTTTTATACTTAAACTATATGCTTAACATGGATTATGTATTCTCACCAACTTCTAGTTGACCCCCCCCCCCCCCCATTTTTACAACTCAACAGGAAATAATGATGCTTGAAGATTAGAGGATTTTATGAAGACAATAAGGAGTCTATGCTTGCTTGATTCTTGTGTGATGTATTAGATTTCCACATTTAAAACTCTCATGTATTTCTATTTTTGGATATTTGCAATTTAAATTTATTTCAATTAAAATTTGGATTACCATGTGCTACTGTATACTCATTCTTACGTGACACCTCGATGTTTCCGCCATCGGTTGGGGTGTTACAATTGCCATGCTAATAATCAAATTCTAAAGATACAACAGCCTTACGCATAATTCATTAATTATTTTAGCCCACCTTAACATGTATAGCGCTATAGGAGTAGCATGGTGCCCCCTTTATCGGTCATTGTTAAGTTTTAACGGCCTAATACGATAGAGTTAGGTTTTCGCAGTGGTATTCAAGGGATTAATTTATGCCTTTTGTATGGTTTTGTATGTGCAAAACTATAACATGATGAGTTGAGTAAAACATTTTAATACTATGTATGTAAACCAAAAACTAGTATGCTCACCAATGCTTGATGTGTTGACAGATATTTTATACATGTTGCAAGAAATGTTTGATGCGATGAGTCAAGAAAAACGTGATAGGAATGGAATAGAAACGCATTATTTTAAATTTTGTTCTTTGATGATGTATTTCCTATCTTGAAACAATTTGTATTTCTTTTAGACCTTGAAATGTTATGAAATGAAAATCTCTAAATTATTTGTCACAATCTTAGTATCATGAAGTCTTTGAACAATCTATCACAAGTAGCGCCTCGATGTATTCCGCCATCGGTTGGGGTGTGACAATATGGAGCTCAATCCTTTGAAGGAATTAAAAATTAAGGAAGTAGGCGTCAAGCTTAGTAAAAGTCTTTGGCATATTCTTTTTCAAGATGGGGCATTGTAATTCCACCATTGATGATGTTGAAGATTTTAAGCATTAGGAAAAGAGTCAGAGAAGAGAGGGAGAAGCAAGAAAGGAAGCACAAAATGCACTAAAGAATTCACATAAATAAATAGCACGCAAGAAAAAAGTCACTCATGTTGGACTCTTAAGGTTATAGTCTAGGCCATTATTCTAATAACCTAATTTCTTATAACCATGGCTTTGATACCAATCTATAACACCCCAACCAATGGCGGAAACATTGGGATGTCACGTAGTGACGATTGTTCAAAAAGCTCATGGAAACTAAAGTTTAATTAATTTATTAATCCAATTCAAAACAAACCAATCCAAAAACAAACACATTGTTCAATGAAACAAAACAAAACAAATGTTCAATTATTAATCTAAAGGCTTCAACTAAGTGATCCAGAAACTGCTAAAATCTTCACGCATCATTGTTACTTGAAACATGTTAAGTTTTGGAAAATAGAGGGGGTCAACTATAAAGTTGGTGAGTATACATAAGTTTTTGTCAAAACGAAGTATAGTATCAAAAAGTGTAAGCATACAATTCTGTGTCAATATGTAACATCTAGGGCATACATGTGAAAACAAAACTACAACAAACTGGGGCGTAATCAACCCTATGTTGACAAAGTTTAAAGGTCCATCCCATAGACATGGTTCACCTAAGCTTAAGTTTCAGTTCCAGTCACCCGCACTCCCCATAGACATGGTCAACGAATCTAGGTGGGGTTGTTAATCCAATAGATCTATCATTGTTACTGTTGGCTTGATCAAAGTTAATGATTATGCAAGTCTTAGTTTAGTTTACTTAGCAAGTTTAAGACACGTAGCACAAAGAATCACACAAGACACACAGTTGAATTGCATAAATTTAAAGTTTCAAGTTTAACATGTTTCACCCCGAAAAGCATTGAAAAACTGTAAAAGAGTGGGGATATGTAAACTCACCTTAGCAAGCAGCAAGCAAAATCCCACGTATGCAATAGCGGGTAGATATTATTCCCAAAGGTATTAACCTAGATTAGGGTTCTTTAGTTTTGGGGAAAGACGCTTAAATGTTAATGGTTTAGTTAAAATATAATAAGAATATTTAAAATATTATTATTTTTACATAGACAAAAAAAATCAGCATAAAAATATTAAGTTCTGATTATATTAAAAGTCCATGAAAAATCTTTAGAATTCTAATTTACTTGTGAAAAATATTTATATAAGAGAAAAGTTTATTAGGTTCAAGACTAGTTATGAATGAATGATTAACTATTAAAAAAAATACAATCACCAGGTTTCGAACCCTGGACCTCAGGCTACACAACAACAGGTTATACCAAATGAGCTACATGCTGACTTTGAGTTATATCTGAGAAAAATATTCAAAACGTCTATTGTCTTATTATCCCCAATTTTCCTAATAACCCTAAAATCAATCTCGATCCAATTAACCCTAATTTTGATTTCGATATACAAACCATTGATGGGGCTTTCATTAACGAACATGTATGAACAAAAAGCATCAAGAAATTTACCAGATTAAGAGGAAATCGTGGGTAATGGTGTGTACGGATCCGACGGGTTTGAGGCTCGATTACACAGTTAATTTCTCGTAAATTATTTGTGGTTTGGATACAGAAGGCATCGCAACTGAGGTCTGTTGTATGGTATAGGATCAATTTATATAGAAGGGATCGAATTGAGAGGATTTATATTAGGATTTGATGCGGGTTTGATACGTTAGCAGATAAACATAAAAATTAACCGGCTTAATGTTGATGCTATCACATAATAGCTGACATATCTGTTTTTTTTTTTTTTTTTTTTTTTTTTAAGTTTTGATCAAGATAGCAAAGTTGAATTTACATAATCTTTCCTAAATACACACTAATTAGAGTCGATTTAAGTTAAACAAAATTGTGGGAATGGGTTGCAAATTTGAATGTGACCTTGTCTAGATTTTAATGAAATTTTGATTTTATAAGTTTAATTATTATTGTTTTTTAAGAGTTCAATCTATATCTATATATATATATATATATATATATATATTGCAAATGGATTAATCCTACATGTCATACTCTTATGCAATCTCCCATTTGAGAGATGCCACATAGGATGTGATGTGGCAACACTAGACCAATTAAAAAAAAAGAAATAAATATGGTTTAAATATGGTTTAACCTAATCTATTAAATATCTAATCTAATAAATGTAAATATTAAACCTTTATTATTTTCTCTCTCATGTTTTCTCCCATAACTTTTAAACGTTAATATCTTTTATATACGAGATTTTTATAAAGAAAAAAAATTACACCAAATTAACGAGCGTTTTATTATCTTTCCAACGAGTACCATAGTGCTATATAAAAATCGGAGAAAAAACGACTATTTTTTGTAACCCGACAGGTATTGTGTCAGGTTTAGGATTAGTTTAAAAAAAATTGTGGGTTTGGGTCGGGTCTGGGATTAGGTGAGACCAATCAATTTTTTAAAATAATAATATGATAACTTATAACAGAGATTTGTTTAAAATAAATAATAATAATAATAATAATAATAATAATAATAATAATAATAATTAATCATATATTGGCAAGCCATTAATTATGTTGTTTTATTAGATATTTTATTATGTCATATTAGATATTTCAACCCGGGACGCTCCCGGGATAAAAACTAGTGATTTATATATTTAAGAAATAACTTATATAACTATTTAAATGAGAAATAATAGGAAATTTCGAGAGGTTACAAATCAAATGTTCTTTTAAGGTTTAAACATTTTCTTACACATGTGTTATATTATGCGTAGGTAATGTTTTTACACAAAATTTGTACATGTGTAGGTTATATAAGTTAATGAAATTGGTTTATATATTTTTTTTATTTTCAAGATAGATTAATAAACAACACATTTCGCCAATTTTCTTGTGTTCTTATTTTTTTAAAAAGTGATAAAAATGAATTACTAATCTTCTTCTCGCACTTCTTGCATTAAAACCTCTTCTGAAATGAACCATCCCATATATATATATATATATATATATATATATATATAGGGGAAAGATCCTGTACAAAGTGTTTTTTTGGTAAGAACTGTGAGAATCAAATGAGGGTATTTTTTTTGAAATTTTTTTTTCCCATATTGTTAAACATGTATTATAGTATTGAAAACTAAAAAAAATGGTGTAGAGTAATTACGTGTAGAGTAATTACATAATTACTCTAGTGTAAACTAGTGTATTTACTTTAATGACGTAATTACACTAATTTTTTTTTTGTATTATTCATCTAGAAAGTATGTTTAATCACATGGGAAAAAAATTCTAAAAAAAATAATTTTTTTTACCCCATTTGATTCTCACAGTTCTTACCGAAAAACACTTTGTATTTGATCTTTACTCTCTCTCTCTCTCTCTATATATATATATATATATATATATATATAGGGAAAGTTAATTTGAGAACACCTATGTTTCGTGCGAACCGTGAGAACGACATCTAAAACCATTCAAATTCAAAATTTCTTTTTACACTTGTCTTTATTACCAAAATACAATCCCAAAAACACAATTTACGCGTAAAAATTCAAACATATACGAAAATAATTTGTTTTTACACATGTGTAAATTTACTGTTTATACATGTGTAAACTGTTTCATTTACACATGTGTAAAAAATTATTTTGAAAGTGTTTTTGCAATAAAACATGAATTATTTGGAAAGAAAATTCATTTATTAATGTTGTATTTTGATTATAATGAGGTTTGTATTAAAAAAAAATGATTTTGATTAATTTTTTTACTTGTTCTCACGGTTCTCACAATATTTAGCGTTCTCAAGATAACCCTCCCCTATATATATATATATATATGGTTAGGATCATGTGAGAACTAAGGTGAGTTGTGAGAACTAGAGAACTCTTGTGGACCATTGATCTTGTTGATCCAATGGTTGAGATCAAAAGTTGTGAGTTTTGTCCTTTGTTGATTAATAAGTATTTTTTTTTATTATGTTAAAGTACAATTAGGGGCATTTTAGGTAAAAACCCATGGAGAGAAGATATAATTTAATATTATGTTATTTTTTATTCCATGATTAAAAACAATCATATTTATTTAACTTTATTTTATTATTTTAATTAAAATAATATAATATAATTTAAGTTTTTTAAACTTTATTTTATTTTTTTAATTAATTTAATTTTTTAAAACAAAAAATCAAATTGAACATTCTGTCATATCACTCTCGTTTTTACACTGGTGTAATTATTTACACTAGTGTAAATCTTCTATACACAAACCTTTAAAACATATAATGAGGATGATTTACACTAGTGTAATCTGCCATACACAAACTTCTACAAAAATACACTATTGTAAAAAAAACAAACTAGATGATGGTGTGCTTTACATTCATATTTACACTGGTGTAACTATGTTTTACACAAGTGTTTTCTTACATCAAAATGACTATACATTCATATTTACACCGGTGAAACTAATGTTTACACCAGTGTTTTCCTTACATCAAAAACGTCTATACATTCATATTTACGCTGGTGTAAACTGATGTTTACACAAATTTTTTCTTACAAAGATACTACACCCTTCATCGTCGTCTCCACAACATCAGGTCCTTAAACGCAAAACATCATCTTCTTCGCAGCATCATCTCCTGACAAAAACCACCAAAACTTTCAACATAAAAAAGCTATGTTTTCACCCTAGCATCATTAATAATAATAATAATAATAATAATAATAATAATAATAATAATAATAATAATAATAATAATAATAATAAATGTAATAATAATAACAGAAAAAAATAAAAATAATAATAACAGGAATAATAATAATAATAATAATAATAACAATAATAATAATAATCGTAACAATAATAATAATAATAATAATAATAATAGTAACAATAATAATAATAAAACATACCTGTTCATCATCATCATCAGATCCACCGTCGTCACCACTGCCTCCACACCGTCACCACCGCCTCCCCACCGTCACCATCATCATCAGATCCACCACCTCCCCCACCGTCTGAATCATCATCACCACCGTCTGAAATTAGATCCACCACCCCTCAGCCACCACCCTTCAGCCACCACCACCGTCTCCCACCACCCTTCAGCCACCACCCCTCAGCCACCATCACCGTCTCTCACCGACCGACCCCCCAACAACTACCTGCAAAAACACCGGCGATCCACCCCCAAAACAAACCCATCGCCTGAAAAACCATCAGCCACCACCCTTCGTCGACCCCCCCCCCCCTTCGTCTTCAACCCGTCCTCAGCCTCAAACACACCCCACGTCCTCAGCCATCCCATCCCCAGATCTGGTTTTCTTCTTTTTTTTTAGAGAGAGAGAGAGATAATCTGATGTGTGTGTGTGTGTGTGAGAGAGAGAGAGGTGTGAGTTTTTATGATTATTATTATTTTTATTGTTATTTAAAAGAGTTTATTTGGGTGGGGTGGGTATTATTACTAAAATACCCATGATTATTGTGTGCAAAAGACTTTATTACCCTTAATTAAAAAAATACAAAAAACTATAAAAGTGGTGAGGTGTCACTTTGTGAATGGTCTAATGGAGTTCTCTAGTTCTCACAACTCATATGAGTTTTCATATGATCCAGATCCTATATATATAGGCGAGGGTTCAAATAAAAACCCACCTAAAATGAAGAAACCTTGTAAACCTTATGAGAGCCATTGATCTAAAGTGATCAATGGCCTAGATTCATTCTACATTAAATTAATACATTTATTTGGGTAGATGACAAAAAAGGGCACAATGGTAAAATGCCACCTTCTTCTCTCTCCATCAATTCAATCATCCCTATCTCTCTCTTTCTCTCACTAATCCTCTCTCTCCAACATTCTATCTCATACTTTTTCCTTTACAAAAAATCAGAATTTTTTAACTAAAAAAACTATTTTATTTATTATTTAAAAGCATGGTTTAATCAGACTTGTGGCAATTGTTCCGGCACTAGTGCTGTTACGTACGTAAGAATCAGATTTATAGCAATTATTTCCAGCACTAGTGCAGAATCAGATTTATAGCAATTGTTTCCTATTTTATTTATTATTTAAAAGCATGGCTTAATCAGACTTGTGGCAATTGTTCCAGCACCAATGCTGTTACGTACATAAGAATCAGATTTATAGCAATTGTTCCCGCACCAGTTCAGAATCAGATTTATTACCCCATTATTTTTTTGGGGGTTTTATTGTACCAGCACCAGAGTTGTTGCATACGTAACAAAAAGGCAAATATAATTTTCTTTTTAATATTCACTACTTTTAAAAATAACAAACATAATATATAACTTTAAGATTAAGCTGACAACATGAGACGACATCATATGTTAAGATGCATCAGCCAACAACATTTTTGTTAAGTAGTGCTGCATTGCATGACAAATACAAAAAAACTTGAAATAAACATACTACTCAAAAAAAGCTACACAGCATATTGTTCATCTTGTATCAACCACAAAACATAGTATTAAAGATTCATACACCACCCTTTGGCATCCAATAACCATTCTTCTCATAAAAAGCCAATTCTTCATATGTAATATGTAAACCCAGACATCCTGCATTGCAACCAACAGTAGCAGACGACATCCAATAACCATACTTGACATAAAAAGCCCACTGTTCCTCCGTATAACCTATACCCTCCCATTCTGCCCTAATACGCCCACCTTCCTGAGACGTAACCGACAGCCCAGGTTTCTTAAATTTAGGTTCATATGGTTCTTCATATTCAGCCCCTGCATCTGATTCATAACCAACAGCCCATTCAGGTGTGTAAGTTACATTATGCGCATAATCCTCCAGTGTCATATAGTCTTCTGGTGGCAGATATTCTTCGGGGAAAACGTAATCAAATGCCGCATTCCAATCGAAATCTTCGTCACTTACAAACCCATCGTCCGCCTGCTCTATGGGTATAACCGGTTCTAGGGGCGGGATGACTGGGGCAACAGGGGGAGGGGTTCATGTTCAGCTGCAACAGGGAGGACATCTAGTTCAACAGGTGGGGGTAATTCAGGTGCAATTGCCATGTCCGGTTCAATTTGAGGTGGCTCGTGTGCGATTGGGATGACCTGGTGACGGGCCTCAAAAACCTCCGAAGGGGGAGTGCTGGGGCCGGAATTCATGATTTGACTAAAAAAATGACCTGTAACATATGTTATCACAGAGTAAATGTGGACATTTTTAATATGAAAACAGAAAAAAAAAAAACTAATGTAAGATGCGGAAAACAACTTATTTAATATATAAATAAGGAGCCATGGCAAAACACACATTTTCTATTAAAAAAATTGGTTAAAAAAACTCGAGTGTTACGTGTGTAAACAGGCGTTTTTGTCTGCAAACACATACAACACTTTTGCAGTCTGCAAACATCATACATTCTGACAGCATACAAAAACAAACATTGACTACAAAAAAAAAAAAAAAGATATGCTACACACGTAACACCCTAACTAAACACGTGTCTAGCATAACTAAACATAGATAAAACACCTTAACAAATGATTCTTTATAAAAAAAATGATTCCTTATAAAGAAATACATAAATACACAATAGGGGCCACACACAAAAAAAGTACTTAAAACAATGAATGTTTTACGAATTAAACAAAAGTAAAATATTCCTAGTAATAACTTGAAAACCACAGCCACCATGACAAAACATTTTCGTTAAAAAAAACTCGAGTGTTACGTGTGTAAACAGGCGTTTTTGTCTGCAAACACATACAACACTTTTGCAGTCTGCAAACATCATACATTCTGACTGCATACAAAAACAAACATTAACTGCAAAAAAAAAAAAAGATATGCTACACACGTAACACACTAACTAAACACGTGTCTAGCATTCCAAAACACAGATAAAACACCTTAACAAATGATTCTTTATAAAAAAATGATTCCTTATAAAGAAATACATAAATACACAATAGCGGCCACACACAAAAAAAAGTTCTTAAAACAATGAATGTTTTACGAATTAAACAAAAGTAAAATTTTCCTAGTAATAACTTGAAAACCACAGCCACCATGACAAAACAGACATTTTCTATTAGAAAACATATTGGTAACAAAAAAAAAAAACACTCACATATGACTGTTACGTGTGTAACAGGTGTTTTTTTACTGCAAACACAGACAAAAACTTTATACTCTGCAAACATCATACATTTAGACTGCATAAAAAACATACTTTGACAGCAAATAAAGATATGCTACACACGTATTTAATCACTTATTTGACACTTTTAAACAAAATACATGGAGATAAAAAGGGGGGGAATTAACTGTGAATGAATAAAAAAGAAATCAAAATTAACTGTGAAATTCTTAAACCTTGGTTCTAAGGAAGAAACTTGGAAAGGAACCGCATAAAAACTCAAAAGTGTTTTAACTACAAAAGTTTAGTGCATCGAAAAAATTATTATAAACAGTCATATTTATTCACACATTATGTCTATTCATCATTAAAATAAAGTGCATTCTTAATCATTCATAACCTGGTCGTCTTCTCCGGTAGTCTTCTCCGACGGTCTTCTCCGGCGGTCTTCTCCGGCGATCGTGGTGTCGGTTGTACCATGATGCTGGTGAGATAACGATGATAGTGTTGGAGGTCCGAGATGACGATGATGGTGTTGCTGGTTCGAGGTTGAGGGTGCTTTTTGTTACAAAAAAAAATACAGAGAGAGAGGATGAGGGGAGAGGGTAAGGTAGAGGGAAATCTGAAAATTTGAAATGGTAGAGAGAAAGAAAGGGTTATATATGTGTTGGGTGCGGTAAATTACTATATTAACCTTTTCTTAATAAAAAATTAATAAAGTTTATGGACTATGTGGAAGATTATGGTCCACACATTAGGTTTGTGGGAGTTTCTTCATTTTGGAGGGTTTCTTGTATACCCTTAGCCTATATATATATATATATATATATATATATATATATATATATATATATATATATATATATATATATATATATAGGGGAAAGTTAATTTGAGAACACCTATATTTCGTGCGAACCGTGAGAACGGCATCTAAAACCATTCAAATTAAAAATTTCTTTTTACACTTGTCTTTATTACTAAAATTCCATCTCAAAAACACAAATTACGCGTAAAAATTAAAACGTATACGAAAATAATTTGTTTTTACACATGTGTAAATTTACTGTTTATACATGTGTAAACTGTTTCATTTACACATGTGTAAAAAGTTAATTTGAAAGTGTTTTTGCAAGAAAAGATGAATTATTTGGAAAGAAAATTCATTTACTAATGTTGTATTTTGATTATAATGAGGTTTGTATTAAAAAAAATTGATTTTGATTGACTTTTTTTACTTGTTCTCACGGTTCTCACAATATTTAGCGTTCTCAAGATAACCCTCCCCTATATATATATAGGAATAAGATCAAATAGGAACCACTACCCTAGTTAGGATTTTAGGAACCAATCTGAGCCATCCATTTTTTATTTTGATCTAGAGGGTATTAGTGTAAATATACATTTAATTAATTAGTTTTTTATTATAGTTAGAATTTATAATCAAAGCAGTTGCTAAATAAGAATTGATTGGTTTCCTTAAAACTCTCAACCACTATTACGATCATTATCTTGAAGAACAACCCTAATCAACAATTCGTATACATGTATGTATTTTCTGTTTTTGTTATTTTTTTTTCAAACTAATCAATCGTTATTATTTTTAATCTTCAATTGCTCGGATGTATTAGGTATTTATTTTTTTTTGTTAGAAATTAATGTATAATCAATTGGAATTGTATTTGTAATGATTTTGTTATGTTAGATTAGATCAATGGCATAATTTCTTTGAATCGAATGTGCAGTACATTGAGGTTATGTATTTTTTGATAATATACGTTGGTGTATATTACATTTAGGGTTAAGCGACCAAACCCTAATTAGGATTATCATGTCAAAATGAAGGAGACGCTTTTATTATTTTCAAATGCATATACACTAGTGTATATTATACGTTGGTGTATATTACATAAAGATGATAAGAGACATAACCGCTGTGAGGATGAACACGCCAAATGCCTATACACCAGTGTATAGTATACATTGGTGTATATTACATAAAGAGGATAAGAGACCGAATCTTAAAGGTGATGACGATGAATGAAAAAAACAAAAAAGAAACTGGTATACACCAACGTATATCTGTGTCGATAATGATGGTAAATGAGAAAAAAATACTGATATACACCAATGTATATATGCGTTCACGATGAATGAAAAAACAAAAAAGAAACTAATATACACTAATGTATATATATGTCGATGATGATGAAAGAAATAAAAAAAACTGATAGTGAGATTTTATAGGGATTGAGTATAATAAATGGGGGTTAATAATTATTCAGTTACAAATTTAGACTTAATTACCTACAAATAAGCATATTGAACAAAAGTCAATAATACCCTTTGATTAAAATAAACAATTAATTAATGTTTTACTTATTTATAATCGTGCCGTTAAAGATCAATGGCTATAAAGTGGTTCATATGGTTACTACTTAAACTATGGTTCCTATTTGAACCCTACCATATATATAGAATTTTCACTATAAGAGTGCTTCCACATTATCTTTACCCTATATATATATATATATATATATATATATATATATATATATATATATATATGGGATCCTAAGAGAACCAACCCCTATTTGAGAACTGAGAGAACCATTATGGGCCACACATTTCATATAAAGGCAAAACAATTTTTTTTTTTTTTTTTTTTTTGCTTTATTCGCACATTTTTATGCAAGGAAAAAAAAATTTTATTTTTTTTTGAATTTTTTTTTCATTTATATATATGTGTAAATGGCAATTATACATATGTGTATATAGCATTTTTCAGCTATACATATGTGTATATTTCAGTTATACATATGTGTATAATGCAATTATACACATGTGTATACTGAAAAAAAAATAAAATTTTTTTTCCTTGCATATAAAGCAGCGATTTTTGCAAAAAAAAAAAAAAAATTTTTTTTTTGCCTTAGAGAAATGTGTGGCCCAGAATGCTTCTCACAGTTCTCAATTTGAGTAAAGGTCCTCATTTGAACCAAATCCTATATATATATAGGGCAAGGATAATGTGGAAACACTCTTATAGTGAAAACTCTGGAAACACTGACTTCCCAAATTTTTTTTATTTTTTGAAAAAAATAGGGCATGTAATATACATGATTTTAAGCATTTTGGGTCAAAAAAAATCAAAAATGCGCCGAGCACTTTTTTTTAAAAAAATAAATAAAATTTCGACTAACACATGTTAAGCCAAACTAACACGTGTTACCCATTTTTTTTTACCCAAAGACGGTTTTTATTTTTTTTTTTTAAACGGCTCAGCGCTTTTTCGATATTTTTGGCCCAAAATGCTTAAAATCATGTAAGTTACATACCCTAAAATTTTCACAAAAAAAAGTCCGGAAGTTAGAGTTTGATAGAGTTTCCAAGGTTTTCACTATAACAAGGGTTTCCAATATAACCTTATATATGTATACATATATATATATATATATATATATATATATATAGGGTCCGGTTCAAATACAAAGTAATGAAAATGTGCGAAGTGTCACTTTGTACATGATAATTACGTAATGCTTTCATAAACATACAAAAACATTATGTAATTATCATTACGTAATTATCATGTACAAAGTGCATGATAATTACGTTTTGTACATGATAATTACGTAATGCTTTCATGAACATACACAAACATTACGTAATTATCATGTACAAATTAAGTGACACTTTGCCCGTTTTTGTCACTTTTCACATTAACCGCCCCCTGTATATATATATATATATATATATATATATACACATATATATATATATAGAACCAACCCCTATTTGAGAACTGAGACTAACACATGTTAAGACAAATTAACACGTGTTACCCATTTTTTTACCCGAAGACGGTTTTTATTTTTTTTTAAATACGGCTCGGCGCTTTTTCGATTTTTTGGCCCAAAATGCTTAAAATAATGTAAGTTACATACCCTAAAATTTTCATAAAAAAAAGTCCGGAAGTTAGAGTTTGAAAGAGTTTCCAAGGTTTTCACTATAACAAGGGTTTCCAATATGACCTTATATATATATATATATATATATATATATATATATATATATATAGGGTCCGGTTCAAATACAAAGTAATGAAAATGTGCGAAGTGTCACTTTGTACATGATAATTACGTAATGCTTTCATAAACATACAAAAACATTACGTAATTATCATGTACATAGTGCATGATAATTACGTAATGCTTTCATGAACATACACAAACATTACGTAATTATCATGTACAAATTAAGTGACACTTCGCACGTTTTTGTCACTTTTCACAATAACCACCCCCTATATATATATATATATATATATATATATATATATATATATATTGAACCAACCCCTATTTGAGAACTGAGAGAACCATTCTGGGCCACACATTTCTTATAAAGGCAACCAAAAAAACAATTTTTTTTTGCTTTAATCGCACGTTTTTATACAAGAAAAAAAAATTATTTTTTTGTATATTTGTTTTCATTTATACATATGTGTATATTACATTTTCAGTTATACATATGTGTATATTGCAAAAAAATAATACAAAAAAATAAAAAAAATCCTACATATAAAGCAGCGACTAAAGCAAAATTTTTTTTTTTTTTTTTTTTTGCCTTAGAGAAAATTTGTGGTCCAGAATGGTTCTCTCAGTTCTCAATTTGGGAAAAGATTCTCATTTGAACCAAATTCTATATATATATAGGGTAGGGATCCTAAGAGAACCAACCTCTATTTGAGAACTGAGAGAACCATTTTGGGCCACACATTTCATATAAAGGCAAATTTTTTTTTTTTTTTTTTTTTTTTTTTTTTGCATTAATCGCACATTTTAATGCAAGAAATTTTTTTTTTCATTTATACATATGTGTATATAGCAATTATACATATGTGTATATAGCATTTTTCAACTATACATATGTGTATATTTCAGTTATACATATGTGTATATTGCATTATACACATGTGTATAATGCAACTATACACATCCGTATATTGAAAAAAAAATTCAAAAAAAAGTAAAAAAAAAATTCCTGCATATAAAGAAGTGATTAAAGAAAAAAAAAACATTTTTTTTGCTTTAAAGAAATTTGTGGTTCAGAATGGTTCTCATAATTCTCAATTTAAGAAAATGTTCTCATTTGATCTTGTACAAAGTGTTTTTTTGGTAAGAACTCTGAGAATCAAAGGAGGGTATTTTTTTTATTTTATTTTTCGAAATTTTTTTTCCTATATTGTTAAAAATGTATTATAGTATTGAAAACTAAAAAAAACAAATTTTGGTGTAGAGTAATTACGTATAGAGTATTTACACTAAAAAAATTTATTTATTTTTTTGTATTATTCATTTTGAAAGTATGTTTAAACACATGGGAAAAAAATCTAAAAAAATAAATAAATTTTTTTACCCCCTTTGATTCTCACAGTTCTTTCTGAAAAACACTTTGTATTTGACTCTATATATTATAGTCATATTAAAAAACTTGATTTAATGGTATAATCTAAAAAAAATACTAAAATGAATAACACATACTTAAGTTAACAATTGGTGAAACTAGTTTTAAAAGTGAACCATGGGCATATTCCTTAATTTGCATGTCTCAACTCTTACTAGCTTACATGTATTACGAAATTTGTAATTGAACAAATGTTAATCATTAAATTAACTAGGTTTATTGACAGATGCGCGTTGCGCGATGTGGAAACAGTTTTCATTGCCGCCTATCATACATAAGCTAAGAACGACATGAACGTAAGAAAACAGCACAACGACCACATTGCATAAGACTGCAAAAGACATCACACATCAGCCCAACGACACCCAATGAAGGAAAAAACTACCATTCGTAGACGCGCGTTGCGCGATGTGGAAACAGTTTTCATTGCCGCCTATCATACATATGATATGAACGACACAAACGTAAGAAAACAGCACAACGACCACATTGCATAAGACTGCAAAATACATCACACATCAGCCCAACGACACCCAATGAAGGAAAAAACTACCATTCGTCTTAAGCGGTTTCGCGCTTGCTTTTGTTCATCATATAGTTTGTTGCAAGATGCTATTTGTAAAGTCTTTTTTTGGGTGAATGTAATCATATAATAAAACTCAAGCATGTTCATAGTATTATGGCCAACCTAACTTGGTAGGTATCAGTTCAACACAAAAAGAGTCATCAATGAATATAACAATTATGAATAAGTAATTAAATACTTGAATTAAAATTGTACTACAGCTTTAAGAAAAATATTTAGGCATTAGAAGCCACATGATAAACTTTTTCTAGACTTATACACCCATACAAATTCGTATTGTTACGCGATTTGCACTTAAAGAACCTCATATTAGACTTACTACTTGGGCCTAAGACTCAATGTGCATCCATTTGGCAAGGAGTAATGTGTCTGCAGACTGCAGTCCAAATCATGAAACCTCCTTACAAATTGGCACAAAGTTCCTGGGAAAATACACCCTAAAGTGAGGCAATTATCTTAAGAATAAAATCATGATAGATATTATGAATTATCATGTATATTATTGGTTACTATATTTGGATAATCTTCTTCCCGTTGAGAAATCATGGAATGTGACTGACATAAGAATAGATGATGCAAAGATATCTGCAAAGCGATACATGGTGCAGCTATTTTAATGTTTGTAATGAGAAAAATGAGAATCCATCTCTAGGCTTTAGAATCCCCAGATATCCAATATTTCTCCAAGCCATGTGCACAATTACCACAAAAATATTAGACAGCCAGCTAAGTATCTAACGGTACAACACTTGAGCCTTACAATCTTTATGAACAAAGAATATAGCAAACTCATAGGAATTTTTTAAAGTGAAATAGCTTACCAAAGTTTCAAAATAATGATCATATTTGAAGGGTCTTGATTTTTGTTCTTCGTTCCAACCTATTAAAGTCAACCCCAAATATATTGAAGTAACTTAAATTAGTATATATTAAACAAATCATATGTACATGGGTTTTGGAATCATTGTTGCTTACTTGAAATTGATATACAGAGTGGGTTGGCGTTTGTTTAATGACCACAACCACACAACTCATCTACATTTGTTCAAGAACATGGTCGATGGCGCTGCCCTGTGCGACTGGGGATAGCCACGTCCGTTTCTCGCCTCCACTGTAATCTTCATCCTCATCATCATCATAATCCATCCTGTGATGTAGTCTTGCCGCAACCTCAAGCTGAAACTATGACCACTTGCTTTTCATTATTACGCAACTTTCATTTTAGTTCTTTAACATGACTTTAAAAGGTCAGAAGCATTAAAAATACACTTTGAAGTTTGAACACTTTTGTCCCGTTTTAACCCCTTTTACCTTGTTCTTTTTTAGCTACAACAAATATGTCGAGAAATTGCCATTTTAATATTGTTAAAAGAGTTCAAGCGGCATACCTAAGTACCTATCATGAATTTCAACCCATTTATTTTTGCTTTAAAAAAACCCTATAAGAGTCATCTCAAATATAAATATTGACACACATTTATATAACATTTACATTGGTAGATGAGTTAGTGAATGCTTTTATAATTTGTATCATAGGTCCCAAGTTTGAAACTTGGGAAATAAACTTTGTAGGTTTAAATTTATTCAGACACATTTTTTCCATTTCCACATCTATAAATTCAGAAGCCAAGTAATTTATTGAACCAAGTTTGGTTTGACCCACGACCTAGTCTGCAAGATCAGGTTTGACCTGGTTTGCAGTTTGCTAGTTCAACAGGCAAGTCAAAATAACCAAACCAATCCAACTTGTACGAACTGAACCAGCGATTAGCCTGGTTTCAGGCCAGATTTAAAAACAATGGTAAAAAGGATAGTTATAAAAGTAACATGTTGAATTCTGTGCAAATGGTCCTTATTGAAACAATGTAACTTTTTCAATCATACTTTACACACTGATTGTTTGAAGTTAAAACCCCTTGACCCATTACCCAAACTGCACATATTGCTACCCCTAGAAGTTTATTTAAAAAGCCAAAACCACAAAACAACAGAGAGTCAGAGACACTTACTGCAAGTACCCAAAAAAATGTGCCTGAAAGATACCCAAAAAATAAAGATTACAATACCATGAAACTATATAATGTAACTGAATGCAGAAGTGTAGATGCATATTATGCGACTAATGCTTTGGATTGCGAATAATACAAGTTTTGTTCTTAAGTCGAATGGTCGAAGGTGATAATTGAAGGTCGAAAGTGGCTTCTAACTGGTCGAAGGTGGATATAGCTGGTCGAAGGAGCACAGGAGGTCGAATGTAGAAATAGGTTTTAATGTATAACTTGGTTCGACCATGTTGATTGGTCGAACTTGCACATTCGACCAACACAAATGGGCCAATGTGCAGGCCTATATAAGGTCAAGTTGATTTTTGCAATGTAACTTTTGACATTTTGTTTTCCCTCTCTGTGTGTGTCCTCCCTGGGTTTTTCTTGTTAAGTCTGAATTGTGATTAAATCATTATAAACAAGATTTTGTAAAGTTTATCAAGTATGTTTATGAATGAAAAGCAATGTTAATGATGATCTGTGTGTTTTGTTGATATTATTATCATTTTGTAACTGATTCAGGGATTCCGCACCTGAATTGGTAGACTTGTTTGATCAAACCAATAGTTTTTGACAAATCTATCCTCATACAAGAAGAAACTAAAAATTATAAAAAACCCAAGATGCCACCAAAAAATTGTGATCCAGTCTTCTTGTTTATAGTGATTTTGTTTGGTCGCGTGATACCGTTGTCGGAGCTATGGAAAAGAAGGTTCTTAACGGGAGTTGCCTTTTCCCTTCCTTTTCCCCTTTTTTAGCCTGTGAAGTTGCAACAACCATAATTATATCTTTTAGGCAATGAAATATTCATATCTTAAGTTAACTAAAATCACCCAAAATATACATTAAAACAAAGCCATGAGTACAGCTAAATGAACACATAATCAGAATCTACTTGTCTGCAGGAAAACAACATTTAGATAACAAAACATAACCCGCTATCAAATACAGCTAAATAAACCAAAGTCGCCTACGCTTAGACTGCACCTCCTGAGAGGGGACGTACATATATATTAAAAGCAGGGCAAGAAACATATCGGCAACAAAAGACATAAATCCATGTATGAACTACATATTAGCACGAATGCCTACTGACATAGATGAGCAGAAACAAAAGAGGAACTGGCAACGATAGAAGGTCAAGTAGTACCTGCAATTGCTCCTAGTATTATACTAGGTTTACTTCAGGTTGTTGTAGGCGCTATGTCTTCTTCTTGGCTTTGTGTGCAGCTATGTCTTCAAGGTCTTCGGTTTCTGCATGTTTTACATTGTAAATGGTATGTGTTTGCGAAGCTATGTACCGAGATTTAATTACTTACTATCCACTAAGTGCATTGATCTTTTTGCTGAAACTGAACTGTGCATTTTTTGGTGCAATGAGTTGATGGTTGTGGAGTTAGCGATGTTCCTACCACAGTTTGGTCTTCCAAGTAAACAACTTTGTTTAATATACATCTGAGTTTCCCTGCATTTTGGTCTGGTAGTATTTGAATTTGAAACTGTGCTCTTCTTTTTTCGATTTCCAAGAGTAGTTTGATGGGGTTTTGTTGGCTTAACATTTCGCTGCATGTTTTTTGCAAGAGCTGTCAAAGATAGTGGCCTCAATGTTGTCGCGTCCATCCACGATTTTTGCCTCTATCATGAACCTGTTGTATAGTGAGTATCAGCGGGACCACTGTTAGGAAGTTGGATTTGTGAATGGTGACTTACAAATTGTTTGATCTACTGTGCGTGCCATGGCGTGTGCAGAACCATCAACTACCAGTTGCGTAGACAATCTGGTTATGTTGGGAAGCCTATGTAATACCATTCTTTAGTCACCTCGATTTCTTCAATGACACCATTGACCGTAAAAAAATTTCCCTAAAAGAAACATGTAACTTGCGATTGGCGTGAGTAGTAGGTTAGCAGTTTTCCTAATAGATGGGTTGTCCCAATATTAAATATTAAATATTAATTTAAATGAATTAGCTTCTTACTTGAGATATCACAACAATAATCTACAATTATATTAACAAAAAGTGTTAATGAACATATATACTTAAGTGAATATAAAATGAATGCAACCGAACAAATCAATTCAATTTAAAACGACCATGATTTCTTTAGTCTCGAGTGATAACTGGTCTAGATAACATAAAATCATGCTGTATCTAAGCATTGAATCATACTTAGAACAATAAACAATCTAAATTTTCAAACAAATATCATTCAAGCATTTTCACAAAGAATTACTAACATTAAATATCACCAAATTCCTACAAATATAGAGCATGCTTTCACAAATTCTTAGATATTGCTACTATTAAAAGTGTTAAAAAAAATTAAAGCTAAAGTAAAGAGGCGCATACCATCTCACCGATTTAAGACCAATGGATTGCCCCATCTACATCGGCCAATTGTTCATTAGCAGCACATAATTAATAAAAGGAATCCAATCAAAATAACAATAAGCAGGAACCTGTTAACAGAGTTGATCACAAAAGGAATCCAATTTTTACGATAAAACTTCGGAAATGATATTCTAAACAAAACCAGTATTTTTAGCCTACAAATCTGTTAACACATTTAGAAAAAAAAAAACACTACAGCAAAAAACCAGGACAGAAGTAACAAACCCTAATTTAATTTGCAGAAGATTGGAACCGGTGTTTACACCATAGCGCCGCCACCGTCGTTTGCATGAGCAACCGTGGCTTAGACCCACCAGAAAGATGCCAGAAGCTTCACGTTACAGCAGTGGCGGTAAGAGTGATGGTGATTACAGCAGTCGTGGTGGGGTGATGGTGGATACAACAGTCGTCATGGGTTGACGGTGTCAGGTGGTTAGAGAAGTCACCGCCGGCGATGGTGATTAGAGAGATAAAGGATTCAGGTGAATCTGATTTTAAAAACGACGATGAAGATGTTGTGGTAATTCATATTTGTGCTCTGTTCTAGGTTATTGTGTCAAGATTTGTGTTTTTGTTGTGTTATATTAATAATGATAACAACACTAAGACTGGCGCGTGTCCAACTCAATGCACGAAATGACCAAATCGCCCCTAAGCCGATGGTAAATACCAAAAAAGAATCACCATAAAGAAAAAAATGGGCTAAGCAGGACTCGAACCCAGTACAACTGAACTGGAAACATGTGCACAGACCACTGAGCTAACTAACAACATTGAAATATTACAAAAAACATACATATATAATCCATGAAAAATGGAGAGGAAATAAAAATTACTGTTCAAATGGGTTACATTATTAATATAGTACAATTTTAAAATGCCCAAAAATTATCCTTAGCCTTTTTGACAAAATACATTTTGTATTTGATTCCTCTGCCCTCATATGTGTGTGGAATGGAACCCAAGTAATTTATTAATTTTATAAAAATGTGAATTTTTAAAATCACCATCACCAAATATAAAATTTTATCCAAGACAAAAAGAAAGATAATTTATAAGACATTATTCTTTATCCAAATATAAAGCAAGCATAATTCTTTATATAAATATAAAGCAAAACTATAGTTCTTTATCATAATAGAAAAGAAAAGATGATACTTATTCTTTGCTTGCTTCCCTTCAGACCATCTATATTGTAATTTTTTTATAAGAAAATTTATGAGTTAAGTTAATAATGAGTCGAGCTCGAGCTCAACTACAGTTACGTTATGTTTATTTAACTTATAAACTCTCGAATTAGATTTTTTGTTTACTTTCTTTCCAACTCTATAGCTATACTACATATATTATAATAATACATATAAGAAGAACAAAGAAATAACTTTACATAATTATCCTATATTATGATAGGGTGGTGATATTAAAACCCCCCACTTCTATTCCCCCCCCCCCAAGCGCCTCGCTTTGGCCAAAGCGAGGCGCTTTTGTTACTTTTTTAACTACCTCGGTCCGAGGTAACTTATTCTGATTTGACCCAGGCGCCTCTCTTAGGCCTAAGCGAGGCGCTTGGAATCCAGATTTTTTTTTGTTGGTAAATTTTGTGTTTTGGTGGTTTGAATTGGTTTTTTATTTTATTTTTTTTAATTTTTTAATATAATTATTGTAAAAAAATTATAAATATTAAAAAACAAAATAATAACTTACCTCGACATTTAAGCCGAAGACACTTTCCATCCAACACAGGGTTCACTAACAGTGGTGTGGTCTACCTTTTTGCTTATGATCTAACACCAAATCTCATTATCTGTCAACGATGAAAGCAACCTGAAAACAACCAGATGGTTGGTAGCTATAGGTAAGAACATTGTGGATGAGGATTGTTTATCTTCCCATTGATTTCAAGTATGTTGCCTTCATCGGTGACTAATATCTCTCTGACAACAACTGAAGGCAACCTGCAACTAGGTGATGGCCATACCGACGTGAGGGTAGTCCATTGGTATTAATGGCAAACTGATTTGTAAGGGAAGAAGAAGAGAATGTTATATATGTTTACCTTCCCATAGAAACTCTGAAGACCTTAACGGAGGTTTGCCAGAGGGTCATTGGTCTTCAGAGTTTCCAACCCCTAATACACATTCATCAAAGGATATTCATGTGAGAATGCATAGTACAAAATTCTTTTGACAAACGTCTGCCTGATATCCAGCTGCTGGAATTATTTACCTTCCCATTGATTTCAAGTATGTTTACCTTCCCATGGAAACTCTGAAGACCTTTACGGAGGTTTGCCAGAGGGTCATTAGTCTTCGGAGTTTCCAACCCCTAATACATTCATCAAAGGATATTCATGTGAGAATGATTTCGTACAAAATTCCTATGCAAGCAAGTCAAATTCAGTTGTTAGACCAACTTGAGATATGAGTTTGATTAGCTTGAATCTCTCTGATCCATGGTATCCACTAACCGCAGCGATTATCGCGTGTCATGGATCCTTTGAAAGTGGATACCATGGATCAGAGATATTTAAGCTAACCAAACTCATATCTCAAGCCGGTGCAAGTTATGAAATGACACATGCAGAATGTAATGTCATGCACAATGTGTACTCACAGTGACATCGAACACTTTATATGAGTAAAACGATCGCTTTACATTGCCGAAAACGACTATCGTCACTCTGTATGGGTGGCTTCTTAGCGCCGATCCTACTGTCGATTTCTTTCCACAACCATTGCTCCAACATAACTTATTAGTTTCAGGTTTATAATAATCTCACTCTCTATCCCTTCGTTCTTCTCTAACCTAGTATCTTCTTCCCGAACCTCAACACCATGAACCCTAATCTTCTAACCTTCATAACTTACTCAAATATTAACTATGGTGATTCATAAGCTGGGATTATGAGAAACAAGTGGACTTACCTAATGATTATGATACTGCAGGAAAATGGTACAATCTGATGATTAACCATGTGGACTTACCTGAAGAAGGACTTGTGCTATTTCTTTTCAAACCCTTCCATCTTATGGAAGTTGCTAAAATAGTTAAAAAAATGTATTTGTGAATAATACATTCATCAAAAAGAACATCTCTTTGTCAGAGGGTCACTATTCATATACCATTGTTGTTGGATGTTCATGTGAGAATGCATAGTACAACATTAAAGGACTTGTGCTATTTCTTTTCAAACCCATCCATCGTATACCTAACACACTACAATTATTCACTATTTTATACATACAACACACCTTCATCGTTGACCGTACTGTTCTTCTTGATCTTGATCTTCACACTTGCTTTTGACAAACGTCTGGTTGACCTGAAGTTCCTTTGCGACCAGGTAGAAAGGAACTAGGTTGCAAATATAAAAATCAATCACATCACGATTTTCATCCCGGCAGAGTTCGTTGTATTGGCTGTAATGATCAGAAACATTCCAAATAACTGTAATGATCAGAAACATTCCAACCCTTGTTTGATTATACACTTTATGTATGAATAGTGACCCTCTGGCAAACCTACCTCTGTTTTGAATTTGATGCTTCCATAGAGAAGTTATCAATCTCACTGTAATGATCAGGAACATTCCAAATAACTGTATAATTTCAGCTTTTGTTTAACTATTTTAGCAACTTCCATACAGAAGTTATCAATCTCACTGATTATACTCGTGTTCAGCCTTTATGAGGTTGCCTTCATCGTTGACCGATATCTCTCCGATAACAACTGAATTCATCTTCCTTGTCTTAAAACCCTTGACATCGCTGTTTGATTATACTCGTGTTCAGCCTTTATCAGGTTGCCTTCATCGTTGACCGATATCTCTTCGATAACAACTGAATTCATCTTCCTTGTCTTAAAACCCTTGACATCGTTGTTTGATTATACTTGTGTTCAGCCTTTATCAGGTTGCCTTCATTGCTAACCGATATCTCTCCGATAACAACTGAATTCATCTTTCTTGTCTTAAAACCCTTGACATCGTTGTTTGATTATACTCGTGTTCAACCTTTATCAGGTTGCCTTCATCGTTGACCGATATCTCTCTGATGACAACCCTTGTTT
Organism: Ambrosia trifida; assembly: GCA_028751855.1. NCBI lineage: Eukaryota > Viridiplantae > Streptophyta > Magnoliopsida > Asterales > Asteraceae > Ambrosia > Ambrosia trifida. The sequence goes on from CM054124.1 coordinate 1,400,085, forward strand.
GATTATACTCTTTATGTATGAGTAGTGACCCTCTGACAAATCGCGTAATGATAGTCGTTTTCGGTGTCGTAAAGCGATCGTTACTGTAATGATCAAAAAATTCCAAATAACTGTAATGATCGCTACGGTTAGTGGATACCATGGATCAGAGAGATTCAAGCTAATCAAACTTAGGGCAACCCTTGTTTGATTATACTCATGTACAACCTTTATCAGGTTTTTTTGGCCACAGGTACAGAAAGGTTATAAATGTTCATGTCGTTTCAGGTTGCCTTCATCATTGACCGATATCTCTCTAATAACAACTGAATTTTACTTGCTTGCCTGAAAAGTTGTACCGGTTATAGAGAGAAATCAACAGTCGGATCGACTGTTGATTGGTATATAGAGAGCAAACCGACGATCATTCAAAATTTAAAGTTATCGCTAACCTCTGCGCCATCATCGACTACAGCAAACCGACGATCTTCCTCCACGGCACTCCTAATGGGCCTCTCTTTATTTCACGGTACGATTTGTGTTTTTGTTGCTTTTTAAATAATAAGTTTTGTGTTTATCAAACCTAACGTCTGACCAATGATTTATTATTATTAATTTATTTATTGTTATTTTATTTCTGTTTTGAGGGTGTAATGATGATGATGGTTATGATTTTGAGCATTAACCATGACTATATTACATTATTATTATTATTATTATAATTATAATTATTTATTATATTTGTAACTTAGTTCCTTTGTTTTATTATTATCGGATGTGACTTCTGAAAACCATAAACGATCAATTAACCAATTATGAAACGCGTCAAACAGAGACCGGAAGTCCAGCATGTCGATTAGACATGCAAAAATCGTGTTTCGAAAAAATATGGGTATCGAATGTATAGTCGGAGCACCAAGTAGAATGATTCACGAAAGTTGAACAAACTTGGATGTTTCAACCAAAACATACAAACGAGCAATAAATGACCCGTAACGCCTCGAACGAATGTTGTTGTATTGGGAACAACTAAAAACAATTTAAAATTAATTAAAATTAATTTTTAATCAATAACAACTATTTAAAATGAATTAAAACAAGTTATTTTTTTTAAAAGGCCAAAGCGCCTAGCTTTGGCCAAAGCGCCTAGCTTCATACTCTTATCCTTAAAAGAACAACAAATGATCAGAAATGTCACGGTTGCCTTAGATGTCATCGAGATGGCATTTGTTATTATTGCTCATCATGCAATTATGGAATTGATCTACTTTGTGCCACATTTTTGGAGAAAAATATGATCCATCACCTTGGTCACCCACACCCATTAACATGTGTTACTGTTGAACCTATTTTGAGCAAGTGTTTTGCATGTGGAAAGAAAGATGAAGGAAGCTTCTATCACTGCACTACGTGTCTTAACTTTTCAATCAATTCCAATTGTTTGTCACTTCCCATAAAATTATCACTTAAAACACAACAATTTAGCCATCGTCACTTTTTCACCCTTTCCTATTCCTTTGTAGATCGATTTTATGATTTTGAATGTAGGATTTATGGTATCAAATTTGAAGATGAAAGTTTAATTTATAAGTGTAGTAAATGCATGTACTACGTTCACCCAGACTATGCAATGCAAAGCATAGAGCCCTTCATGTCCATCCTCTCACCAGGTAAATCTAGCTTTAAACATAAATACACATAATTCAACAAATAACATATTATAAAAATATGTCATTATTTTTCATAATCTTAGTAATTGGTTCACTTTTTATGTATCAGGCTTAGGGAATACAAAGAAAAATTTCAAAGATATTGATCATCCCACTCTTCTTCACTTGCCACTCCCTAATGAATCTCACATCTTATTGCGTCCATTTGAAGGGGAAACATGTGAGAAAGATAGAAATGATCTTATACATTTTCCTCATGAACATCCATTAGTCCTAATACATGAACAAATAAATAGTGATACAACCACGACAAGCACCTTGACGATCAAATCAGCTCCTCTTCACGACCCGATGAAAAGAACTAAACTATTATGTACTGCATGTTCAAGACCAATTACAAAAATGCCATTTTACAAATGTTCTAGAGGTGATGATAGTTGTGACTTTGTTCTCCATGATTTGTGTACCCGACTACCCAAAACACTAAGAAACCACACATGTCATCCACAACATACCTTCGTGCTTTTCCCTTTCTCAGGAAATCCCCGATTTCAATGTCGTAATTGTCATTTACATTACACTTGGTTTTCATATTGTTGCATCAAATGCTCATACTTCATTGATGTCAATTGTGGGTTCATACCAGATGAAATTACACATGAAGCACACGCTAGCCACTTACTTACAAGAGAAGTTGCTTCATCAAGCCGCCTAGCTAAGATGGAATGTCGCGCATGTCGTGTGAGAATTGACAACAATGAGATTTATTTTAGGTGTAATGCTTGTGACTTCTATTTGGATTGCCAATGTGCTTTGCTTTTACCTAAAACAATTAGGCATAAGTGTGACAAACACTCCTTAAACCTGAGTTATTCCCCAATTGAGGACCACAAAAGTCAATACTTCTGTGAAATTTGTGAAGATGATCTTGATCCTGGAAAGTGGTTCTATCATTGTGTAGAGTGTGACCAATCCATACATTCAACATGTGCTCCTTTAAAACTTCAATCTGAACAAGGTGTTAATTCTCAACAATTTGCAGGTGTTTATAAGTTTATTAACATCAAGTTTGGGGCTGTAAATGAAAAACAATTCCACCCTCATCCGGTATCATTTGTTCCAGGGACTGAAAATGATGGTTCATGCCACATTTGCCGAAGAGAACTACAATCCAATATGATATGGAAGTGCTTACATTGTAGCTTTGCTAGGCATTACCAAGATTGTGCAGATCTGATACGCGAAGACGGATTGATTCAATAGGGGGAAACCAATATGTGAAAGAGTGTAGATGCATATTATGCGACTAATGCTATTGGATTGCGGATTACAAATGTTTTGTTCAATATCGAACGGTTGAATGTAGAATGAAGAACGGTCGAAGGTGGAACTACAGGGTCGAAGGTACACAGGGAGGTCGAAGGTAGAACTTAGATTATGTAATGTCTTGGTTCGACCATAACGAATGGTCGAACCTGCACATTCGACCAACACAAATGGGCGAATGTGCAGGCCTATATAAGGTCAAGTTGATTTTTGAATTGTAACTTTTGACATTTTGTTTTCCCTCCCTGTGTGTTCTCCCTAGGTTTATTATTGAGTCTGTAAAAGTCTTTTAATCATTATAAACTGCAATTTCAAGTGTAATCCTTTATCAAAGTGAATGAATTAAAGATGTTTATGATAATTTCTATGTTTTGCTAGTTTTATTATCATATTGTGATCAATTCAGGGATTCCGCACCTGAATTGAACTTGTTTGATCATTATCTTTGTTGTTTAGACGATCCTACGCGCATACAAAGAGTATCAATCCCAAAGAATCTTAGAATTTTATCCAACTGAAATGATCAGACCCATGACCCGTCCTTGGGAGGTTGTCAATGATGTGCAACAATAGGTGAAGCTTGTATGATGATTTCATCTTTAATTTAAGTGTTACTGTGAATTCTTATTGCCTTGTATGGTTTTTGTTTTTAACATTTGTAAGTATAATTTTAATTTTAACAATTGTAAGGGATTATTAAGAAATGCATACTGATTTGTACTTGGTGTCTATGTTATCGTCCACTTGAATAAAGCTAGTAATTAATGAAATCGTTCAACATCACTTTGCTTTGCAAGCATACTAAGGCATAATGCAACACCCACCTCTAAGGGGGGATGGGGTGCTACCCCGGGTTTTTTTTCACTTCACTGATTTTAACCAATACTACACTGCCACATCACTTTACTGATTTCCTTCACTGAAACAGTTTTTTGAAGACATCACTCCACTAATTCTTTACCCCACAATCAATTATTTTCACACATAATAACAAAAATAATTATATATAAATATATATCATATCATATTTTAATAATAATAATAATAATAATATTAAAAATTAAAAGTCTTCATTTTTATTTTTAGTCAAACCTCTCATTCTCCCTTCTTCTTCTTCTTTCTCAAACCTTCTGTCCTTCTCATTCTCAGAAGACTTCATTTTTATATGTCCATCTCAAACCTCCTTCTTCTTTTTCATCTTCACCATCTATTGAGATCGATGGTTTCACAGCTGGTAAGGGACGGTGGGATACAAAAAAAAAATTATTCACATTCACGGGTTCCAATCCGTTAACTAGAACCAGAAAAAGGTCCACGGATCCACTACCAGCACGGGTGGCGGCGGTGTTACTGTGCTGGTAGTGAGGTGCCCGTGACCAAATCAGGTAGCGCCCAGTCCCCCCTAATATTTCCATCGTTTATTTTTAGGTATTTTGGATTCATACACCCCTTATTTAGGTTTCATACATCCTGGCCCACATCACACACCAATAAGAGGCTGCCACATACCCTAGAATGTGATGTTACACCCCAGAATGTGACATCACAGGGTATATGAATCATAGAACCCTTATTCTTACGGTAGAGTGACAACGTTTGGATAACTAGTCTTCCTCCACAATTAATTTATTTAAAATAAGAAAAATGGTATGACACACCCGGATCTTTCATGATTTTCACTGTCAAAATATATGATTCAAACTTGAAATTAGTAGTAAGTTATATAGGGCTAGAATTAAATTACATCAAATCCATCTTTAGCGGTGCTTAAATCCTTGAACTCAAGAGGAACAACAGCTTAATTTCAATGACTTTACCAATTGTATCCAACCTCCCACCCCTTAAAATATATATTGGTGATAAAATACCTAGCTTTTTTATGTTATCATTATGAATGTACAAAATACATATTTAACAAAAGATGAATCACACATGTACATGTATAAATATATTTAAAAATATAATCAAAATATTTTTAATGTCAGAAATATTCGATAATGCATGCAATAAAAAATTCAAAATGTTGATTAGTAATATGATATGGGCGATGCGTCCTGGGTCAGTTGTAAATATCGAATGAATTAGTCCAAGCAATATGTCATGTGCTAACCATATGAAAACACATGTATCGACGTACTCAATTTAACTCAATGTAATGTATATAAGAGTTTTGGTTGAATCAAAACGTGAAGTAAATCAAATTTATACCGTACTGTTATAGCGTCACGTACAAAAAATAATCATAAAGCGTGTATAGAGAATAATTGATATCTGTAATTGAAGAAACACGAATCCTAGATCACCAGATTGACGCTGATCTTGGTAGTGATTCTACGGGGTTTTATAAAGAAGTGTGTTTATAAAAATGTGAGGGTCTAAGGACAAGACCAAGGAGTTTAACAGACTACAGATTAGAAGAGCCGAGCCTCTAAATGTTAGTATAATAAACAGGGGGTTGAAAAAAGTACGAGGAGCTCGTAGTCTTTTTTTATGAAAGTCTTAGTTAATATCGGATGCCAATAAAAGGAGAAGGGATTTCTCCTTTTGTAGTACCTCGACATTTGACTTCCTCAGCCCATCCTCTACCCTTTGTGGGACCCGGCCCACGTAGAGGTGTCTCTATTTTTCCGGCCCAAGTCCTTAAGCCCATTGGTGCAAATGAGTTTGGTAAAAAGGAGGGAAAAAAGCAGGGATGTTACCGTCCGGAGGAAGATACACGTGGCGTCCATTGAGTGGACGCTGATGGTCGGCGGACACGTGGCATCCGCTTGTTGGTTAATGTTGGCGGTGGGTAATCATCCCTTTGTCTAGTACCTGAGACAAGTAAGAGTTAAGAAAGTCTTCTTGGCAGAAAGATGTCTTGGCTGGGGAGCTGCCACGTCATCATCCTTTGTGAGTGTCAGGTTGGGTGCGGCCTTAGATTGGCCGAGAACTCTGACGGGCAGCCTGTTGCGTCAGGAATAGTTGTCCAGGGCAGCACTGTACCCAAGTGTGTGTCTCGAAGCTGCCCTGAAAGGAATCTTTTCAGCAAGTGGGCTTGCTTATCTTGGTGGGGAAGCTTCGTCCTGCGATGACGTAAAACGGGCGGGAAGGCATGCGTTCGTCTCGTCATGGGCGCAAGGGGTCCGCTGACGTAAAACGGGCAGACGGCATGCGTTCGTCTCATCATGGACGCAAGGTGTCCACTGACGTGAAACGGGCGAGTTGGCATGCGTCCATTAGGTCATGGCGTAGGGGTTGATTTTGTGATATGGTGGTATTAACGTGTGATTTTTACTAGTGTTTGCACAATATCCCTTCAAGTCCCCCAGTCTAGTGTGTCCATGTTGCCTTGTAAGGGTGGCAAGGGAGTGATTGACTCTGTTTAGTCTGAGATTTGGGGAGATTAGATGTGTACTTTGAGTTACATCCAGTCGTCACTAGGTTTTCATGTAACAAAGTGTACATGTATTTATACGACGTCGTCAACTGGTGCGCGCATAGTGATCAATCTGTGGGCATATGACGGAATAAGTGTGTTTCTTGATGTGTAAATCTTGAAGCATGATGATGAAGAAGGTTGATTCTTTCATGTGTAAAGCTTGAAGCCAGATGAAGAAGGTTGATTCTTTCATGTGATGCAGGCGTGAGGCCTGAGAAGTCATAGGGCCTTGTGGCGTATCCATAAGATGTGAATGAAAGAAAACCTGAAGTTTTATCTTCGGACGCAGGCGTGAGGCCTGATTAGGCATCGGGCCTGGTGGCGCATCCATAAGATGTGAATAAAAGAAAACCTTAAATTTTATCTTCGGACGCAGGCGTGAGGCCTGAGAAGGCGTCGGGCCTGGTAGCGCATCCATAAGATGTAAATAAAAAAAAACCTGAAATTTTATCTTCGGACGCAGGCGTGAGGCCTGAGAAGGCGTCGGGCTGGTAGCGCATCCATAAGATGTGAATAAAAGAAACCCTGAAATTTTATCTTCGGACGCAGGCGTGAGACCTGAGAAGGCGTCGGGCCTGGTAGCGCATCCATAAGATGTAAATAAAAGGGTATTTCTTGTCGTATCATGTGCCTGCATAAGTGTATTTATTACGCATTAAATTTGTCTTTTTGAATTCTGTGTGAATTGAAGGCGGGAATGTATGAATATGAAGAGACGTGTCTCACAGTTGCTGCAGCTGGAAGGTTAGTGGGTAGACACGTGTCGATCATCGGAGGTCTTTGACAGCTGTGGGTCAGTGTAACAGTCAGGCAAGTGGTACACGCGCGACGCATGGGCCATTTATCACGTGGGCTTTCTGACGTGTCGTCTGATGATTGGGCCTCCGCCTAAAAAGTTAATTTTCCATCATTGCATCGTCAGCCCATCGCAATTAATGCGATGGGTATAAATACGCCTCCCTCTCCTCAGCTTCATTTATCCTTTCAATTCCTTTGTTTTTTCGGCGAGTTTCTCTCGGTTTCTGGTGATAATTCTCCGACATATACTCGTTTCTTCTCCGTTTTTCGTCTGTTTCTTGCAAAATGTCCGAAGAGAATACTTCTAAGCCTGAATTGGCGATGGTGGAGGCACAGATGGCGTGGTCGAAGGACAAATACAGGTCCTTGTTGGAAAAATATCAGATTCTTTGGGAGTGGGAACGTGAGTTCCCGGTGAAGGGTAAGACCCCTATGGATGCTCCTGGGGGGAAGATATGTTTGTTTGAGGCTTTTTTCCTGAAAGCTAAGTTCAGAATTCCTACTAGCCGGTTTCTGATGGATGTGCTGAAGAGGTATGGTGATGCACTTCGAAGGTACTTGCAGGGCGTTGCAGATAGAGCCTATGTTTGAGTGGTTCAACGTGTTTTACAAGCTGGAAGTGAAGGACAGTGGTTGGGTATCCTTCGTTGAAAGGTCAAAGGTTGTGAGCATCGTAGTCACGAAGAGTTCTCCCAAGACCCTTCGTGACTGGAAAAGCTGTTTTTTGTATGTGAGGAAGGAAGCAATTCCTGTAGAGATGTCATGGTTGAGGCTTCGTGCTAGGCAGAAGCCACCGTCTTTTGAGGTGCTTAATGATTTTCAAGAGGAAGATTGGTTCAAATTTCTGATGTCTCATCCAAGCAGGTTGGATAATCTGGATCATTATGATAAAGGGATGTTGATGCTACTCGGTGTTAGCGGTCTTGGGGTAAGGGAGGGTATGGACATTCTCCCGTATGGTGATAGAGGTATGGATTTGGTAGCAGGTAAGCACGTAGCCTTGCCTTATCTGTTTTTTGTGTTGTTTTTATTTGGTATGTTGGTGAATCGTTGCATCGTTTTGCAGGTGAACGTTTGTTTGATTTCTGGGAGCACAGGGTGTTGCGCACCATGTTCAAAGTAGTGCTTTCTGGTGAAGTTGCTGGGGTTGAGAAGATGCGGGTGAATTTTATCTTCCCTGCGCGTATAGAAGGTGCGCCCGAGAATCCTCTCGCAGTTGGTTTTCTTATTAATCCCCAACCCTTGTCCGCGCGTACAGAGGCGGGGGTTGACTGGGTTGTTCTGTCTGATGATGAGTCTAGCGGGTCATCATCTAATTTAATCCCTCGTTCGTGTTGCTCTGTAAGTGGTGGTTCGAGCGGGACTGTGTCTGCGCCTCAGGGTGTGGGCGCCAGCAGCAGTGGCTCGGGAACAGTGGAGGGTGTAAAAGGTAAGGAAAAAGGTAAATATGTCCCTTTGTTGTTTGTTGAAGTACCTTGTCCGTCATAGTTTGTTTAAGGTTGTTTCATCCTTGTTTTTGTAGGTGAGACCCAAAAGCGCAGACGTCTGGTGCTGCCAAATGAAGATGTTGTGGATGAACCGGTGTTTAAGAAACCAGGGCCGTCGGAGGTCGATCAGACTGACGACATGGTTAATCCTGGTGGTAGCCAGTTTGAGTTGGCTTTTGAGCCATGGCACAAATGTGAGCCGCTGAGCAAGAAAATTGTGAAGAGGCTGTCTAGTAAGTTTGTTTCTTTTGCTTTCGAAGTTTGTCCTTTACTCCGTGTCTTCTTTTTGTAATCTTGTTTGTTCTTTGTGCTAGGCTCTACTCCACCTTCGGTTCAGCAGCACAAGGTGGAGAGGGAAAAGAAGAAGAAAGCAGAGGAGGAGGCGAAGGCTCATGCTGAGGCTGAGCTGAGGAAGAAAGCTGAAGAAGAAGTGTAATGAAGAGGAGCGGCGGTTGGCCATTGCTGCAAAAGAGGCGGAGGATGCCCATCTTCATGATGAACTGTTGAAGAAGCACGCCGAGATGGCTACTATTAAAAAGGAGGAAGCCAAGGCCTTGTCTTCTCATAGCCAAGGTGCTGTGTAGAATGAAACGGTGATGATTGATGTGGAGAATGTGGAGAATCCACTAATTGTTGGGCAGACTGGTGGCATTACTCAGCCCCAGTCTAAGAATGTTGAAGGTGGAGGGGCGGCCTCAAGTGCCCCTAAGTTTAGGTTGGATGCTCCAGTGTACGTCCCTAAGTGGCATATAACTGAGAATTGTCGTTTTTTAATTCGTTTGTTACAGAGGAGTTTGTGGATTGCGCCCTTCCTCCGGTTGAGCACCATCATCAGCATTCTCAAGACCGAGGTACCCTTGTCTCTGAGCTTTGCTCCAACCTGGCGCCGGCGTTAGGTAATGTTTACGGCATCCGCCGTGCCGAGGATGACCTTGCAGATAAACAAGCTTCGTTTGCGCAGGAGACAGAGCGCTTTTCCAGGGAGAAGGAGGTGTTTGAGACGACTAAGGGCCATCTTGTTAAGCAGATCCGGAAGTTAGAGGCGGACGTCCGCCAGAAGGATGTTGAAGCTGCTGAGAAGCAGAAGTCTTGGGTGGAGTCGTCCGCCAAGATTAATAAGGAGCTCGAGCGCCATCGTTTGGCAGTGCTAAAAGCTAAGTCTGACCTCGAGACTTCAAGGCAGAATGAGGCTGAGAAGGTGAAGGAGCTGGCGGAGCTATCTTCCAAGTATTCAACGGCCATTTCTGATTTAAAGGCCAAAGATGAAGATGTGTTGAGGGCGACCACCTGCGTTTCCGAGCTGGAATAGCAGGTGGGGACCCTGATGAAGGAAAGGAAAGTCTGGGCTGCGGAGAAGGCAGCCCTTGTATCTGCTCAGAAGGCCACTGAGGAAAAGGTCGTCTGGATGATGAGTTATGGTGTCACTCGTGTAAGTTTTCTTCTATACTTGTGTTTTATTTTTCCTTTTTCCCAAAGTTGTTGCTACTTATAACTTTGTTTGTGGGTTTGTAGATCTTTGACCGTATCTGGAATGAACCCAAAATGGGGAACCAAGTGACGGAGATCGTGGATGTTTCTCGGGTTGCAGGTTTGCGCACAGGTTGGCTGGAAGGATTTTTGGCGGCCAAGGATGGGGCCCCCGTGGAAGATGAGCCGTTTCAGGATCTGGATACGGAGGCCGACATTCTAGACCAGTTGGAGAAGCTGGATACAATGGAGTTCCCCGTACTTGGGATGGTCCAGAAGTGTCTTGGTGATCCAGATCCGATTTGCAGGCTTAGGCACGGGATGCAGGAGTCAGACCATCTTGGACGCGAGCTGGCGCAAAAGGAAGCTGCTGATAAGGAAGCTGCTGAGGCCGCCGAGGTGGCTGGACTAGGAAATTCGGGGATGGCACATGAGCCTCCCCGGTAGATGTATGTAATTTTATTTCTTAGAAACTTTGTAAGTGCTTGTTCGTTTGTTTAATGAATGAAGTTTCTTTGTGAACTGTCTTTGTGTATGCCCCTTGATTGTCTTGGATCTGATAGATAGTTAGGCTTCCGCTTGAGATGTAGAGTTACATTAACTTCATGTTGGAAGGCAATGTTGCATCTGGCATGAAGGTTTGATTGACTTCATGTTGGAAGGTAATGTTGCGTCTGTCATGAAGGGTTTATTAACTTCATGTTGGGATGAAGGGTCATGTTTTTAGAGGGCAAGGTGGCGTCCGACATGAAGAGTTAATTAACTTCATGTTGGACGGTCGTGTTGCATCTAGCATGTTTTTGCGTAAAATGTTGCAATGTCTTTGAACAAATGTAGTATTACATGAAAACATAGGGTGTTTTACAAGTAACAGGGGCGCAGTTGCGCTACATTCCATGATCTTGGTTTGGGTGCTCCGTCGAGTCTTTCTAGCGCGTACGCACCTTTCCCTAATATTTGTTGAAGCTTGTAAGGGCCTTCCCAGTTGGGCGCTAGTTTCCCTGGTGGATCCGATTGTGATGCATTTTTATCTCTTAGGACGTAGTCCCCAATGTCGAAGGCGCATTCCTTCACTTTGGAATTGTAGTAGCGTTTGAGCTGTTTTTGTAATTGGCTTCTCGTATGGCGACTGTTTCGCGTCTTTCATCCAGGAGGTCTATGTTTAGGCGTAGTTCTTTGTCATTGTCCGTTTGTGCCACGTTTAGGACTCTTGGCGATGGGAAGCCTATTTTGGTAGGAATGACAGCTTCGGAGCCATAGGTTAGGCTGAACGGTGTCTCGCCGGTGCTTGTCTTTGTGAGGGTGCGATGTGCCCATAAGATGTGCGGGAGTTCATCTATCCAGCCCGTTCGTTTTGAACCCAGACGTGTTTTGCATCCTTCGACAAGTGATCTGTTGATGCATTCGACTTGACCGTTCCCTTGGGGGTGCGTGACCAAAGTGAAGATCTGATTGACGCCCATTTGGGTTAACCATGCTTTTAATTTGTTGTCAGCGAACTGTGTTCCATTGTTGGTGATGATTTCCATTGGTAATCCGAAGTGGCAGATAATGAATTCCTAGATGAATTTTTTGACGTGCTCGGCATTAATCGTGGCGAGCGGTTTTGCTTCTACCCATTTGGTGAAATAGTCAACAGTGACAATTAGGTATTGTACTTTGCCGGGGGCCATTGGGAATGGGCCGACCAAGTCGATGGCACATTTCTGAAATGGCTAAGCGGCAGTGTCTCGAACAAGGTCGTTCTATGGACGTAGTGTGTTGGGCGCATGTTGTTGGTATTTGAAGCACCTGCGGAGGATGGCGACTGCGTCTTGATGCATTCCGGGCCAGTACTATCCAGCGTTCATGATTTTGGCGACGACCATCCGTGGCCCTGCGTGGATGCAACATATTCCTTCGTGGATTTCTTTTATGAGGAAGGAGGCATTCGTGGCGTCTACGCATCATAGGAGGGGGCCCAGATGTAACACCCCAACCGATGGCGGAAACATCGGGATGTCACGTATTGATGATTGTTCAGTAGCACATGGTAAATAATAAATTTTGATAATCAATTAATTAAATTACATACAATTGTTCTAAAAGATTCTGTACATCAAATGAGAAAACACTAAATATAAATCTTCAGGCATTAACTCTAATCTTCAAGCAAAGCTATAACCTGAAACATGTTAAGTTTGAAAATATTTTGGGTCAACAAAAGTTGGTGAGAATTACATATTTGAATAAAACTTGTACAATTCGAGTGTCATGGCAAGTCTAGTCCATATGTGAAAACAAAACTACTAGGTAAATCGTGTACATAATCAAACCCTGTGACTAGAATATTGTGGTCCATTGTAACCTCACGAATTTTCCCATTTATTTTGCATTAAATTATTTCCCAATCCATGATATAAAGTCTAATTTACTTCTAAGTATTTTTATCTTTATCCGTGCACTCTATTTTTCTAAGTTCCTTTTATCATTGTACTAAGAAAAAATTCTTCAATCATGACATATGTCCTATCCTAATTCTATTTATAAAATCGTCATTTTATAAAACGGTGTTTTTATTTTCTAATTCAAACTAATGATTTTTTTATATATTTCTTATTTAAAGCTAATCATTTTTCCAATTACATTTATAATCTCAAACAAGGAAGATATAAATTCATTTCAAAATAAAGCCTTGAGTCAAGAGTCAAAGTCTTGACAAACATAATTCTTGGAGTCAAAGTCTTAGTCATAGTCAAAGTCTTAGTCAAACAGTCAAAGTCTTAGTCAAATAGTCAATTCATCATAAAACCTTACTTTATAGTGTTGACCAATTTTAATGGCTAATTGAATCCAAAACTAGTATAAAAACCCACCTATGACCCATTATACTTTGCACCTCTAAATCGATTATTTCAATCCGATTAAACTTTCCCTCATACATTTCTTCTATAGTCTATTACTTCTACAATTGAAGCTTTGATTATAAGCTCTTGTAATTGGCAACTTTGGGGCTACACATATTCTATTTCTCGAGACTTAATACTTTGCTAAGGTGAGTTTACGTAACCATGTTTATGCAATTCTTTATACTTGCAACATTATACATAAGCAATTCTACATACATGTCTAGTTGTAAACTTTAATGCCTCATGATTTAGACTACAACAACAGTTTCAACGAGTTTCAACATTACATAATCATTAGCTATGGCCAAGCCGGCGATACTCAATAATAGATCTATTGGATTGACAATCCCACCCGGATACGTGTACCTCCTACATAGGTAGCATGGGTGATTGTTATCGTTCCAACATATTATTAAGGTGAACCGTGGATGACGGGATGGACCTAAACTAGTCGGAGGTTTGATTATGTCGATTCAACATATTATGTTTATTCATATAGACTTAAACTTACGATAGACATATGAATTGCTAAACTTTTATACTTAAACTATTTGCTTGACATGGCTTATGTATTCTCACCAACTTCTAGTTGACCCCCCATTTTTACAACTCAACAGGAAATAATGATGCATGAAGACTAGAGTATTTACATGAGAAGGCAAACTGAAGTCTATGCTTGTTTGGTTTTTTTGTGATGTATTAGATTTCCACTTAAAACTCATTATGTATTTCCATTTTTGGATATTTGCACTTTAAATTAATTACAATTAAAATTTGGTTACCATGTGCTACTGTATACTCATTCTTACGTGACACCTCGATGTTTCCGCCATCGGTTGGGGTTACAGATTGGTATCAGAGCCATGGTTATAGGGAATTAGGTTATTAGAAAAAAAAATCTAATCTATAACCATAGGATTTTAATCAGTACTTGCTCCTTTTACTTGCAACCTTACTTGTTTATATTCTCTATCCTACTTCTTATCCCTACTTTAGTCCCTACAAGAAGATTGTTCTCCATCACAAGATCTACTCTTAGACTAATAGGACAAATCCTCAGGTTTAGCCTGAACCACCTTGAAGATCTCGTCGAAGTTCTAGATTTTAATAACGAACACGTGCAATCTGGAAGGGTGAACGCCTGTATTCTGAGTTTTCTGTCTAAGACTGGCATTGCGCATAAATCCCAATCAGACGAGGGACCCGGATGCCTACCTGGGAATTCTCGGGATGAGTGTTCACTTATAGGCTAAAGCATGTCTTCATTATGTTATTAGAATCTAGAAGTTTTGATAAGTCAACGTTTTTGTTTATTCATTTTAATTAATGAATAAATGATTACACTCACTTTTCTTAAACTAAGCTCTAAAATATCAAATTTTTACAGCTTAAATCAATCTCATTTCATAACCATCTATGGATTTCACAATGACACTTCATCTTACCATCTTAGCCACTTTTTAAATATTCAACACCCTACCCAAATCATATTATTTCATTTCTCCACATGTTACTTATTTTTTTAAAAACTATAACCTCATACCTTAGCACAAACTAAAGATTTCTAAATCTTGTTGTATTTTCATTACCTAGTAACTTTACAAGGTACATATTTTTGTCAAAAGATGTCCTCGAACTTAAATTCAATTGTTTATTTATTGACGTAACAAACAATTTTCTATATAATGCTTTAAACTATTAAAAATCACTTAATAGAACCTTGATCTTCAAAACCTAATGTCATGTTTGAAATCTCCAATTAACAGGAATATTTTAATCAAAGCTCACTTAACTTGTACTATTTAACAACTTTTGCTTTATGTATAAAACCAATTTTGTAAATAAGATTTTTTTTCCATAGGAATAATATCTAGTCTCTAGATTCTCCATCGACACTCACTCATTTTCAACTTGTTGAAATTTTTACAATATTTGGCATATACCACAATCATGTTTTCTTATACACTTGATTATAACCTTTGATCCAAACCCCAAAATTTACACTGCTACATAATCTCCTTACTATAAAATAAACTCTTTATAAACTATCTTCACATTCACTATCTCTCACAACCTTGATTCTGCTTCAAGATTTTTCATCATCCTCTCAAGAACTAAATTCATATCCTTCACCTTCTCACACATGAGCTAGTTACCTATGATAACCAAACTATTGAAACTTGATTGTGTGTTGCATCAAACATAATCCTTAGTTATACATGAGGATTCGACTATCTACCATATTTGAACATTTGAAACTAGAATTCATGGAATATAAACTATTTGCTATAGACACACCTAGAGTCATTAACCTTGTCTAGGGCAACTCTATTACAACTCGTATGATATACTTGATACTTGATTGCTTACATGTACAAATTATCAATTTGCAATTCATGTGTGTAATAATTGGTGCACTTAATCAAACAACTGATAGAGGATGAAGTACTTGCTCAACAGTTAGTAGAGTACCAAATAACCTACTCAACGATTGGTAGAGGTCATCATGCCTGCTCAACAGTCGGTAGAGGCCCTACAACCTGCTCAACGACTGGTAGAGGCTATCGCACCTGCTCAACAATCGGTAGAGGTTCTTACTCACTGACTGGTAGAAGTCTTTTTCCTGCTCAACAGTTGGACTCATTTTTGGATACATTTTATACGATTCAATCACAAGGTTATTTTGCATTACTTACATGTGTGTTTAGAGTCATAGAAGGACACAAAACCCTAATGTAAGGTAAATTGGTGATTACGGTCCGGAACGTAATCATGAATTTACAGGTACGTTAAGGTAGTGTGAAATTCTATCAAGGTTTTTGGTAGATAACCAATTATAAACTCTAGTTACCTGTTTAGTATTTCTATAGTCAATTAACTCATGCATTTCTTTTTAAGATTCCTAAAACTTAAAGTTTAGTGTTTTGCTAGATTCTTATTCTCCTTGCTATTTTAGACGAACCTAATCCAACCCTTAAAACCCACACCTATCAAACCTCTTACCAAATTATTCGAAATAGTTTATTCTGTTACCTATAAATTCATGTCATGTCTTAACACAAATTTTCCAAACCACAGTTGCCCTAATTTCTACCCAATCACTGTCAACCCGGTGTTTTTTTTATAACTTCGGGATGAAGTTTCTAAAAGTAAGGGAGACTGTAACCTCACGAATTTTTCCATTTATTTTGCATTAAAGTATTTCCCAATCCATGATATAAAGTCTAATTTACTTCTAAGTATTCTTATCTTTATCCGTGCACTCTATTTTTCTAAGTTCCTTTTATCATTGTACTAAAAAAAATTCTTCAATCATGACATATGTCCTATCCTAATTCTATTTATAAAATCGTCATTTTATAAGACGGTGTTTTTATTTTCTAATTCAAACTAATGATTTTTTTATTTATTTCTTATTTAAAGCTAATCATTTTTCCAATTACATTTATAATCTCAAACAAGGAAAATATAAATTCATTTCAAAATAAAGCCTTGAGTCAAGAGTCAAAGTCTTGACAACCATAATTCTTGGAGTCAAAGTCTTAGTCGTAGTCAAAGTCTTAGTCAAACAGTCAAAGTCTTAGTCAAATAGTCAATTCATCATAAAACCTTACTTTATAGTGTTGACCAATTTTAATGGCTAATTGAATCCAAAACTAGTATAAAAACCCACCTATGACCCATTATACTTTGCACCTCTAAATCGATTGTTTCAATCCGATTAAACTTTCCCTCATACATTTCTTCTATAGTCTATTACTTCTACAATTGAAGCTTTGATTATAAGCTCTTGTAATTGGCAACTTTGGGGCTACACATATTCTATTTCTCGAGACTTAATACTTTGCTAAGGTGAGTTTACGTAACCATGTTTATGCAATTCTTTATACTTGCAACATTATACATAAGCAATTCTACATACATGTCTAGTTGTAAACTTTAATGCCTCATGATTTAGACTACAACAACAGTTTCAACGAGTTTCAACATTACATAATCATTAGCTATGGCCAAGCCGGCGATACTCAATAATAGATCTATTGGATTGACAATCCCACCCGGATACGTGTACCTCCTACATAGGTAGCGTGGGTGATTGTTATCATTCCAACATATTATTAAGGTGAACCGTGGATGATGGGATGGACCTAAACTAGTCGGAGGTTTGATTATGTTGATTCAACATATTATGTTTATTCATGTAGACTTAAACTTACGATAGACATATGAATTGCTAAACTTTTATACTTAAACTATTTGCTTGACATGGCTTATGTATTCTCACCAACTTCTAGTTGACCCCCCATTTTTACAACTCAACAGGAAATAATGATGCATGAAGACTAGAGTATTTACATGAGAAGGCAAACTGAAGTCTATGCTTGTTTGGTTTTTTTGTGATGTATTAGATTTCCACTTAAAACTCATTATGTATTTCCATTTTTGGATATTTGCACTTTAAATTAATTACAATTAAAATTTGGTTACCATGTGCTACTGTATACTCATTCTTACGTGACACCTCGATGTTTCCGCCATCGGTTGGGGTGTTACATCCATCCCATACGCATATGGTTCACTCGTTTTTGTTATATGATCGATAACAATCACCCACGCTACCCATACTGGAGGTACACGTATCCGGGTGGGGTTGTCAGTCCAATAGATCTATCATTGTGTATCGTTGGCTTGTACGGTGTTAATGATTATGCTAGTCTATTTGTGCTTACCATAGTAATGTTTAAGACATAATGCAACATAGAATAACACATAGACATTTATGTTGAATTGCAATTGAAAATGTAACATGTTTCACCCCAAAATAGTGAAAAGGGGCTATGTAAACTCACCTTAATGCTAATATTGAATCCCTTGATATAGAATAAATGTGGCTCGTGTGTATCCAAGTATCACCCTATTTTTAAGGCAATAAATAAGTGTTGGGAAAACTTAAAAGTCTAAGTTTTCTAGACTAAAAGCATTCTAGGGTTCCTAATTTGGGGATTGACAATTGTTAAATGATTAACTTAGAATAATTGTTAATGAAATAATAAATAAATAAATTTAGAAAATAATTAAATAAAAAGAATTTTTGTAAGATCTTGATTAAATGTAGTTGTATTAAAATGTTGTTAATATTTACTTGTCAAAATATAGTATTAATATCTAAAAATACTAAAATTCTTAAATTTCAAATCATAAAATTTTATTTCTGATCTAGATGAGTAAAAGTAATTTATGTGAAATTTTGATGTAAAAATAATGAAAATGGATTTATTATGAATTATTTATGATTAAAAAAGCAAAAATTAACTAAAAATAATAAATAAACGTTTTTCTGAAATTAAAATTTAATTCTGGAAAGTTTATTGATTTATAAGTTTAAAATAATTTTTCTGAAATTTTATAAAACTGTTTAAATATTTTTATAGAATTTTTAATTTTTAAATGAATAAATTGTAATATATTTTATATATATTAAATAAATGATTTTTGAAAAACTAGAAATTGGATAATAAACTTTACCATCTGAATAACATAAAATAAATTTTATAGGATTTATAAATCATTTTTAGTATTTAAAAACTATTTTAAAAGATAATTAGGTTAAATATAAAGATAAAGGTTATATAAAAAAATTGTTGTTACTGCCAAGGATCGAACCCGGGTCCTTGGCCGGTTCAGAGTCTTTAATCACAAGTCCAGACCATCTGGTCTGGACCCTGAGAACGAAGGTTTTTTATTTCTAATAATTATAAGGGTTTCTTGATTCAGACCATAATAATTAGAAAAATTAAAATGGTTGTGACTGGATTCGATCCTAAGTCACGAGCCGGTTCAATGTTTAAACATAGAGGGTATCACCAACTGGTCTACTGATCAGTTGGTGATGGATTTTTATTTGTTTTAAATTTAAACAGGCGCAGTATCTTATCATCTTCCCCAAATCAAAGCTTCGAACCCTAGCTTTTCTAATTAATCAAATCACGAATCAATAACCCTTGTATTTGTAGGGTTATTGATCGTGTGAATACAAAGATTAAAAACATGTAAAAGATTGCAACTTACAGAACAGGATCGAAGAAGAAAGCCGAGTCAACCAAAAAGTCAAAAACGCGAATGAATGCAGATTATGAGGTGTTTTTAGGAGAAATTGAGAGTGAGGGTTTTGTTTTCGGCGAGTTTAGGTCTAAATGGAGGGTTCAATTTATACTAAGACATATGGATTAGGTCAATTGGAATGTTTGACCCATACCTAAAATAAAACGCGTAATAACCTTGATTTAGGAAAGTCTTGATTGCGTTTTGGCATGAAGAATACGCACATGATCTGTCAGTTAACGTGTTACCATATCAGAGATCAAAAGACGCGTGATTTCAACTCAATTCGAATGGATCGATGATGTTGACTTTGTTTATTGACCAGCCACGATAATAAGGAAATGTTATGTTTATTTGGTTTTGAATAAAAACACTAAAAGGCAGTTTGGCTTAGTGGTTCATGTGTGTGTGTGTTAACTTGTTGACGCGGGTTCGTGCCCCGGTTCAAACAAAAAAATTTTTTAGCGTTTATCATATATAAACTATATTATATATATATATATATATATATATTATGATTATACTAAGTTAAAAATGTTGCGAAATTTTTTTTAAAACACACTAATACATCAAGATCCAATGATTTCATTAAATAATTATTAGTACAAGATAAATCAAAAATATGAAACGTTACACCAGATAGGAGCGTCGGTACATAATGCCATTCATGAGCTGATAATGTTATGCTTTGTGTTGGATTTTTCAGGCTTCCGCCTTTGGTGTCGGTAACGCGTCGGTTGCTAGGTATGATTGGATTGATGTTATCCATGATTCAACACCTGTTTGCGTGACGTTGACCTATCTAATGGGTACAGATGGATGACTAAGGGTTTCGATACGTACCTCTTTGGCCATATGAGGCCAGGCAGTGGAGGACATTTTGCTGAGAGTGTCAATTTCTTTGTTTCCGCTTGGGTTGATGTGTGAACAACCGTGCAAGTGGTGAATTGTTTGATAAGAAGTTTGGCTTGTTCGACATATTGGGCCATTACTGGATCTTTTGCATCATAGATACCGTTGATATGGCCAGCTATCAGCATCGAGTCGACGTGGGCATTGAGATGTCTTGCGCCCATTTTGTCCGCCAGGCGAAGGCCTGCGAGGAACGCTTCATACTCGGTCTCATTGTTTGTACTTAGGAACTCCAGACACACGGCGTTTGTGAACTCCGTGTTGTCAAGGCTGACGAGCCGCAGTCCTGCGCCGCCGCCCTGTTCGTTGGAGGCTCCTTCGGTGAAAAGCGACCATGTTAGGCGAGAGTCCGGAACGGGTTTGGGGTCTTGTTCGTTTTGTCATTCCTCTATGTTTTCTGATGGTATTTTAGAGACGAAGTCTGCAAGGACTTGCCCTTTAATTGCTGGTCTTGGCTTGTAAATTATCGTATGGGTGCCTAGCTCGATTGCCCATTTGGCTAGGCGGCCAGACAGCTCTGGTTTGGATAGAACGGTGTTGATTCTATAATCTGTAAGGACGTGGATTGGGTGTCCCTGAAAGTATTGCCGTAGGCGCCTAGACGCATGTACGAGTGCTAGAACCAGTTTTTCCATAGTGGAGTATCTTGTTTCTGCGTCGGCAAGTGTACGGCTGATAGAGTTTCCAAGGTTTTCACTATAACAAGGGTTTCCAATATAACCTTATATATATATATATATATATATATATATATATATATATATATATGGTCCGGTTCAAATACAAAGTAATGAAAATGTGCGAAGTGTCACTTTGTACATGATAATTACGTAATGATAATTACGTAATGCTTTCATAAACATACAAAAACATTATGTAATTATCATTACGTAATTATCATGTACAAAGTGCATGATAATTACATTTTGTACATGATAATTACGTAATGCTTTCATGAACATACAAAAACATTACGTAATTATCATGTACAAATTAAGTGACACTTCGCACGTTTTTGTCACTTTTCAAAATAACCGCCCCCTATATCTATATATATATATATATAGTGTAAGTATATGAAGAAAACTCAAGTTATAGTGCAAACTATGAAAACCTCACTTGTGGCTAATATTGTGCCACACCACCTCAAATAAATTAGATATTTTATAGGATATGAGGATAGTAAAGTAATTTTCACACCCCATGCCCCCACCTTTTCACTTTTTGATTATGACAACCTGCAACATCACCAACCCTCTCATTCCCCAATAAAAATTCAAACCCACAATAATACTTTATATAGATATACTCTCCTTTTCTCTTTCTTCCTCCTAATTCTTACCCCAAACTTTAAACATTTCTCTACAGAGAGATAGAGAGACTCCATGGATCCTATCTAGTGATCCAAAATAGAGGCGTTTATTTCGTCATCTATGATGATCCAAAACATTAAGGAGATCACTGGTAAACACAGTGATGATGAGATTAATGCAATGCTTAAAGATTGTTGTATGGATCCTAATGAGACTGCCCAGAAGCTTCTCTTGCAAGGTATTCTTTTTTTTTTCTTTTTTTTAATTATAAAGTTTGTTTCTTGATCTGTTTTGTTCGTTTTAGGTATTTGTTTTTTAATTGGGTAGGTTTTGATTTTAGGGATTTATATTAAAAAAATGAATCTTTTAAGTCTTGTTATGATCACTGGTGTTATTTTTCAGTTTATAGTTTATGCTATGTATAGTCCTTGTGTAATGTGTAAATAATTTATTGTAACAAGTATAACTGATTGTTATATAGATCCGTTTCATGAAGTTAAGAGGAAGGGACACCGTGAAAAGGAGGTAAAGTTTCTACTTTTTGGGTAATTTTTAAAATGTTTTGGCTTTATTTTTATATTAATATTCAGCTAGACATGCTTCTATGGTGATATGTATGTTTTACAAGTGATTTGGTATAATTACTATATATGTTATTAGAATATTAGATCTACTAGAGGAGGTAGTCGACGATAGGGAGGTGGTGGAAGGCGGTGAAAGAGGGAGGAGCACCACCACCATTCAGAGGTTGTCCCTGGTGGTGTCGGCGAATGGTATTAGTTTTCGGAGGTTTCAAATGGTGGGGGGTGAAATCGAAGGTATTTGCATATATGCATATAACACATGTTAATCGGATGTAGAAGTGTATGACTGCTCTAGTTTTAGATTTTTAAAACTTCCAACAGTTCACACAGTATTCATCTATTTTTTACACTTTTTTGCATTGCCCATGCAAGTACCACATGTTACCAAAATAGGAGGTGTTGCGCTTTTTAATTTACGTTCTTATGATTATTCTAGGGTGTGTTTTCGTTACTTGCAGCTAACACATGATAGAACTGGATTTCTAATTAACATTTGTTAACACTGTTTTTATGTTAGTATGCTAGATGATGATTTGGTGACACACGTTAACATCTTAGCTATTTGATGAAATGCACTCCATGTGTTTGATGAAATGCCTGACTGGGTTAACATGTGTTACTTCTGTTAGTATGTTAGAAGTTAATGGTGAATGTATGAGAAGTTAGTTATAATGTCTTTTTGTGTTTTGGATATATGGATGCCCATTTAAAGTTAATGGTGAATGTACAGAAGGTAATTATAATGTCCTTTGTGTTTTGGATATATGAACTCCATGTGTTTGAAGAAATGTCTGACTGGGTTAACATGTGTTATTATGTTAGTATGTTAGAAGTTAATGGTGAATGATGGAATGTAGTTAGTTATTAGGTCTTTTGTGTTATGGATATATGGATGTCTATTCAAAGTTAATGGTGAATGTATGAAAGGTAATTATAATGACTTTTGTGTTTTGAATATATGCACTCCATGTGTTTGATGAAATGCTTGAGTAGGTTAACATGTGTTACTTTTGTTAGTATGTTAGATGATGAGTTGGTCACACCGTTTAACATCTCATCTATTGTTTTGCAGTTGATAACGAAGACCCCCCCCCCCACGGTTAACATATGTTAAGATACGAAGTCCAAAGATGCCGAGAAAAATATGTAGAAAAGTTTTTGAATAGCGTTTTCTTTTTGGTAGTCAATGCATAGAATTACTAGATTTATTTTGTTAAAGTAGTCAATAGTTTGTAATCATACTTTGTAATAACGTGTGTTAATTGTTTGTATGCTTTATTTCTCAGTATACTTTGTAATACAACTTTAACAAATGTTACCTCACTAACACATGTTACCCTTTTTTTTCTAGTGTTTGACATTCTTGTTGAAACATGTGTCACAAAAAAAAAAAAAACAAATGACCTTTATTAGGTCATTGTTGAAGCTTCTGAATATACTTTACTTTTTTAGTACTCAATGTATAGATTTACTATATTTATTTTGTTAAAGTGATTAATAGTTTGTTATGATACTTTGTAATAACGAGTGTTAACATATGTTACCACACCACCCATACTAACAAATGTTAGTTCTTCTCATGGGTATATTGGGGAAACCGTTTTAACTTTATCAAATCAGATAACACATGTTACCCCTTTATGACCAACTAACACATGTTACCTTTCCATGCAGTTCATTTGAATGTCCTGGGTAGGTTTATCTATTTGTTCAATAGTTTGTAATGATACTTTTTCGTAACAACGCGTGTTAATAGTTTGTATGCTTTACTTCTTAGTAAACTAATGAAGTGAAAACTATAGGGGTAAGCAAGAAAAAAAAGGCTGACAATAAATACAAGTTATTTTGTAAAGTAGTTAGTAGTTTGTAATGATACTTTGTAATAATGTGTGTTAATAGTTTGTATGCTTTGTTTCTCAGTAAACTTTTGAAGTGAAAACTATAGTGGTAAGAAAGACAAAAAAAAGACTGACAATAAATACAAGTTTAGCATATATTACCGAATAACACATGTTAACCTCTCATGCAACATTAACACATGTTACCCTTCTATGCAGTTCATTTAAATGTCGTGGGTAGGTTTTATTGCTTAATGTGTGTTAATAGTTTGTCTTGCTTACCACCATAATTTTTAAATGCCCTGAGTAGGTTTTTCACTTGTTCATCTTGTCTTTGCTACCAAGCACGCAGACTTGGTCAGATAACACGTGTTATCTCATCAGGTGTTAGCCTGTGTTACCCCTAACATGTGTTATCATATCTCGCATACCCTCCCATATTCTTTGGGAATCGAAGAATTATAATAGGACATCCATAAAATGGTTTGAAAATGGCAACACAGCCGATCAAAACATACAAAAAAGGGTAAGAGCAGTCAGACAAAAGGGACAACAAAAAACTAACATATGTTAATTCTTGCCACATGATAAGATAAGGTTCAGAGCAATAATATGTACCAACCAGTAACCTGGCTCATGCATTACTAATAGGAACTTAAATCAAAAGGGGACACCAATGTTGGGCCACATAGTTTTATCCATCGTGTGGTAACATGTGTTATTCCTAACATGTGTTATCCCATTTCATATGACCTCCCATGTTTTTTGGGAATCAAAATAAACTGTACTAGGAGTTTGACTTACCATTACAATAGAACATCCATAAAAATAAACTAACATGTGTTAAATGTTGTCACATGATAAGATCAGGTTCAGGCCATTAATATGTACCAACCAGTAACCTGGCTTATGCATTACTAATCGGGAGTTACTAATAGGAACTTAAATCAAAAGTGGACACCAAAGTCGGGCCACATAGTTTTTATCCCATCATGTGTTAACATGTGTTATTCCTAACATGTGTTATCCCATGTCATATGACCTCCCATGTTTTTTGGGAATCAAAATAAACTGTACCAGGAGTTTGACTTGCCATTACAATAGAACATCCATAAAAATAAACTAACATGTGTTATATGTTGTCACACGATTACGTAAGGTTCCGACCAAATAATATGTAGCTAACATGTGTTAACATGTGTTATCCCAGTACAATAGAACATCCATAAAAATAAACTAAGGACACAACTACAAAAAACTATGTTAAGGACACAACCGCAAAGAACACCTTCAACCCCTTCTTCTCTGTTAACACCGGCCATCCTCTCTAACCATCTCTGGTCACCTTCTAACACCTCGGATGAACATCTTCACAATCAAAGCAAAACCCACTTCAAAATTGTTTTTCTATAAAAATAATAAAACTGAATAAATGAAAAAAAAAAACAAATAAAAAACTGGGTTATCACCCAACAAAAACCCAAATCAAGAACACATACATACCTATTAAAATCGAATATCGTCACCAATGTTACCAAACCATCATCTAGCATAGTGACTTAAAAAAAGTGATTTAACGCCTGTTAATTCAAAAAATCTAGTGGTATCAACTGTTACTCAAATCATCATCTGTGGTGCTAATAGGAAACCATAGATGAGATGTTAACATGTGTTACTAACCCATCAGCTAACATACTGACATATAAAAAATGTGCTAACATGTGTTACCAAACCATCATCTAGCAGAGTGACTTAAAAAAAGTGATTTAACGCAGGTTAATTCGAAAAATCTAGTGGTATCAACTGTTTACTTAAATTAACATCTGTGGTGCTACCAGAAAACCATGGATAAGATGTTAACATGTGTTACCAAACCATCATCTAGCATAGTGACTTAAAAAAAGTTATTTAATGCATGTTAATCCCAAAATCTAGTAGTATAAACTGTTACCCAAATCATCATCTGTGATACCCAAATCATCATCTGAAATCCAAAATCTAATAGTATAAACTTTTACCCAAATCATCATCTGTGATACCCAAATCGTCATCCGAAATCTAAAAAAAAAAATAATAACTAAGTTTCCATCTTCCAATCCAAATCCAAATAAACCCACGAAGACTTGACAAATTAAAAGCAAACCATGATATTGTATAATTGTATTACTTTATTGTTGCTGGTCAAAAAAAAGGAACCATATACGATGTGGACTGAAACAAATTAGAACAAACAAAATAGATCTATAAAGATTGATTAAAAATCAAACAGATCTATAACAAATTGAACAAGAGAGAGAGAGAGACATGAACAAATAGAACAGATCTATAAAGATTGGTCATACCAGTCACCTTCACCGGCGAGTCTCCTTCGCCGCCGTGAACATTTGTCCTACCAGTCACCTTCACCGGTGAGTCTCCTTCTCCTTCCATCATAGGCAACCAGCCACGGTACACCGGGAGTCTCCTACCAGTCACATTCACCGATAAGGAGTGTAGCGGTTGGTTATGAGATGACACGATTGGTTTCTTATTTGGAGAGATAGAGAATGGTGTTTGTGTTGTGAGAAATAAGAAGAAAACAGAAGAAATGAGAGAGATAGAGAGAAGGAGGATGGTGTTGTAATTTGGGTGGATGAGAGAAAGAGAGAGAGTCTGAGATAAAGAGGAGAAGAAAGAAGATGATTGTGTTCTTCAAGAGATAAAAAGAAGAAGAAAGAAGAGATAAAGAGGAGATAGGAGATAGGTTGTCTTGGGATGTGAAATATGACAAGAAAGAAGGAGAGAGGTTGTCTTGCAACATTACCAAACTACCCTTATTTGTACTATCTATATTATAATAATATTATCTTAAACAAAAAGTCTTCCAAATTAATCTTAGCCATTGATCAACTCCAATGGATGGATAGGATAGAGTTTTCATGGTTTCCACTCTAAGAGTGGGTTTTCATAATATCCATCCCATATATATATAGAGAGAGAACCAACCCCTATTTGAGAACTGAGAGAACCATTCTGGGCCACACATTTCTTATAAAGGCAACAAAAAAACATTTTTTTTGCTTTAATCGCACGTTTTTATGCAAGGAAAAAAAATTTGTTTTTTGTATATTTTTTTCATTTATACATATGTGTATATTACATTTTCAGCTATACATATGTGTATATTGCAAAAAAATAATACAAAAAAAATAAAAAAAAATCTTGCATATAAAGCAGCGATTAAAGCAAAAAAAAAAAAAAAAATTGCCTTAGAGAAAATTTGTGGTCCAGAATGGTTCTCTCAGTTCTCAATTTGGGAAAAGATTCTAATTTGAACCAAATTCTATATATATATATATATATATATATATATATATATATATAGGGTAGGGATCCTAAGAGAACCAACCCCTGTTTAAGAACTGAGAGAACCATTCTGGGCCACACATTTCATATAAAGTCAAAAAAAAAAAATTTTTTTGCATTAATCGCACATTTTTATGCAAGAAAAAAAAAATTTTTTTTTTCATTTATACATATGTGTATATAGCATTTCTTAGCTGTACATATGTGTATATTGAAAAAAAATACAAAAAAAAGTAAAAAAAAATTCCTGCATATAAAGTAGTGATTAAAGCAAAAAAAAAAACAATTTTTTTTTTTTGCTTTAAAGAAATTTGTGGTTCAGAATGGTTCTCACAGTTCTCAATTTAAGAAAATATTCTCATTTGAACCAAATCCTATATATATATAATATATATATATATATATATATATATATATATATAGGGTAAGGATAATGTGGAAACCCACTCTTATAGTGAAAACTCTGGAAACTCTGACTTCCCAATTTTTTTTATTTTTGAAAAAATTATGGCATGTAATATACATGATTTTAAGCATTTTGGGCCAAAAAAATCAAAAAAACGCCGAGCACTTTTTTTTAAATAAAATAAATAAATTTTCGACTAACACATGTTAAGCCAAACTAACACGTGTTACCCATTTTTTACCCGAAGACGGTTTTTATTTTTTTTTAAAAAAACGGCTCGGCGCTTTTTCGATTTTTTTGGCCCAAAATGCTTAAAATCATGTATGTTACATACCCTAAAATTTTCATAGAAAAAAAAAGTTGGGAAGATAGAGTTTGATAGAGTTTCCAAGGTTTTCACTATAACAAGGGTTTCCAATATAACCTTATACTATATATATATATATATATATATATATATATATATATATATATATATATATATATAACACATACTAAAATGAATAATCTAAAAAAAATACTAAAATGAATAACACATACTTAAGTTAACAATTGGTGAAACTAGTTTTAAAAGTGAACCATGGGCATATTCCTTAATTTGCATGTCTCAACTCTCACTAGTTACATGTATTACGAAATTTGTAATTGAACATATTTTAATCATTAAATTAACTAGGTTTATTGATAGACGCGTGTTGTGCGATGTGGAAACAGTTTTCATTGCTGCCTATCATACATAAGCTATGAACGACATGAACGTAAGAAAACAGCAAAACGACCACATTGCATAAGACTGCAAAAGACATCACACATCAGCCCAACGATACCCACTAAAGGAAAAAACTACCATTCGTCTTAAGAGGTTTCGCGCTTGCTTTTGTTCATCATATACTTTGTTGCAAGATGCTATTTGTAAAGTCTTTTTTGGGTGAATGTAATCATATAATAAAACTCAAGCATGTTCATAGTATTATGGCCAACCTAACTTGGTAGGTATCAGTTCAACACAAAAAGAGTTATCAATGAATATAACAATTATGAATAAGTAATTAAATACTTGAATTAAAATTGTGCTACAGCTTTAAGAAAAATATTTAGGCATTAGAAGCCACATGATAAACTTTTTCTAGACTTATACACCCATACAAATTCGTATTGTTACGTGATTTGCTCTTAAAGAACATCATATTAGACTTACTACTTGGGCCTAAGACTCAATGTGCATCCATTTGGCAAGGAGTAATGTGTCTGCAGACTGCAGTCCAAATCATGAAAGCTCTTTACAAATTGGCACAAAGTTCCTGGGAAAATACACCCTAAAGTGAGGCAATTATCTTAAGAATAAAATCATGATAGATATTATGAATTATCATGTATATTATTGGTTACTATATTTGGATAATCTTCTTCCGGTTGAGAAATCATGGAATGTGACTGACATAAGAATAATGATGCAAAGATATCTGCAAAGCGATACATGGTGCAGCTATTTTAATGTCTGTAATGAGAAAAATGAGAATCCATCTCTAGGCTTTAGAATCCCCAGATATCCAATATTTCTCCAAGCCATGTGCACAATTACCACAAAAATATTAGACAACCAGCTAACCAGCGGCGTATCCAGGACGGGTTTTCAGGGGGTTCCTTTCGTTGATTTTCACTGATTTTCACTATTTTTTCGAAATTTTCCACTAATTTTTTCATTTTTTTCCAAACCGAGGGGGTTCCTGGGAACCCCCAAAAAGCCCCTAGATCCGCCCCTGCATCTAACGGTACAACACTTGAGCCTTACAATCTTTATGAACAAAGAATATAGCAAACTCATAGGAATTTTTTAAAGTGAAATAGCTTACCAAACTTTCAGAATAATGATCATATTTGAAGGGTCTTGATTTTTGTTCTTCGTTCCAACCTATTAAAGTCAACCCCAAATATATTGAAGTAACTTAAATTAGTATATATTAAACAAATCATATGTACATGGGTTTTGGAATCATTGTTGCTTACTTGAAATTGATATACAGAGTGGGTTGGCGTTTGTTTAATGACCACAACCACATAATTCATCTACATTTGTTCAAGAACATGGTCGATGGCGCTGCCCTGTGCGACTGGGGACAGCCACGTCCGTTTCTCGCCTCCACTGTAATCTTCATCCTCATCATCATAATCCATCCTGTGATGTAGTCTTCCCGTAACCTCAAGCTGAAACTATGACCACTTGCTTTTCATTATTACGCAACTTTTATTTTAGTTCTTTAACATGACTTTAAAAGGTCAGAAGCATTAAAAATACACTTTGAAGTTTGAACACTTTTGTCCCGTTTTAACCCCCTTTACCTTGTTCTTTTTTAACTACAACAAATATGTCGAAAAATTGCCATTTTAATATTGTTAAAAGAGTTCAAGTGGCATACCTAAGTATCTATCATGAATTTCAACCCATTTATTTTTGCTTTAAAAAAATTACCATTGAACTTTTAACCAACTTTTATCTTACCCATTTGACCCGTTCATAAGCAAATAGGTTAAACGTGACACCTTTTGTTGATATGATCATCTTAAAGAAAGTTCAATTAAACTTACCTTCTGAAAAGAGACTGTGCTGTAAGCATATTCCGGTATGAGTTTGGTACTGTCCAACTCATCTTCACTACCGACATCCTCCGTAACAGCCGGGGTTTCAGTATCAGCTTCAGGTGACTCAAAGACATCAATTGTTGCACATACATGCCACTTGGCGGCTAGACATGTCATGCGTTGTGCTTTGTGGGTGATCCTAGTCGCACTCCTTAGCAGTATCATTAAGCCCGCGAGCAGACTTACAGAAACCAACTACAATACAAGAAAACAGAACAAACATGTTATAGGGTAATCTTGACCAATTTCTATATGCATGTATTTTATTTATATTACATTTTATCTTTAATGGGTCAAAAAACAATGTCTTTGAAACCAGATAGGTAATTGAACAGGCAGTTCTACTGGTCCACCAATCATATGGGTCTCAATAATCGGATGACTTAATAAATAATTTAATACTCACACTATGATTAAACTAAACGTAGATATAGAGAAAAACCCTAGAAGTATAAAAATATATAGGTTTTGTTAATTATATCGAGCAATTAGCTTATAAGAGTCATCTCAAATATAAATATTGACACACATATATATAACATTTACATTGGTAGATGAGTTAGTGAATGCTTTTATAATTTGTATCATAGGTCCCAAGTTTGAAACTTGGGAAATAAACTTTGTAGGTTTAAATTTATTCAGACAAATTTTTTCCATTTGCACATCTATAAATTCAGAAGCCAAGTAATTTATTGAACCAAGTTTGGTTTGACCCACGACCTAGTCTGCAAGATCAGGTTTGACCTGGTTTGCAGTTTGCTAGTTCAACAGCCAAGTCAAAATAACCGAACCAATCCAACCGGTACGAACTGAATCAGTGATTAGCCTGGTTTCAGGCCAGATTGAAAAACAATGGTAAAAAGGATAGTTATAAAAGTAACATGTTGAATTATATGCAAATGGTCCTTATTGAAACACTATAACTTTTTCAATCATACTTTACACACTGATTGTTTGAAGTTAAAACCCCTTGACCCATTACCCAAACTGCACATATTGCTACCCCTAGAAGTTTATTTAAAAAGCCAAAACCACAAAACAACAGAGAGTCAGAGACACTTCCTGCAAGATACCCAAAAAAACGTGCCTGAAAGATACCAAAAAAAAATAATAAAGATTACAATACCATGAAACTATATAATGTAACTGAATGCAGAAGAAACTAAAAATTATAAAAAATCCAAGATGGCACCAAAAAATTGTGATCTAGTCTTCTTGTTTATAGTGATTTTGTTTGGTCGCGTGATACCGTTGTCGGAGCTATGAAAAGAAGGTTCTTAACGGGAGTTGCCTTTTCCCTTCCTTTTCCTCTTTTTTAGCCGGTTGTCACACCCTCAAATTACCACTTGCGGGGTTTTACCGCGAGGCGCATGACAAACCAGGATCCAAGTCAACGATCACAATAAACAACTCTATATGAAAAACGTAAACAGACATAACCATTAATTTAATAAGCGGAAGCGTTTCAGTAGCATTTAATCAACTATGCTATCATCTCAAAAGTTGTTCAAAGTACTTTTATTACAAACGTGCACTAAATCTAGACGCCAATGCAGACCCGTGCGCCTAGTTCCGTTCATTGCTACCTTAGCGACCTGAGAAAAACATGCCAAAAAGATGTCAACATATAATGCTGGTGAGTTCACAGGTTTGTTCAAAATGTTACCAAAACGTTACCATGTCCATACTATATCAATGTTACCAAGTACGCTAGCTAGGCGTATGTTTCATTACTACTACGATTGGAAACCATTACTAGACACGTTTAGCAATGTTCAGCATGTTTAAGCAGCCCGTATGTTCAGCATGATACCAATGTACCTGTTCGAGACAATATGCACCCGCCCGGCCGTCCAAGCCAACGAGTGGGGCAGGTCACGCCCAATAGATCTATCCACATTTCCCCCGTTGTGCAACCCCGCACATTCATGGTTTCCCCCGGGACTTTCCAAAAGATCGTATAGCAATATGAAGTTAAAACCATAGTATGACATAAGTTACCAAAATCGTTTAGCGCATGTTTTCTCCCCCAAAAGTTAAAGCAGTAAAAGTGGGGCCGTGAACTCACCTTAAGTAGCGTTCTTCAAATATAAGTAAAGATGTTTAGCCCTTGATAATCCCTCTACCGGAGATCTATCAAAATGTTCACATAAGTGTTCCGACTAATAACCATAAGGTTATCTAGTCCCTGATTGTCCAGATCGTAACCAAGTATGTTTTAAAACGTGTTTAAATGTTTAACCGACACACTAGACCGACCCGACATCCCGTTGGTGACCCATTACCCTAACTAATCAAGTACACATAGATTACACACAAGGTTCAAGCATAAAACACTTAGTTTGTATCAAAAATCTCATTTCTGCATCAGAACGGTCGAACCAGTCAGTTTTAAGTCTCCTTCGCACCTTTTTGTCTCCTTCGCCCGTTTTACTTCTCGTTCGACCGTTTGATGCTTCCTTCGCCCGTTTTATCTCATTCGTCCAATATAAACTCAGGTTCGACCCTGGATCCTTCCTTCGCAACATCGACTGGTCGAAGGAGGCCAGGTTCACCCCTGTTGTATAATTTTTCCTAAAAACGCTTCAAACACATTCAAAACGACCCGAAACATCATCAAAGACAGCAGTCAAGCATGGATAACTTATCCCTACAAAACCCCATCGATTTCCCCCGATAATACGTCCGTTTCAGCCCTTTCCCAAAATGGTAAAGATTATGGAAACATCACTTTCATGCATGAATTATTTACCCAATTTGGAAACTTTTGAAATCGATTCATGTTTAGCTTAAAATACTCAGTTTGTCGATTATCCGATCTTTCTTATTCATTCTATTGATCATAAATATTCATACATCAAGTATTAATCCAATAAAACCCCCAAATATCAATATATCCAATCCTAACCCTAGACAACAATATTCCAACATTAATCACAATCCTATATCATGTTTCTATCATAGATGTAGCAGCAAATCACTGAACAACACATAACACCACATAATACACAATTTACATATGTTATTCATCATGAAAACCTATGTTAAATGATCATGTTTTGATTTATAAAGATGTTTAAAAGGTTTTTGATCATAAAACACCCTTAGAACAGATCCGGACAATTAGGGTTAGATGAAAACGAATTAAAATGCTTTTAAAAAGATTTAGGATTATGAACACACCTTGGATTCTTGTTTAGATGTTGTAGATGGGTTAGATTATGAAAAAGAAGAGCAAAAACTCCTTCCTTAGTGTTTAAGATCGTTTGAGAGCGTTTTGGGACGGTTAGGGTTTGTGAAATGATGAAAAATGACAAAGGTTGGTATTTATACTAGTCCTCCTTCGCCCCAATTCATTGGTCGAAGGTGGTCTCCTTCGCCCCTTTCACAGGGTCGAATGAGACCTGTTTGGTCGAAGGGAATTCCTTAAATTCCACTTCCCTGGTTCGCCCACTTACATGGGTCGAACCAGACACTTTTCTTCTCCTTCGACCACTCGAAGTGATCGAACCAGAACCCCTTTTTAACTAGTTTTCCAGTTTGTCGTGTTTAACGCATTCTAACACATCTTAACACATAAGCATGCATCCTTAGTCTATATTTAACACATTAAAGCACAGATAATCATTTACACATCGTTTAAACACATCTATGTATATAATCCACCACACGACCCATAATCTACACATATACTTAATTAGTTCATGTAATGTCACCAACAACGGAACCCAGTACTAGTGTATTACCAAAACGACTCCCAATGATCCTCCAGATCATTGTACCCTGGACAATCCTAACTTGACCCGACTCAACTAACCCAGTTAAGTTTGTTTATAAACGTTTCTCGCTAAGGTAGACTTAGATGTTACTAATATGTTTAAGCCGAACATGCCGGGTGTCACATCATCCCCACGTTGAAAGAATTTTCGTCCCGAAAATTGCGCAAAGCCCAAAAAGAAAGAAACGAAAAGAACAGAACGAAAAGAAACTTACCGGATGTCACATCATCCCCATGTTGAAAGGAATCTCGACCCGAGATTCATTCCGCTTCAGCAGTAACATGCCTCGACTCAAACGCGCGCTTCGGAAAAAGATGAGGATACTTAGATTTCATCTGATCCTCCCGTTCCCATGTGAACTCCGGTCCACGGTTCGAGTTCCAACGGACTTTAACGATGTGGATTTTACTCCGACGAAGGCTACGAATCTTGTAGTCGAGAATCTCGACAGGTTCCTCCACAATGCGAAGACGATCATCAACCTTGATCTCTTCCAGTGGTACAATGAGAGATTCATCAGCCAAACACTTCTTCAAGTTAGACACATGGAAGACGTTGTGTACACTACCGAGCTCCGCCGGTAAGTCAAGTCTGTGTGCCACCGGTCCAATCCGATCCAAGATTGCGAACGGTCCGACATAACGAGGGTTAAGCTTGCCACGCTTTCCAAAGCGTATGACGCCCTTCCATGGTGAAACTTTCAGAAGTACCTTGTCCCCAACCTGGAACTCCAAAGGTTTTCGACGGCGATCGGCATAGCTCTTCTGACGATCCCGTGCAGCAGCCAAACGTTGACGGATCTGTACGATTTTCTCCGAAGTTTCGTACACGAGTTCCGGACCAGTGAGCTGGCTCTCGCCCACCTCGGCCCAACAAAGTGGTGATCGACATTTCCGTCCGTAAAGAGCCTCGAACGGAGCTGCCTTGATGCTAGAGTGATAGCTGTTGTTGTAGGAGAACTCCACTAACGGCAGGTGGACCTCCCAACTTTTGCCAAAATCGATAACACATGCCCGAAGCATGTCTTCCAAGGTTTGAATCGTCCGTTCACTCTGTCCATTAGTTTGCGGATGATAAGCCGTACTCATATCCAACTGAGTACCCAAAGCCTTGTGCAGAGCCTTCCAGAAACGCGAAGCGAAACGAGAATCACGATCAGAGATAATAGAAACAGGCACTCCGTGCCGAGCAACCACCTCCTTAAGGTAAAGTCGAGCCAACCGCTCGAGTCCATCGGTCTCCTTAATAGGTATAAAACGTGCTGATTTTGTCAGCCGGTCAACAATCACCCAAATCATATCGTAACCACTAGGTGACCTTGGCAGCTTGGTGACAAAATACATCGTGATTCGTTCCCACTTCCATTCTGGAACCTCTGGTTGTTGCAGGAGACCAGACGGCCTCTGATACTCCACCTTGACTTTAGCACAAGTCAAACATTTGCTGACGTAAGAAGCTATGTCAGCTTTCATGTTCGGCCACCAATAAAGTATCTTCAAATCCTGATACATCTTATCGGAGCCAGGGTGAATAGAATACCGGGATTTGTGAGCTCCATCCAGAACAAGCTCGCGCAATCTCCCGAACAATGGGACCCAAACACGTCCCGCAAAATAGTGTAAGCCATCAGTCCTGAGCTCAAGATGCTTGTCAGCACTGTGCATCGTTTCAGCCTTAAGGTTTTCCTCCTTCAAGGCTTCCAACTGTGCAGAACGGATTCGGTCAGGCAACGACGTATGAATGGTGAGCTGTAAGGCTCGAACATGGCGAGGGTTAGCAGACTCCTTCCTGCTCAAGGCGTCCGCCACAACGTTCGCCTTGCCAGGATGATACTTAATGGCACAGTCATAATCATTCAGGAGTTCAACCCAGCGACGCTGCCGCATGTTCAACACCTTCTGGTCGAAAATATGCTGAAGACTCTTGTGATCGGTATATACTTCACACTTGGTACCGTACAAGTAATGTCTCCAGATTTTCAACGCAAAGACTACCGCACCCAGTTCCAAATCATGAGTAGTGTAGTTCTTCTCATGAACTTTGAGTTGGCGAGAAGCATAAGCAATAACCTTCCCGCACTGCATCAACACGCAACCGAGACCACGAATAGAAGCATCACAGTACACAACAAAGTCATCCGTACCCTCCGGTAGGGATAAGATAGGTGCAGAACAAAGTTTAAGCTTCAGCATCTGAAATGCTGATTCTTGTGGTTCACCCCAGTCGAACTTTCGGTCCTTCTGGGTAAGAGCGGTGAGGGGTTGAGCGATCTTCGAAAATCCCTCAATGAAACGACGATAATAACCCGCAAGACCTAGGAATTGCCACACCTCAAATGGCGTCTTTGGTGCTTCCCAGTCTTTAATAGCTTCGATCTTAGCTGGATCGACATGAATTCCCAGTTCATTCACCACATGTCCTAGGAATTGAACTTCACGCAACCAAAAATCACACTTCGAGAACTTAGCATACAACTGCTCCTGTCTCAAAAGTTCCAAGACCAACCGCAGATGTTCCTCATGATCCGCCTTGTTCTTGGAATAAATCAGAATGTCGTCAATGAACACGATGACAAACTTATCGAGGTAAGGTTTGCAAACGCGGTTCATCAAATCCATGAACACCGCCGGTGCGTTAGCGAGACCAAAAGGCATGACCAAGAACTCAAAATGGCCATAACGAGTGCGAAAAGCAGTTTTCTGAATGTCAGCTTCCCTGACGCGCAACTGGTGATAACCGGACCGCAAATCGATCTTCGAATAGTAGCTAGAGCCCTGAAGCTGGTCAAAGAGATCATCAATGCGAGGAAGAGGATAACGATTCTTGATGGTCACTTTGTTCAGCTCACGATAATCAATACACATACGAAGACTTCCGTCCTTCTTCTTCACAAACAAAATAGGAGCTCCCCACGGGGAAGAACTCGGTCGAATGAAACCCTTTTCCAAGAGTTCCTGTAACTGGCTGGACAACTCTTGCATTTCGGGAGGTGCAAGACGATACGGAGCTCGGGCAATAGGAGCTGCGCCCGGAGTGAGATCAATACCAAACTCAACCTGACGATGGGGAGGAAGACCAGGTAAATCATCAGGAAACACATCAGGAAAGTCACGAACCACCGGAATATCCTCGATCTTCTTCTCATTGTCAGTAGAAACGTTAACAAGTGCCAGAATGGCCGAACAGCCCTTCCGAAGATACTTACGGGCTTTCATGCTAGAAATGATACTCAGCGGAGCACCGCTTTTCTCGCCACGAACCGAAAGAATCTCTCCATCAGGGAGTGGGATCCGGATAACCTTGTCAAAACAAACGATCTCTGCGCGATACAGCGATAACCAATCCATGCCAACCACGACATCAAAACTACCCAGGGGTACCGGCATAAGGTCAATGGGGAAAGACAAACCCGACAGTTCCAAGCGACATTCCCTAAGGGTGTGTGTCGCTTCGATTTTCTTACCATCAGCCAATTCTATTAAGTACTTAGCCTCTAAAGGTGTGGGTACTATATCTAGCAATCGACTAATATCCAAAGATACGAAACTCTTATCGGCACCAGAATCAAACAAGACAGAAACATAGCGATCATTAAGAAGGAACGTACCGGTAACTGTGTCTGGATCCTGCCTGGCCTCTGCAGATCCAATGACGAAAGCACGTGCAGTCCTGCCTCCGCCGCCATTGTTCCCGTTACCGTTCCCGCCCCTCCCATTATCGCCCTGCTTCAGTTTGGGACAGTCATGCTTGAAATGTCCCGTGTCACCACAGTGATAACACCCCTGCCTCCCCTGAGTACCCTGAGTAGCAGGAGCAGGAGTAGCCGCAGGAGTCTGAGTTGGGGTTAGTGCCACCCTGCAATCCTTAGCATGGTGCCCCAACTGATGGCACCGATGACAACGAGCCCTATCACAACTCCCAGAATGATGAAAACCACACTTGTTACACTTGGGATGCTTCCCAACATACCCACCCGTCTTCGACCCAGAAGAAGACCCAGATGACTCAAACTTCTTCGCCGGCTGAGCTGGCACCACACTCTTCCCCACACTCTCCCACTTCCTCTTGTTCCCCTCAGCAGCCTTCACAGTGGCACCCTTGGGTGGCAAAACGCCTTCCGCCACCTTCAGGTTAGTCATCCGATGAGCTGATCGGACAACTTCAGCAATAGTGGGAAGATTCCCAGCAGCCACCAACCCAGCAATCTCGGGCACTAGTCCAGACACATAGTGCTCGATCCTCCTGTACTCGGGTGTGTGTAAGTCAGGACACAACACCGCCAGCTCGTTCCTCCTCACAGTGTACTCCTCAATCTCCGACCCAACCATCTTGAAACTCCAGACCTCATGCTCCAACTTCTGAATCTCCTCCCTCGGACAGTACTCACCTCTCAAAAGCTGCACAAACTCCGCCCAAGGCATAACAATAGCCTCCCCCAGTCCCACGTTCTGAGTAGTAGCATTCCACCACGACAATGCAGGCCCCTCAAATGTCGCAGTAGCATACTTCACTCGGTCCCCAGCAGGACAGTTACACATAACAAACACAGATTCCACCTTCTCCAGCCATTGGAGCAGTCCCACCGCTCCCTCAGTTCCAGCGAAGTTATGGGGCTGACAGTCCCTAAACTTCTTATAAGAGCACTGAGGTGGGGGTGGATTGGCACCAGCACCTGAAACACGGTACACAAATAAAACACAAACGAAAAGGCACGAAACCCGAAAATGAGACAAGGTCGACAGAAATCAACTCACCACCCATGGCATTAATCCCAGCCTAAAAATTAGCCATAGCCATGTTCACTTGCTGCTGGAGCAAGTTGTTCAGTTCAGCTTGGGTCATGTTGATGTTCCCACGACCACCGCCTCCGGCACGACCACCGCCGCCAGCACGGCCACCGCCGCCACCACGACGTCCACCTCCGCGAGCACCAGACATGATCTATCAAATCAAGAGAACGAGGGATTCAGATTCACTTCCAGTGTTAACCACTAGAAATTTACAAGAGTTAACTTAGGGACAATCCAGGACTATACATCAAAACTCGAAGTCCATCGGGATTTTCATGCATTCCAGTTTATTATTTCGTGTGCACCCGAAATGATAAACTGCTCTACATGGTCCTCCAGATGTACCCCTAATCCAGACCCCAGTCACTGAATATCATCACCTAGTAACGTGTTACGATAGGTGCAAGTGTAAGAAGGCATGTGTGTGCTAGAACCAATAAAGTAACCCTTCCTTCTTCAATCCAGAAGAAGAAAACAAGAGTAGGTAAGAACCCAAATAAAAGCGGATGATGTAACGAAGAAACATGATGACGATGTAAGGACACCCCGACAACGTTAGTACATATCCCACTAATAGACCCAAAGTATGTGACCGTCTAGTGTGTGCCACTCGGCTATAGACCAGACTCTACATGCAGTCCTAGTTCACTATAACCATTGGCTCTGATACCAATCTGTCACACCCTCAAATTACCACTTGCGGGGTTTTACCGCGAGGCACATGACAAACCAGGATCCAAGTCAACGATCACAATAAACAACTCTATATGAAAAACGTAAACAGACATAACCATTAATTTAATAAGCGGAAGCGTTTCAGTAGCATTTAATCAACTATGCTATCATCTCAAAAGTTGTTCAAAGTACTTTTATTACAAAACGTGCACTAAATCTAGACGCCAATGCAGACCCGTGCGCCTAGTTCCGTTCATTGCTACCTTAGCGACCTGAGAAAAACATGCCAAAAAGATGTCAACATATAATGCTGGTGAGTTCACAGGTTTGTTCAAAATGTTACCAAAACGTTACCATGTCCATACTATATCAATGTTACCAAGTACGCTAGCTAGGCGTATGTTTCATTACTACTACGATTGGAAACCATTACTAGACACGTTTAGCAATGTTCAGCATGTTTAAGCAGCCCGTATGTTCAGCATGATACCAATGTACCTGTTCGAGACAATATGCACCCGCCCGGCCGTCCAAGCCGACGAGTGGGGCAGGTCACGCCCAATAGATCTATCCACATTTCCCCCGTTGTGCAACCCCGCACATTCATGGTTTCCCCCGGGACTTTCCAAAAGATCGTATAGCAATATGAAGTTAAAACCATAGTATGACATAAGTTACCAAAATCGTTTAGCGCATGTTTTCTCCCCCAAAAGTTAAAGCAGTAAAAGTGGGGCCGTGAACTCACCTTAAGTAGCGTTCTTCAAATATAAGTAAAGATGTTTAGCCCTTGATAATCCCTCTACCGGAGATCTATCAAAATGTTCACATAAGTGTTCCGACTAATAACCATAAGGTTATCTAGTCCCTGATTGTCCAGATCGTAACCAAGTATGTTTTAAAACGTGTTTAAATGTTTAACCGACACACTAGACCGACCCGACATCCCGTTGGTGACCCATTACCCTAACTAATCAAGTACACATAGATTACACACAAGGTTCAAGCATAAAACACTTAGTTTGTATCAAAAATCTCATTTCTGCATCAGAACGGTCGAACCAGTCAGTTTTAAGTCTCCTTCGCACCTTTTTGTCTCCTTCGCCCGTTTTACTTCTCGTTCGACCGTTTGATGCTTCCTTTGCCCGTTTTATCTCATTCGTCCAATATAAACTCAGGTTCGACCCTGGATCCTTCCTTCGCACCATCGACTGGTCGAAGGAGGCCAGGTTCGCCCCTGTTGTATAATTTTTCCTAAAAACGCTTCAAACACATTCAAAACGACCCGAAACATCATCAAACACAGCAGTCAAGCATGGATAACTTATCCCTACAAAACCCCATCGATTTCCCCCGATAATACGTCCGTTTCAGCCCTTTCCCAAAATGGTAAAGATTATGGAAACATCACTTTCATGCATGAATTATTTACCCAATTTGGAAACTTTTGAAATCGATTCATGTTTAGCTTAAATTACTCAGTTTGTCGATTATCCGATCTTTCTTATTCATTCTATTGATCATAAATATTCATACATCAAGTATTAATCTAATAAAACCCCCAAATATCAATATATTCAATCCTAACCCTAGACAACAATATTCCAACATTAATAACAATCCTATATCATGTTTCTATCATAGATGTAGCAGCAAATCACTGAACAACACATAACACCACATAATACACAATTTACATATGTTATTCATCATGAAAACCTATGTTAAATGATCATGTTTTGATTTATAAAGATGTTTAAAAGGTTTTTGATCATAAAACACCCTTAGAACAGATCCGGACAATTAGGGTTAGATAAAAACGAATTAAAATGCTTTTAAAAAGATTTAGGATTATGAACACACCTTGGATTCTTGTTTAGATGTTGTAGATGGGTTAGATTATGAAAAAGAAGAGCAAAAACTCCTTCCTTAGTGTTTAAGATCGTTTGAGAGCGTTTTGGGACGGTTAGGGTTTGTGAAATGATGAAAAATGACAAAGGTTGGTATTTATACTAGTCCTCCTTCGCCCCAATTCATTGGTCGAAGGTGGTCTCCTTCGCCCCTTTCACAGGGTCGAATGAGACCTGTTTGTTCGAAGGGAATTCCTTAAATTCCACTTCCCTGGTTCGCCCACTTACATGGGTCGAACCAGACACTTTTCTTCTCCTTCGACCACTCGAAGTGATCGAACCAGAACCCCTTTTTAACTAGTTTTCCAGTTTGTCGTGTTTAACGCATTCTAACACATCTTAACACATAAGCATGCATCCTTAGTCTATATTTAACATATTAAAGCACAGATAATCATTTACACATCGTTTAAACACATCTATGTATATAATCCACCACACGACCCATAATCTACACATATACTTAATTAGTTCATGTAATGTCACCAACACCGGAACCCGGTACTAGTGTATTACCAAAACGACTCCCAATGATCCTCCAGATCATTGTACCCTGGACAATCCTAACTTGAACCGACTCAACTAACCCAGTTAAGTTTATTTATAAACGTTTCTCGCTAAGGTAGACTTAGATGTTACTAATATGTTTAAGCCGAACATGCCGGGTGTCACACCTGTGAAGTTGCAACAACCATAATTATATCTTTTAGGCGATGAAATATTCATATCTTAAGTTAACTAAAATCACCCAAAATATACATTAAAACAAAGCCATGAGTACAGCTAAATGAACACATAATCAGAATCTACTTGTCTGCTGGAAAACAACATTCAGATACCAGAACATAACCCGCTATCAAATACAGCTAAATAAACCAAAGTCGCCTACGCTTAGACTGCATCTCCTGAGAGGGGACATACATATATATATATATATATATTAAAAGCAGGGCAAGAAACATAACGGCAACAAAAGACATAAATCCATGTATGAACTACATATTAGCACGAAAGCCTACTTACATAGATGAGCAGATTCAAAAGAGGAACTGGCAACGATAGAAGGTCAAGTAGTACCTGCAATTGCTCCTAGTATTATATTAGGTTTACTTCGGGTTGTTGTAGGCACTATGTCTTCTTCTTGGCTTTGTGTGCAGCTATGTCTTCAAGGTCTTCGGTTTCTGCATGTTTTACATTGTAAATGGTATGTGTTTGCGAAGCTATGTACCGAGATTTAATTACTTACCATCCACTAAGTGCATTGATCTTTTTGCTGAAACTGAATTGTGCATTTTTGGCGCAATGGGTTGATGGTTGTGGAGTTAGCGATGTTCCTACCGCAGTTTGGTCTTCCAAGTAAACAGCTTTGTTTAATATACATCTGAGTTTCCCTGCATTTTGGTCTGGTCGTATTTGAATTTGAAACTGTGCTCTTCTTTTTTCGATTTCCAAGAGTAGTTTGATGGGGTTTTGATGGCTTAACATTTCGCTGCATGTTTTTTGCAGGAGCTGTCAAAGATAGTGGCCTCAATGTTGTCACGTCCATCCACGATTTTTGCCTCTATCATGAACCTGTTGTATAGTGGGTATCAACGGGACCATTGTTAGGAAGTTGGATTTGTGAATGGTGACTTACAAATTGTTTGATCTACTGTGCGTGCCATGGCATGTGCAGAACCATCAGCTACCAGTTGCGTAGACAATCAGGTTATGTTGGGCAGCCTATGTAATACCATTCTTTAGTCACCTTGATTTCTTCAATGACACCATTGACCGTAAAAAAATTTCCCTGAAAGAAACATGTAACTTGCGATTGGCGTGAGTAGTAGGTTAGCAGTTTTCCTAATAGATGGGTTGTCCTAATATTAAATATTAATTTAACTGAATTAGCTTCTTACTTGAGATCTCACAACAATAATGTACAATTATATTAACAAAAAGTACAAAGGTATTAATAAACATATAATCTTAAGTGAATATAAAATGAATGCAACTGAACAAATCAATTCAGTTTAAAACGACCATGATTTCTTTAGTCTCGAGTGATAACTGGTCTAGAAAACATAAAATCATGTTGTATCTAAGCATTGAATCATACTTAGAACAACAAACAATCTAAAATTTCAAACAAATATCATTTAAGCATTTTCACAAACAATTACTACCATTAAATATCACCAAATTCCTACAAATATAGAGCATGCTTTCACAAATTCTTTGATATTGCTACTATTAAAAGAGTTTAAAAAAAATTAAAGCTAAAGTAAAGAGGCACATACCATCTCACCGATTTAAGACCAATGGATTGCCCCATCTACATCGGCCAATTCTTCATTAGCAGCACATAATTAATAAAAGGAATCCAATCAAAACAACAATAAGCAGGAACCTGTTAACAGAGTTGACAAAAGGAATCCAATTTTTTTCGATAAAACTTCGGAAATGATATTCTAAACAAAATCAGTATTTTTAGCTTACAAATCTGTTAACATATTTAGAATAAAAAAACACTACAGCAAAAAACCAGGACAGAACTAACAAACCCTAATTTAATTTGCAGAAGATTGGAACCGGTGTTTACACCATAGCGCCGCCACCGTCGTTT
Source organism: Ambrosia trifida (assembly GCA_028751855.1). Taxonomy (NCBI): domain Eukaryota; kingdom Viridiplantae; phylum Streptophyta; class Magnoliopsida; order Asterales; family Asteraceae; genus Ambrosia; species Ambrosia trifida. The sequence goes on from CM054124.1 coordinate 1,444,017, forward strand.
GCTTGAGCAACCGTGGCTTAGACCCACCAGAAAGATGCCAAAAGCTTCACGTTACAGCAGTGGCGGTAAAAGTGATGGTGATTACAGCAGTCGTGGTGGGGTGACGGTGGTTACAACAATCGTCGTGGGTTGACGGTGTCAGGTGGTAAGAGAAGTCACCGTCGGCCATGGTGATTAGAGAGATAAAGGATTCAGGCGAATCTGATTTTAAAAACGACGATGAAGATGTTGTGGTTATTCATATTTGTGCTCTGTTCTGGGTTATTGTGTCAAGATTTGTGTTTTTGTTGTGTTGTATTGATAATGATAACAACATACCACGCGTCTACCTCCTGCAACACTAAGACTGACGCGTGTCCAACTCAATGCACGAAATCACCAAATCGCCCCTAAGCAGATGGTAAATACCAAAAAAGAATCACCGTAAAGAAAAAAACGGGCTAAGCAAGACTCGAACCCAATACAACTGAACTGAAAACATGTGCACATACCACTGAACTAACTAACAACATTGAAATATTACAAAAAAAACATACATATATAATCCATGAAAAATGGAGAGGAAATAAAAATTACTGTTCAAATGGGTTGCATTATTAATATAGTACAATTTTAAAATGCCCAAAAATTATCCTTAGCCTTTTTGACAAAATACATTTTGTATTTGATTCCTCTGCCCTCATATGTGTGTGGAATGGAACCCAAGTAATTTATTAATTTTATAAAAATGTGAATTTCTATAATCACCATCACCAAATATAAAATTTTATCCAAGACAAAAAGAAAGATAATTTATAAGACATTATTCTTTATCCAAATATAAAGCAAGCATAATTCTTTATATAAATATAAAGCAAAACTATAGTTCTTTCTCATAATAGAAAAGAAAAGATGATACTTATTCTTTGCTTGCTTCCCTTCAGACCATCTATATTCTAAGTGAAATTGGTTCTCATACACTATATAATCCAAACACTGATCCACCAAGTCATATGTATTATGAAACACCATTCATCACATACTTCCAGGTAATTTTTTTATAAGAAAATTTATGAGTTAAGTTAATAATGAGTCGAGCTCAAGCTCAACTACAGTTACGTTATGTTTATTTAACTTATAAACTCTCGAATTAGATTTTTTGTTTACTTTTTTTCCAACTCTATAGCTATACTACATATATTATAATAATACATATAAGCAGAAAAAAAATAACTTTACATAATTATCCTATATTATGATATAAGGGTGTGCATGAATAGTGCTTTTTTTTTATTCCTTTTTGCTGCTTTTATTGTATCTGTAGCGTTGTTTGCGGATGTGATAATACAAATGCTTCCGGTCCACTTGGTTAGGCTCTTGCTATTATCTAGCCTGCCCGAGTTCGAGACTTTGCACCGGTTTTTTTTTTTTTTTTTTTTTTTTTTTTTTGTTTACACTTGCTGCTGAGTTTTTATTGTTTAAAAGTTTAGGTAATTACAACATTCAAAAAATATGTTACAATCATTTAAAACCAATTGTTGACTTTAAACAACTAAATGCCACAATTTTTGGTACGTTAATATTTTATTCTCCTTAATTTGAGTATGTGATTCCTATGGTTCTTTTTAATTTTAAAAAGGTTAATATGTTATAGAATTACCTATATCTGGTATACATATATATTGTAAAAGGTCGACTTGGATCATGATTAATTTTAGAAGCTGGAGTAGAGTACTATATAGTATTTAATCATTTCAACCATATATAATTATTTTAATTCCAATATAATTTAACCTTAGCTTGATTTAGGAATTAGGGTAAATCTCGTTTAACGTTAGCTTGATTTAAGATTTAGCAGTTATATCTTAACTAGATATCATGATTGTCTAGAGTTGTTCACTACTCAAGTAGGAAATTCGATTAGTTACAATATTACATTACTGTATATTTTTACACCCTTATTTATTAGTTACGATATTACATTACACTACATTTTTGTTTATATTATTTATTATATTTGAAAGTAATCAAACATCGGGTATAATAAAGTGAAAGAGAGAAACCCCGAAATGGATGTCAAGGAGCTAAACCTAGAAGAGCTTCAACATGAGCACCCGCTCATGCTCGTTGATTTGCAATTGATGCATCGAGACTATGCAGAAGATGACGACGATTATGATGACAATGTCTTGATCGCAAGACAAAACTTTGTGGTCACATGCAGCAGGTGTGGTAGACAAATCGACTGGTACCACCGTTATTACTACAAGTGTACTATACAGTCATGTAATTACGCTGTCCATAAATTTTGTGAGGAAATGCCACCATCCTTAAAATTCCAAGGCCACCCTTCTCATACTCTTATCCTTAAAAGAACAACAAATGATCAGAAATGTCACGGTTGCCTTAGATGTCATCGAGATGGCATTTGTTATTATTGCTCATCATGCAATTATGGAATTGATCTACTTTGTGCCACATTTTTGGAGCAAAATACGATCCATCACCCTGGTCACCCACACCCATTAATATGTGTTACTATTGAACCTATTTTGAGCAAGTGTTTTGCATGTGGAAAGAAACATGAAGGAAATTTCTATCACTGCACTACGTGTCTTAACTTTTCAATCAATTCCAATTGTTTGTCACTTCCCATAAAATTATCACTTAAAACACAACAATTTAGCCATCGTCACTTTCTCACCCTTTCCTATTCCTTTGTAGATCGATTTTATGATTTTGAATGTAGGATCTGTGGTATCAAATTTGAAGATGAACGTTTAATTTATAAGTGCAGTAAATGCATGTACTACGTTCACCCAGATTGTGCAATGCAAAGCATAGAGCCCTTCATGTCCATCCTCTCACCAGGTAAATCTAGCTTTAAACATAAATACACACAATTCAACAAATAACATATTATAAAAAGATGTCATTATTTTGCATAATCTTAGTATAATTGGTTCACTTTTTATGTATCAGGCTTAGGGAATACAGAGAAAAATTTCAAAGATATTGATCATCCCACTCTTCTTCACTTGCCACTCCCTAATGAATCTCACATCTTATTGCGTCCATTTGAAGGGGAAACATGTGAGAAAGATAGAAATGATCTTATACATTTTACTCATGAACATCCATTAGTCCTAATACATGAACAAATAAATAGTGATACAACGACGGCAAGCACCTTGACGATCAAATCAGCTCCTCTTCACGACCCGATGAAAAGAACTAAACTATTATGTACTGCATGTTCAAGACCAATTACAAAAATGCCATTTTACAAATGTTCTAGAGGTGATGATAGTTGTGACTTTGTTCTCCATGATATGTGTACCCGACTACCCAAAACACTAAGAAACCACACATGTCATCCGCAACATACCCTCATGCTTTTCCCTTTCTCAGGAAATCCCGGATTTCAATGTCGTATTTGTCGTTTACATTACACTGGGTTTTCATATTGTTGCATCAAATGCTCATACTTCATTGATGTTAATTGTGGGTTCATACCAGATGAAATTACACATGAAGCACACGCTGGCCACTTACTTACAAGAGAAGTTGCTTCATCAAGCCGCCTAGCTAAGATGGAATGTCGCGCATGTCGTGTGAGAATTGACAACAATGAGATTTATTTTAGGTGTAATGCTTGTGACTTCTATTTGGATTGCCAATGTGCTTTGCTTTTACCTAAAACAATTAGGCATAAGTGTGACAAACACTCCTTAAACCTGAGTTATTCCCCAATTGAGGACCACAAAAGTCAATACTTCTGTGAAATTTGTGAAGATGATCTTGATCCTGGAAAGTGGTTCTATCATTGTGTAGAGTGTGACCAATCCATACATTCAACATGTGCTCCTTTAAAACTTCAATCTGAACAAGGGGTTAATTCTCAACAATTTGCCGGTGTTTATAAGTTTATTAACATCAAGTTTGGGGCTGTAAATGAAAAAAAATTCCACCCTCATCCGGTATCATTTGTTCCAGGGACTGAAAATGATGGTTCATGCCACATTTGCCAAAGAGAACTACAATCCAATATGATATGGAAGTGCTTACATTGTAGCTTTGCTAGGCATTACCATGATTGTGCAGATAATGATACTGATACGCGAAGACGAATTGATTCAATAGGGGGAAACCAATATGTGAAAGAGTATCAATCCCAAAGAAACTTAGAATTTTATCCAACTAAAATGATCAGACCCATGACCCGTCCTTGGGAGGTTGTCAATGATGTGCAACAATAGGTGAAGCTTGTATGATGATTTCATCTTTAATTTAAGTGTTACCGTGAATTCTTATTGCCTTGTATGGTTTTTATTTTTAACATTTGTAAGTATAATTTTAATTTTAACAATTGTAAGGGATTATTAAGAAATGCATACTGATTTGTACTTGGTGTCTATGTTATCGTCCACTTGAATAAAGCTAGTAATTAATGAAATCGTTCAACATCACTTTGCTTTGCAAGCATACTAAGGCATAATGCAACACCCACCTCTAATATTTCCATCATTTATTTTTACTGTAGAGTGACAACGTTTGGATAACTAGTCTTCCTTCACAATTAATTTATTTAAAATAAGCAAAAAGGTATGACACACTCGGATCTTTCGTGATTTTCACCGTCAAAATATATGATTCAAACATGAAATTAGTAGTAAGTTAGACTATCCGTTGTGGCCCGCGACCGGTTAGCCGCGAGCCACAAAACATTCCACGTGGCTAGCTGGATCCATAACATGGTTGAGCGAGAGCTGGCGCGAGCTACTAGCCGTTAGTGGGCTCGCGTGTGGTAGCGAGGTCAACTAGCCGTTGGCAGTCAACTAGCGGCTAGTTGTCCTATTTAAATAAAAAAAAACTAATTTTTATTCACCAAACAAATCAAATACAATATTCAATCAAGCTACACTTCAAAAATCACGCAAACAAAAAATGGACTCGGAATAGCAAAATTGCTATCAACCCTGGATTTTTTGGATGAAGAGTATGATGTTACAACGAACGAAATCGAAGTTAACCTAAGCCAAATGCAACCGATTTCACTTTCACCGGAATGGATTTTTTGGATTAAGTATTTTTTTTATTATTGTATGTGTTTTTAATTTTTTTATTAATGAAAAATTTACGTTTATTATTTAATTTGTGTTACAAATTTAATTATTATAAATTTAAAATAACAAAGTTTAAAAAAATAAAAAATAAATAAAAACTGGATAAAGCTGCTGCTCACCTCTAGCCACAACACCATCAGGCTAGTGAACCAGAGCTTTATTACCCTGCCAACTGGGCGCTTACGTGGCTAAATATGAGAGGATAGAGCCATTGCTCACCTCTAGCCACAACGGATAGTCTTATATAGAGTTAGAATCAAATTACATCAAATCCATCTTTAGAAGTGCTTAAACCCTTGAACTCAAGAGGAACAACACCTTAATTTCAATGACTTCACCAATTGCATCCAACCTCCCACCCCTTAAAATATATATTGGTGATAAAATACCTAGCTTTTTTGTGTTATCATTATGAACTAGTAAAAATCCCCGCCGCTTAGCGGCGGTGGCGTTGCCGGTGCCATCACACAAACGCCCCCGGTTCGATAGTAGCAAATGCAAACAGCCTCACTGTGAAACTAAGTCGGTAACATCCAGATGAAAATACAACCGCCACAGGAGGGCGAAGGCGGCCACGCTCAAGCGTCGCCACTATCCGCCACCAACTGACAGCGAAGGCGACAACATAGCCAGCTCTATCTACAAAGACAAAGCGCAGGAATCTATCAATACATCTACCACCACCTCTCTATCAACCGAAAGCCGCCATAAAGGACCTGAAACCAACCATTAATAACAACGACTTTTCCCTCCGTTGGGATTTAGGCGATAGGGGCGACCATGAATCGAGCAGGGGTTGTACGGTGTGATGGTTGTATGAGTTATGGTGGCGACTTCGTTGATGGTTCTAAACCCAAGCAGCAACGGCGTTCGTCAGTTCGTTAGTTCAGTTAGTAGATCAAACTGGTTGCAAAGGGTAAGGTGAATATAGACTTTACAAAGGTTTCGATCAAGGTTATTTATTATTTAAAAGTTTCTGCCAATGGCAATTGGGTAAATACTATGCAAAATGAAGGTTATTTACTAAGGCATAATTAAAAGTTTCTGCCAATGGCAATTGCGTAAATACTATGCAATTTGAAGGTTATTTACTAAGGCAATTTTGTGACCGGTAGGTGTAGGTCACCGCGACCTGGAAACCGGCACTATTGCTAAGGACGGGAATTGTTATATATACAATGTACAAAATACATATTTAATAAAAGATGAATTGTATGCGTGTAGGATCATCAAATATATAAAGATAGTGATCAAACAAGTTTGATTCAGGTGCGGAATCCCTGAATCAACCACAAAATGATAATAATATCAACAAAACACAGAAATCATCTTTAAAAGCTTCATTTCATTCATAAAAACACTCAATTACACGTTATAATAAGCTTTACAATCAAAATATGACGTGAATTAAGTTTACACAAAACCCTAGGGAGAGACTCAAACAGGAGGGAAACAAAAATGACCAAAACTAACATTCAAAATGAGCTTAACCTATTTATAGGCCTGCACATTCGAGCCCACTTTGCTTGGTCGAATGTGCAGGTTCGCCCATTCATCATGGTCGAACCAAGCTATACATTAACATCTATTCTACCTTCGACCTCCTATCTCTCCTTCGCACCTTTTGCTCTCCTTCGCACCTTCAGAAAGTCTCATTCGCCCTCTTTATCTTCCTTCGCCCATTTGACAAAACACACTAACATATGTTAATTGTAATCCAAAGCATTAGTCGCACAAAATGCATCTACATGAATCACACATGTACATGTATAAATATATTTAAAAATATAATCAAAATATTTTTAATGTCAGAAATATTCGATAATGCATGCAATAAAAAAATCAAAATGTTGATTAGTAATATGATATGGGCATTGGGCGATGCGTCTTCGGTCAGTTGTATATATCGAATGAATTAGTCCAAGCAATATGTCATGTGCTAACCATATGAAAACACATGTCTCGACGTACTCAATTTAACTCAATGTAATGTATATAAGAGTTTTGGTTGAATCAAAACGTGAAATAAATCAAATTTATATCGTACTGTTATAGCGTCACGTACAAAAAATAATCATAAAGCGTGTATAGAGAATAATTGATATGTGTAATAAAAATGGGCTTATTATAGCTTTAAAAAATGGAAACCACACTCAATGATGATTAACTCAAATTTATATCATGGGATGAAAATGTATTATATTTAATCACAATCGGTTCCGTAGGTCAGGAAGACGTATTATATTTTCACTTACTCGTTTCCCAAAAAAATGTTTACATTTGAATGAAGATCAACTCGGATTTATATCTATACGTGCATAAAAATTCGAAAGTAAAAAGTTAGTTTTTTAAAAGTAAAGAAACGAAAGGGGTGACAGTGACACCCGACAAACTATAAGTACACCCCGTTGGATATGTCCCTAGCATAGATATCGGGTTAGGCTCATGTATAGCTCGTTTCGTAGTTGTTTGGATTCTGTTTTAATATTTAAGGAGTATTTTTGGGATTTCTGAAAGATAGACTCATACGCCTAGGGAAGGTATAGTGGTACACGTATGAGCCTCATACGTAGTATTTTTGGGATTTCTGAAAGATCAGGCGTATGAAGGCAGCCCTATAAATATCCCATGCCTTGTAACATTTTGGAACTTTTGCCATTCCCAATACAAGTACAACCCTTAAGTGTGTGTTTTTGTGTGTGTGCTCTCCATATTTTTATTATCTTCACTAACACTCACCTGTAACAACCAACCGGATTGTTGATTCCACCTTCAATCCAATACGCGCAGGATACTAGTTTCTTGTCCGAATCTGATCCTGCAAGTGGTATCAGAGCCACGGTTCATATCACGTGTGTTGTTATAGGGGTTTGCATCATATCTAGATGATTTTTATGCAATTGTTCATAGAAAATCGATTTTAACCCGTTTAGTGCATAAACATGGTTTTCATTGATTTTGGGGCGTGTTTGATGTTTTGCGCATTGATTTGATTGTGGATTCATGTTTAGAAACTGATTTTATACCAAAAAAAAAATATTAATTTCAATCAAAACAAATCTGATCTAGCATTTTTATGGAAAAATTTAAGTTTATGAATATTATGGTTTTTGGCTTGAAATCACGAACATGGAATGTTTTTGAAGATCTGATCATTGATTCATCATACAAAAGTGTTTTGGAAATTTATTGAATCAAATTCAGATGTTAAACAATGTTGAGTTGATCCAGATCTGAGAATTTTGTTAAAACCCATAAGTTTGGTGTTCATCATAGTTTTTCTCAATTTTTAATTATAATTGTTGTTTTTGGATTAATTTGGACATTAGAAAATTGTTAGGAATCATTCCCCACACAAAACCTAATCATCTGATCATCAAAATATCCAAAAACACCAAAAATCTCAATTGCACCATGAAGAACACTCATACTTGTTCATCTACTGCCATACGTGTGAATTAGTAGGCGTATCAGTTCATACGCGTCCATCAGGGACACGTATTAACTTCATACGTGTGAAGCTATACTTGTTCATTCATACTCCTGATTTAATATGTATGTTCATACGTGTGTGTCATAACCACTCCCCATACGCTTGATTCATACTTATTCTTCCATACGCCTCATTCATAACCATCTTCCATACGTGTGTCAAGTTCATACGTGTTCTCATACGCGTCAGTTTCATACTTGTCACTTCATACATGTTTATTCATAAGTGCCCTTCATACGCCTTCTTCATACTTGTATATTATATGTGTATTAATACACTCCATACGTGTGTTAATCTGTTTATACGTGTGAACATCAGAGTTAGTCAAATTTTGAACATTTTTAAGTTTGACATTGTCCGTTTTTATTCCCAATCACGGTTCATTTATCTGATTTCATTCTAATTATCATGAGTTGGAATTATTTTAACCAAGTCATCCGTCCCGAGCATATTTAGCAACAACCGACCCCCAAGTACAACATTCTTATGTTGTTGCGAATGCTATGAACCCTCCACAACAACTGAATGCTGTCGTACCATATTGTCCATTTTCATCCCCACCTCAGCAAATACCCATGTCATCGAACTCTTGGGCTATGGTTTCGGTGACAAGCCAAGTTCAGAGTATACATCAAATGATGAAGAGTGATAACGAGATGGGTAGCAGCAACAAGGCTCCCAAGATGGAACACTTGAACTAGTATCCATCATGGAAGGGGAGATTACAAAGGCACATTAAAAGGATAGATGCAGAAATCTGGTATTGGGTAGAGCATCGACTGGTACGAACTTTACAGGAGAATTCCAACATACCAATTGATATCTCATAGATGAGTGACGAAGAGAATAAGAACTATAAGAATGAGAGAAAGGCGTTCTCTATTCTTACGTAGGCACTTCCAAAGGACATTTTGCATCAATATGACATATGTGAAAATGCTTATGATTTGTGGGTGCTTTTGAAGCAAAGATGTGAGGGTGATGAGAAGAAGTTCATAATTAGTCAGGATCAACTAAGAAAGGAGTTTGAAGCTTTCAACCACATTGGACAGGAGACGCTCAGAGACATGCAGTCGTGATACTACCATCTCATGAATGAACTTTGTAAGTATGATCTTATATATACTTCTTTTGAACTAATTGAGCGTTTTTCAGATGCACTTCCACCGCAGTGGATGCATTATGTTGATGTGATGAAGGAAATGGGTCAGTACGAAACCCTACCCGTTAATGAAATAATGATTTCTTGCTGAAGTTGGAGAATATGGAGATTGATGAGTCAAGAAAGGTGAAGAGGATTCCACTGCCGCAAAATCCTGAACTTTATCATGCAGCCATTCCAGCAACCTCCTCTATTACCACCACCTCACGACCTCAGCTGCATTCGTGTTGTCTGTTGTCAATGACCCATTTGCCTACAATATTCAACCCCAAATTGTTCAAGCCCCAACAATTGATCCTATGTTACAACACTCTAGTGCTTATCAATTTACACCACCACCATCCACTTCTACCACTTATTGCCAACTCCAACACAACCTGCAAACACTTATATTCATCCAAATACTTCCACCCCAACAGTCAGCCTATGTTTCTTCTAACACTTTGATGGCATAACCTTCAATGAATAATTTTGGGAATAAGACTTTGAAGGTTGCTAAGGAGCATGTGGCATTATTATCCACTTTTGTTACATCATACATACAATGACTTGGTGGCGGGGAACATCAGCAATGCCAACATGACAAAGGAAGACTACGATCAGGTCGATAAGGATGAAATGGAGTTGATGGATATTCAGTGGCATTTTGTTTGCGTGGTAAGACGGGCTGAGGATTTTATGGAGAGGACTGGTCGCACTGATTGGCAAACCAATAAGGGTACTAAATATGGTTTCAACAAGCAGAAGGTCACGTGCTATAACTATGGAGTACGGGGACACTTCAAAAAGGAACGTGACAAACTCATTCAGCAAGGAAACCAGTATCCTTTCAGAGCAAACCGGGGTGAATGGCAACAAAACCCATTCCAGCACTACCCTCAGCAAAAAGCACAAGCACCTACTCCAAATCATGAGCGTGCTATTGTGCCAGTACACAACCCACTGCCACCCCCACACCACATGCCAACATTCAGGCTAGGGCGATGGTAGTGCAAGTTGATGAGGGCGTTGACTGGAATCTTCAGCTCGGAGGCAATAGTGAGGTAAATTTGGGAGGTGCGGCGTGTTATACAGAAATAATCAAGGATGTTCAACAAGAAGTCGGGTCATCTTCTTCAAGTTTTGAAGCAAGTTCAAGTGATGATGAGAGTTTGGAAGAGACATCCCATCAACAATCTGGATCATCTGAAAGCAATGCAGATTCTCTAGATGTTGATGTTGATAGGCTACTTGCTGAAGCTGACTTCTTGACCAACCAGAAGTTGTGTCTAGTTCAAGATCTTGTGGAGTCCTCAGTGGATTATCCAAGTACTTCTCTACCGATGGTTCGTCTTCTCATTATGCATTTATGGCAAACATTCAAGACAACCAGGTCAGTTTGTCACACCCCGCCTAGGCGGAAACACGGAAATGCAACGATCGAAAAGTTTTCAAGCACAAGGTTAAAGCAACACATATTTATTAAAAATAGTACCACCATAAAGATGGAATTCACCATGATTTTATTGAAAAATAAGCATAGTGTAGGCACATGAACATTGTCTTATGGAAATCGAAAACATAGTATCTTGAAGCTCACAAAAACCATCAAGGTAATACCACGGTGTGCATGCTCGAACCCTTCCCTCAATCATCTGTGGCCCTCCATTAGTTACCTGAAACACATGCATAAAGGATTTTTGTTAACAATAATGTTGGTGAGTCTATGGGTTTTGAATGTACCGTGAAATGAACGTGTCATCCGTGTTTGACCAATCATGAGCTAGCTAAGCAAATGATCACTATGAGAACCATGAGTCCTGTAACCAAACCTCGTGACTGTGGTGCCTCGTGCATTGTACACTAAAGACAATGTATGTATAGTAGAATACTAACACTCTTTTGCATGTGGCCGGTTAGCGCAACTAACCAAGAGTAGGGGTGTCAACCCAATAGATCTATTAAAGTGTTCCATGGCTAAATGTCTAGCTAATGGTTACAGTGAACGATGTACGAGGACTAGTGAGCTCATGAACCAATATGTCTCATGTTCCACATGGTAGTCATGCTAGAATGTACACACACTTGAAATTGACACAAGCATTGATGCATGTATTTCCCCCAAAATGTAAAATAGTAAAATGAGGCCATAGAAAACTCACCTGTTTGACTCGTGTGGGGTCTAGTGAGCTAGTAAATGATCACCGTCCTGACAAATGATACCCTATGATCATTATGGACATGGTAAGTCATCTGGATGTTGTTTATCATACAAATTGTTCACCCGACATTTGTGGACCCAAGTGTGTGGGCTGGGACTTTGTGTATGTGGTGATTCTTAGTGTTTTGTGTTGCTTAAGCCAGTAGTTAGCACCAATTGTAGCTAAAATGGGCCCTTTGTATTGATACGGGTCCATGTGGCTCCTAATGGATCATGTCTGATCAACTTGCGAGATGACAAGAGCTTGAATATATGTTTTAGTCATTATAGCACACTAGAGTTTGTTAACATGTGTTTGTTTTAACTCTAACATGTGTTATCTCATAATAGCTGAAGCTATCTTGTATCATAGCTTCAATATTATCCACTTGATGGATCGAAATTGACTAATCTTAACTTGATTAACATGGCCGAAGCCTTTCAATGTTCAAAAGTGTACTTTTAGTCGAAATCCGATTATAGTTTCCTTTATAAACATTTTAGTTCCCACATGTTCTAAACCATAAGCTTTGTTATATGAAAACCGGTTCATAGTGTTGTTAAACCAAATCATGCTTGATGTTAAAGCTTTATTCGAGCTATGTATGTAATGATCTAGCCGATTGCTAACATAAAGAGGTGATGAACCTTGATAACCATGTCTATAAGGCTTTGTTGATGTAAACATGCTATCCATGTGATTAATTTGAGACAAAGCTATAGTTTTAGTGATAATATTGCCATTTTGATGTGTTAGGTCGATTATGTACTAGTGGTGCAATGTGTGATGATATGCGTGTATGTATAGCCGATTACAAGGGATCAAAGGTATGTTGGGTGAACATTGCACAACCAAGGGTAGCAAGAGATTAAGGTGGCTCAATAACTTACCTAGTGGATGCAAGGGGTTGGCCGAATGCTTGGATCTTAATCCTTCCTTCGAGTTTCCTTGTCTTCGGTGGTGGCTTCCTTAGAGTCGAGTGATGTGAGTGAAAATATGAGAGTTGTGAGTGTGGAGTGGTGCAAGAAATGAAGTGGGTTTGAGGCTCTATTTATAGCCGATGAGTGTGGACAATAGAGGCTAAATGTGGCAAATGAGTTAGCTTAAGATTGAGGCAATGTTAAAGCTTGATCCTATTAGGTGTATGTCCCATGTAGGCTATGAATCAAACAAAAATAAGAAAAGCCTAGGAGGCTTGAGCCGATTGCATGCTCCCACCAAAGAGGATGGGGTTGACTCCCTTTAACATGGTGTCATACCTTGTCTAAGTTGCCATTTTGGTGAAATGGTTGACAATTCATGGCTTCCTAGCTTGTCCTATTATGTTTCTTGTGGTGCTTCTTTTTCGGCCGCAATCTAGGAAGGTGGAGGAATGTTTGTCTCATGCTAGTTGTGGAAGGTTTAGTGTCTTGGGTGGTGGTATGAGTTTGTGTTTAACCGATTGGGTATAATCTTAGGGTGATGGTGACCTTTCTTAGCTTAGGGATCGGCTAAAACCTTAGGTTTAGGATCTTACTTAAGCTAGTGTTAGATTAATATTATGTTTCCTTGTGGTGTGATGAATCGGCCGATATCTAAGACAAGAGTTTGTCTTTCTTTGATGGTGATAGATCATGGATCTCTCTAGGGGTTGGTTAATGTAGCAAGTTCAAAGAAATCCACATGTGACTTAGTGTTTTGTTGAAAGGGACTTGAGAAAGTAGACATGTGGGTGGCGAGTGATTCATGGAGCAAGGATAGGTTGTTTCTAGTTCTAGGTGGTGTTCTTATAAGATATTATCATAACCTAGGTGTTAAGGTCTAGTTTGGGTAATGAGATGATGTTGACAAGTGAATGTTTCCTAGTCCTACTCATGTGGTTGATTTTGATCTTGTGAAAGAGGAAAGCATAGCTTAGTCAAGTGTCTCTAGTCTCATACTTGTTTATTTTCCTATTTAGTGTAAGTTAGGAAACTAGGGGTGAGGTGTGGTGATGTTACTAGGCTTGAGTCATGCCTTAGTGTTGAGATGTAGGTATGTGTGAGTCATTGTCATGTTCTTGTCAAGTGTTGGTGCCTTGTTGTCCATGTGTGTGTGTGAGCCGTATGTGCGTGTGTATATACCTATGTTGGTATAGCTTGCATAGTCTCTAAGACACATATCTGGGCTATGATTCAATACTTAACATGTTATGTTAAATAAATCGTCCTATTCATGTTAATAGTGTTCTGATTGTTCGTTGTGTAGCCTCTAGTACACCTTCGATATAGGAATATCATCCGGTCTCATAAGAGTGAGAGGTGGTTAAGTTCCATGCCTCTTGATGATGATATTAACATGTATTTTGTTTCACATGTGTCATGGGTTTTTTGAATGATTTCCCATGATAATCTTTGTGCTCACAATCGTTTGTTAGAGGTGCATTAGCATGTGTTAGAGGGCATAACCTCTTGAAATGCTTGTTTTGATGGTGTGTCCGGGTGTTGTATGACTAAACAAGTGTATTATGTTGAGTTTTCTATTTAACTCATGCTCTACTAGCCTGGGGGGGTATAATGTATGCAATTTGTCTAAATATGCACATATAATGAAGTCATAACTGAAACATGTACGGACGTTGACCTGTTACGTTGACTGTTGTCACATTCTCCCCTTGTTTTGGGAATTTTGTCCGCGAAATCGAGTTTCCCTACTAGTGTTAGTAGTTTCGGGGAAAAGAGCTGGGTACTTGTGTCTCATTTGGTCTTCGCGTTCCCATGTAAATTCGGGACCACGCTTTGCATTCCATCTGACTTTCAGAAGTTTAGTGCGGCTCCTTCTCAATTTTTGGACTTTCCAATCAGTCACCTCGATTGGTTCCTCGACGAAGTGCATCTGATCATCGATGTGAATCTCTTTGGGAGGAATGATCAAAGATTCGTCGGATAGACATTTCTTTAGGTTGGATACGTGGAATGTGTCAGGCACACTGCTCAGCTCCTCAGGTAGCTTGAGTTTGTATGCCACGGGACCAACTCTAGAAAGTATCTCAAATGGACCAATGTATCGGGGGTTGAGTTTCCCACGTTTGCCAAATCGTGGTACTCCTTTCCAGGGTGAGACTTTTAAGAGTACTTTATTGCCCACTTGAAACTCGAGTGGTTTACGACGGCGATCAGCGTAGCTCTTTTGACGATCTCGAGCTGCTTTCAAGCGATCACGGATCTGGAATGTAACACCCGGCCCCTCTCACCACCAATATTGTCCGCTTTGCCCCGATGGGTCGCCCATCCAGAGCTCACGGATTTGTTTTTGGTTGCCCAGTGAAGACTTCCCAGGAGGTCACCCATCCTGAAATTTCTCCCACCTGAGCACGCTTAACTGTGGAGTTCTCCTCTCATCCACTAACATTAAGCCCCAAAACGCGTTGGTGATTTAAGAGACAAGACATTACTTATGAACCAAGGATCTCTCCTGGCCACGGCCGATGTGGGATTTTCCTGGGGTGTCACATTCACCCCCTGTTAGAGTCTCATCGTCCCTGATGAGGTTAGAGTCTCATCGTCCCTGATGAGGTATGAACCCACCATCCTGAACGGCACAGGAGTGGCTCTGATACCATCTGTAACACCCCGCCCCTCTCACCACCAATATTGTCCGCTTTGCCCATCCAGAGCTCACGGATTTGTTTTTGGTTGCCCAAGTGGAGACTTCCCAGGAGGTCACCCATCCTGAAATTTCTCCCACCTGAGCACGCTTAACTGTAGAGTTCTCCTCTCATCCACTAACATTAAGCCCCAAAACGCGTTGGTGATTTAAGAGGAGGAACATTACTTATGAACCAAGGATCTCTCCTGGCCACAGCCGATGTGGGATTTTCCTGGGGTGTCACATTCACCCCCTGTTAGAGTCTCATCGTCCCTGATGAGTGTGCACCCACCATCCCGAACGGCACAGGAGTGGCTCTGATACCATCTGTAACACCCCGCCCCTCTCACCACCAATATTGTCCGCTTTGCCCATCCAGAGCTCACGGATTTGTTTTTGGTTTCCCAAGTGGAGACTTCCCAGGAGGTCACCCATCCTGAAATTTCTCCCACCTGAGCACGCTTAACTGTGGAGTTCTCCTCTCATCCACTAACATTAAGCCCCAAAACGCGTTGGTGATTTAAGAGGAGGAACATTACTTATGAACCAAGGATCTCTCCTGGCCACAGCCGATGTGGGATTTTCCTGGGGTGTCACATGGAAGATCTTATCGGTGGTCTCTTGAATAAGCTCGGGGCCAGTCAGGTATTTGTCTCCAACTTCTGCCCAACACAGAGGAGATCTACACTTGCGTCCATACAAGGCTTCGAAGGGGGCAGCCTTGATGCTGGTGTGGTAACTGTTATTGTAGGAAAATTCAACCAATGGTAGGTGTGAATCCCAATTTCCACCGAAATCGATTGCGCATGCCCGGAGCATGTCCTCCAATATCTGGATTGTACGTTCACTTTGGCCATCTGTTTGCGGATGGTAGGCTGTACTCATGTCTAAACGAGAGCCTAGTGCGTCCATCAGTGTTTGCCAGAATCGGGAGGTGAATCGACTGTCTCGGTTGGAAATGATTGAAACAGGCACATCGTGTCTGGTTACAATTTCCTTGATGTACAACTTGGCAAGTTTCTCCAACTTGTCGATTTCCTTAATCGGCAAGAAATGCGCGGATTTAGTCAACCGGTCAACAATGACCCAAATTGTATCGTGACCACTGGACGTCTTAGGTAACTTGGTGATGAAATCCATGGAAATCTATTCCCATTTCCACACTGGGATGTTTGGTTGCTGGAGCAGATGGCTTTTGATACTCTGCTTTGACTTTTGAACAGGTAAGGCATCTGCTGACGTATGTGGCGATTTCACCTTTTAGATTGGGCCACCAGTAAAGTTCCTTTACGTCTTTGTACATCTTGTCAGCACCAGGGTGTACGAAGTATCTAGACCTGTGTGCTTCCTCCAAGATTAGATTACGTAAGTCACCAAACCGTGGCACCCAAATCCGGTTGGCGAAATATACTGTGCCATCAGATTTTGGTTCCAATAGTTTAACCATCTTAAATAGCGACTCGTTCTTAAGATTTTCACTATTCAGAGCTTCTTGTTGAGCGTCGCGAATACGGGTCGTGAGATTTGTATGGATGGTTAGACCTAGTGCACGCACACGTAGGGTCTTAACTCGCTCCTTCCGGCTTAACGCGTCAGCCACAACGTTGGCTTTGCCCGGATGGTATTTAATCTCACAATTGTAATTGTTCAACAGTTCAACCCATCTGCGTTGCCGCATGTTCAACTCCTTCTGGTTGAGGATGTGCTGTAAGCTCTTATGATCGGTGAAGATGGTGCACTTAGTACTGTAAAGGTAGTGCCTCGAAATCTTAAAGGCAAAGATCACTGCACCCAACTCTAGATCATGAGTAGTGTAATTCTTTTCATGAATTTTGAGTTGTCGGGATGCATAGGCAATGACCTTATTCCTTTGCATGAGCACGCATCCAAGACCTTGATGCGAAGCATCGCAGTAAACTACGAAGTTATCTGTGCCTTCAGGAAGGGAAAGAATTGGTGCACTGCACAGGCAGTCCTTCAATACTTGGAACGCATTCTCCTGTCGGATCCCCCAATCGAACTTCTTGTCTTTTTGCGTCAAGACAGTCAGTGGTTGGGCAATCTTAGAGAAGTTCTCGATGAATCGTCGGTAATAACTGGCTAATCCCAAAAATTGTCGCACTTCAGTTGGTGTCTTGGGCACGGCCCAATCCCTGATTGCTTCGATTTTTGTAGGATCAACTTGTATACCCTTCTCGTTCACTACGTGACCGAGGAAATGAACTTCTCGAATCCAGAACTCGCATTTCGAGAATTTGGCGTACAACTTCTCGCTTTTGAGCAACTCCAACATCAATCGTAGATGTTGTCCGTGCTCCTCTTGAGTTCGTGAATAGATCAAGATGTCGTCGATGAAGACAATGACGAATTTGTCCAAGTAGGGTTTGCAGACACGATTCATGAGGTCCATGAAAACTGCTGGAGCATTCGTTAATCTGAATGGCATAACCAGGAATTCGTAATGCCCATAACAAGTTCGGAATGCAGTTTTTGGGATGTCGTCCTCCTGGATTCGTAGTAGATGATATCCTGACCGTAGATCGATCTTTGAGTAGTAGCTGGATCCCTGCAGTTGGTCGAACGGGTCGTTGATCCTTGGCAACGGATACTTGTTCTTGATCATCAGTTTGTTCAGCTCCCGGTAGTCGATGCACATGCGGAAACTCCCGTCTTTCTTCTTCACGAATAAGATAGGTGCTCCCCACGGGGAAGAACTCGGACGAATGAAACCTTTGTCTAGCAACTCTTGGAGTTGATTGGACAGTCCCTGCATCTCGGATGGGGCTAAGCGATACGGAGTGCGGGCTACTGGGGCAGCTCCCGGAACAAGATCGATGCGAAACTCGACTTGTATCGGTGGTGGAAGTCCTGGCAAGTCTTTTGGAAAGACTTCGGGGTAATTTCGCACCACTGGGATGTCCGCTAGTTTCCGATCTTTAGCTTTTTGTTCAACGACATGTGCGAGGAACGCGACAAAACCTTTCCTTAAACATTTTTGGGCCTTAATGCAGGAGATGATACGAAGAGTGGGTAAACCCTGACTCCCTCGAATCATTAAGGTTTCACCATTTGACAAGGGGATTCGTACCAACTTCTCGTGACAGACGATCTCTGCACGATGTTTGGACAACTAATCCATGCCAATGATGATATCGAAACTTCCTAATTGGATAGGCAGTAAGTCGATACAAAATTCGTGGTCGTCGAGTACCAGAATACAATCCTTAACGATCTCATCGGACGAGATTAATTTACCGTTAGCTAGCTCTATGGTAAATGGTGTGTCCAACTTACTAGATTCTAATCCTAGGGATTTCCTAAAGCTGGTGGACACAAAGCTAAAATCTGCGTCGGAATTGAAAAGTATTGATGCGAATTGATTGTTAAGGAGAAACGTACCCGTAACTACATTAGGATCATCTCGTGCTTCGTTAGCTCCTAACACAAACGCTCTGCCACGAGCTTGATCCTTGGCCTTGGGACAGTCCTTTCGGAAATGTCCTGTCGCACCACACTCGAAACACTCGTTTCGGGCAGGAGGAGTGTTGGCGGTTTTGGCCCTGCAGTTAGCGGTAGAATGACCATGACGGTTGCAGTTCTTGCACAGAATGCTGTCGCAAGTACCTATGTGGTGGTAGTTGCATTTGCTGCAGTGAGGATGAGGTCCGATGTACTTGCGTTTGGGTTCCTCAATAGCAGTAGCAGCAAAAACATTCACAGCATTCTGTGGTCGGTGAGAGGAGTGCTTGCTCTTCCGGTCGTCGGAACGTTTGCGCTTGTTCCCGGAACTCTCACTGGTAACTGTTACCTTCTGGGTCAGTGATCCCATGCGTACTGCGTCGTCGGTCAGACTCTAAGCTAGGGTAACCGCAGCCTGGATGGTGGAAGGTGCCGATACAGTGACCATACTACGGATATTTGAGGACAGACCCCAGATATACCTCTCGACTCTCTTGTACTCAGGGGTGACCATGTGTGGGACTAGTCGAGAGAGTTCGTGAAAACGAGTGGTATATGTAGTCACATTGGCATCCACCATTGCATGGTTCCAGAACTCGGTTTCCAGCTTTTGTAGTTCGCTTCGAGGACAGTACTTATCCATGAGCATTGTTTTGAGATCGGCCCAGGCAAGATTGTATGCCGTTTCTCTGCCCAAGGTTTGTACCTGCAGATTCCACCAAGTGAGGGCTTCATCCTGAAAGGTACAGGTGGAGTACTTTACCTTCTGATCCTCGGAGCAACCACTAATGTCGAGGACTGATTCGGTTTTCTCTATCTATCGGACAATTCCTACAGCACCTTCATTACCACGAAAGTTCCATGGTATGCATGCCATGAAGGTTTTGTATGAACAGCCGTGACTAGAGTTCTCAGCCTCGTGGTCTGTTTCGCTTCGGTGACGCCCGGTACCACCAGATCCTCCGCTTGAGTCGGCCCGGGCTGCATCGTGTCGAGCAATTGCCTCGGCGATTACCCTGGCCAACTCGGCAGGTGTGGACGGTAGTGGCTCGCCTTCGGTCGTTCGTGTGGAATGTCGGGTCTGCATAACTAAACGATGGAACACAATAAACATGAGTATAACATATAAACACATCATAACCAACATAATCATATAAATCAAACCATACATCACTACATCACATCATGTCATAGTTTCTCAAAAGCAGTTAGGTTTTTAATACAAAACAGGCGGGTGAACCGCAATTAGTTTTTAGATCATAACATCCATAGTCACAAAACATCATTAGTCAATCACATGCATAATCATCATAAACCATAATCTAAGAAGGGGGTGGGAAAGCAGCGGCAAGAGAAATAATAGCCTCCCTCATACGATTATCTGTCTCCCTCGCCCTACGCTCTAGTATCTCCAATCGTCTACCCATCTCCGATCGCTCTAATATGGCGGCTAACCTACCCTGCTCGGACTCTGCTAAATGGTCCTCGACCTCCTGAACTCGGCCTTCCAAAGCCACCAGCTGGACGTCATGTGAGATAATAATGTTGCGCTCGGAGCGGAGAGGTCTCCCCGATGAGCCTCCCAAGCTCATGGTCTCGAGGTCATCCTCCTCGTCTCGATGCGCAAGGTCGCTGGTAAGACTAGGTAGGTAAGGCCGTTTGTGGGCCTGTGAACGTCTCTTGAGCCTCTTCGATGGCTCACCTACCTCGATGGCTAAGGGTATAGGCTCAGGAATGGCCGGCTGGACGGGCGCAGAAACAGGGGCAGTAGAGAAAATCGGGGTCCTAGCAGGTATAGCTATCACTAAGGCCGGTCGAATCCTCTTGCGAGGAGTACACTTAGTGACTAAATGTCCCGAAGTGTCTAAGCGAAAATAGGGGTTTAGGCTGGTTGGTGGAGATGAGACAGAATGGGTGACAGAAGGATGGGGGCCAGAGACAGCTAGAGATGGAGTGTCATCGTCCGTCTCGTCATCGGAAGTATGTCTCTGCACAGGAGGTGAGTCAATGTCCATCTCAGACTCGGATAGCCATCCATTATGATGAGACTCGGGGGCTGGCTGGGTGAGAGGTAAGTCATCTCCCTGAGGACCATCTACCAAATAATCTGACTCTGACTCAGGTGAAGAAACAAGATCAATAGTAATGGCCATGTTTCTGGTCACAACATGCACATATATGTAAATAATCATATGCATAAATAAACCATGGTACCCGTATGTCTTCGTGGAGCGGCTTGAGGTTTCAGGGTGCATGGCGAGACTTCGTGGCATTTTGTGAAAACATTTCGAAAAAGATTTTAAGTTATAGTTGACTCCAAAGAATCTTAGTTCGCTATAACCTCGTGCTCTGATACCAATCTGTCACACCTCGCCTAGGCGGAAACACGAGAATGCAACGATCGAAAAGTTTTCAAGCACAAGGTTCAAGCAACACATATTTATTAAAAATAGTACCACCATAAAGATGGAATTCACCATGATTTTATTGAAAAATAAGCATAGTGTAGGCACATGAACATTGTCTTATGGAAATCGAAAACATAGTATCTTGAAGCTCACAAAAACCATCAAGGTGATACCACGGTGTGCATGCTTGAACCCTTCCCTCAATCCTCTGTGGCCCTCCATTAGTTACCTGAAACACATGCATAAAGGATTTTTGTCAACAATAATGTTGGTGAGTCTATGGGTTTTGAATGTACTGGGAAATGAACGTGTCATCCGTGTTTGACCAATCATGAGCTAGCTAAGCAAATGATCACTGTGAGAACCATGAGTCCTCTAACCAAACCTCGTGACTGTGGTGCCTCGTGCATTGTACACTAAAGACAATGTATGTATAGTAGAATACTAACACTCTTTTACTTAAGCTAGTGTTAGATTGATATGATGTTTCCTTGTGGTGTGATGAATCGGCCGATATCTAAGACAAGAGTTTGTCTTTCTTTGATGGTGATAGATCATGGATCTCTCTAGGGGTTGGTTAATGTAGCAAGTTCCAAGAAATCCACATATGAGTTAGTGTTTTGTTGAAAGGGACTTGAGAAAGTAGACATGTGGGTGGCGAGTGATTCATGGAGCAAGGATAGGTTGTTTCTAGTTCTAGGTGGTGTTCTTGAAAGATATTATCATAACCTAGGTGTTAAGGTCTAGTTTGGGTAATGAGATGATGTTGACAAGTGAATGTTTCCAAGTCCTACTCATGTGGTCGATTGTGATCTTGTGAAACAGGAAAGCATAGCTTAGTCAAGTGTCTCTAATCTCATACTTGTTTATTTTCCTATTTATGTAAGTTAAAACTAGGGGTGAGGTGTGGTGATGTTACTAGGCTTGAGTTATGCCTTAGTGTTGAGATGTAGGTATGCGTGAGTCATTGTCATGTTCTTGTCAAGTGTAGGTGCCTTGTTGTCCATGTTTGTGTGTGAGCCGTATGTGCGTGTGTATATACCTATGTTGGTATAGCTTGCATAGTCTCTAAGACACATATCTTAGCTATGATTCAATACTTAACATGTTATGTTAAATAAATCGTCCTATTCATGTTAATAGTGTTGTGATTGTTCGTTGTGTAACCTCTAGTACACCTTCGATATAGGAATATCATCCGGTCTCATAAGAGTGAGAGGTGGTTAAGTTCCATGCCTCTTGATGATGATATTAACATGTATTTTGTTTCACATGTGTCATGGGTTTGTTGAATGATTTCCCATGATAATCTTTCTGTTCACAATCGTGTGTTAGAGGTGCATTAGCATGTGTTAGAGGGCATAACCTCTTGAAATGCTTGTTTTGATGGTGTGTCCGGGTGTTGTATGACTAAACAAGTGTATTATGTTGAGTTTTCTGTTTAACTCATGCTCTACTAGCCTGGGGGGTATAATGTATGCAATTTGTCTAAATATAGCACATATAATGAAGTCATAACTGAAACATATACGGACGTTGACCTGTTACGTTGACTGTTGTCACACAGTTCTTCTGAAACTCCTAAGTGTGATAAATGTTGTGAGTTAGAAGCCCAAATTGAATCGATCAACGAACCCAATACTAGTCTGGTATGTGATCTTCGATCGTGCACTGACTCAAATATAGCCTTATAAGCTAATGAAAAAGAGTTTAAAGAAACAAACATGTTGTTGAAGAAGGATGTTAGTGAAATTAAGAGAACATTTCTTAATAAACAAGATGCCAATAATAACTGCATCACTGATTAAACTCAAACTAAAAAGAATTTGGCTGCTGCTCAGTGTGATTATGAGGCTATCAAGAAGAAGCTCGATAGTTATTCATACTCCAAGTATATGCTTGACCACATAACTAAGAGTCAAATAACTGAAAAAAGCGTTGTGGGTATAGGGTATTAAGTTGTTCCTCTCCCCATGCGTGCTAACTATTCCAAAGCACCGGAAGAGACTGAGACCACACAGTTTCAAGTCACAACTCCCCTAGTTGCTAACCCTGCTGAAATTAAGAAAACAGAAGTTGTCAAGGATGATAACTACTGCTTAATTGAAACTGATGATGATCTTAGTGATAAGGAAGATAGCACACCAGGTCTTGGCTGTCAGAAACAGAAACAAAGGATACCACTAGAGAATCACATAGCGTGTGATCCTGAGTCTGATTCCGATGAGGAAATTGATTACTCAACAGATGACACTGGTCTGTACTACATGCTTAAGGATTCAGAACGATGCTTTTCTAACAAAGTTTTTCCAATAAAAAATGTCAGTAAAGAATTAATTGCCAAAATTTTCAAATCAAAGCCTATTGATTATGTTGAACAAACTACATCGGGTGTTTCCAAAGCAACACCCATTCTAGTGCAAAACCAGCAGACCAGTAGTCAAGGCGGCCAGTCTAGTCAGGTTAGACAACTACCACCTATTCTAACAAGAAAATCGTTGCTTCCTCGATACCGCCAACACAAGGATGTTCGTTCGATTCCATTTAGGAAAGCTCCAAGAAGACCGAGACCTGGTCCCCCACCAAAACCTATTGTGTTTGTCAAGTCGATTGGAACCGAGCAAAATTTTGAAAATTTACTTGACACGTTTTCCACTATTGCGCCCATGGCGTCAATAATTGTAGGTAATGGCAACAAACTTCCAATTTTGGGTTCGGGTGATTCCACATTAAACATTGACTCTAGAACCTTAAACTTAAAATTTGTTCTTTATAACCCAAACATGGTCAAAACCCTAATTTCTGTGCGCCAGTTCAATATTGATACTGCCAACACAAGGATGTCTGTTCGATTCCATTTAGGAAAGACCCAAGAAGACCGAGACCTGGTCCCCACCAAAACATGTTGTGTTTGTCAAGTTAATTGGAACCGAGCAAAATTTTGAAAATTTACTTGACACGTTTTCCACTATTGCGCCTATGGCGTCAATAATTGTAGGTAACGGCAACAAACTTCCAATTTTGGGTACGGGTGATTCCACATTAAACATTGGCTCTAGATCTTAAATTTAAAATTTGTTCTTTATAACCAAAACATGGTCAAAACCCCAATTTCTGTGCGTCAGTTCAATATTGATAATTCTACCTCCATTGAATATGACCCGTTTGGATTTTCTGTGAAGGATTTCAAGGATGGTACGATCCTGAGTCGTCACAACAGTTCGAGTGACTTATACCTGCTCACCCCAAATGCTTCCGCCACTACATGCTTTGTTTCTAGTCAAGACTCTCCTTATTGGCACCACCGACTTGGTCACCCAGGTCAATCGGTCATGGAGACTCTTCGTTCTCGTCATTTTATTTCTTGTAATAAAACCAAGTTAAATAATCTTTCACATGCTTGTCAGTTATCCAAGCATAAACATTTACCTTTTCTGATTTGGTTTCAAATACTTTATCTCCGTTTACTTTATTACATTATGACTTGTGGACTTCTCCTATTTTGAGTCATGCAGGATATAAATATTACATAATTATTATATATGATTTTACTAACTATACATGGGTATATCCTCTAAAATTTGAGTTCGAAACTTTCACTAAATTTCAACACGTCCATCAACTTGTTCTTACTCAATTTCGTTTACCTATTCATTCATTTCAGTGTGACATGGGAGGTGAACTTGACAACACAAATTTTAAAAATTTTGCCACCCAACACGATATTCACCTTCGCTTTTCTAGTCCACACACGTCTCAACAAAACGGTAAAGTTGAGCGTATGATTCGCAGACTCAATAAGACCATGTTCACCATGCTCAAACTGGAAAGTTGCCATGACCAGCAAATATGAAGTTCTATTGGCTAACAATACGTGGAAACTTATCCCAGACCTACGAATGCACAAGTTATCTGTTGTATGTGGCTATTCAAACACAAGTTCCACGCAGATGGCACCTTGGAACTCCATAAAGCACGTTCGGTTGTGAATGCTGAAATCCAAACGAAGGTATTGACTGTGATGGAACTTTCAGCCCTATGGTTAAACCCACTACTATACTCACAATTCTTTCCCTTATTATTTCTAGAGGATGGTCTACACACCAGCTAGATTTTAATAATGCATTTCTAAACGATGACCTCAAGGAAACAGTTTACATGTTTTAGCCATCGATAATTACTTCTTCATCTCATCCCAAACACGTGTGCAAGCTCAACCGGTCTCTATATGGGTTGAAGCAAGCACCACGCGCATGGTATCAACGATTCGCAGGGTACCTATCCAAATGTGGATTCAAAAGCAATATATGTGATACTTCACTTTTTATTTATGAACAGGGTCCACACATGGCTTATTTATTGTTATATGTTGAAGATATTATACTAACTGCTTCTAGTGACACTTTACTTTAGCATATCATTCAATCACTTACTACATAATTCAAGATAACAGATTTGGGGACTTTACATCATTTCCTGGGTATTGTCGTATCCAAGCAATCTAATGGCCTTCACTTGTCTTAGTCCACTTATGTTGCGGATATTCTCACACGTGCAAATATGTCCAACTGCAACCCGGTTAGCACTCCCATTGAGGTTGGTTCCAAACTTAGTGCTGAAAAGAGTGATCCTTTATCTGATGGATCTTTATACCGAAGCCTAGCAGGAATTCTTCAATATCTCACTATAACTAGCCCTGACATCTCCTATGCGGTTCATCAAGTTTGTCTTTTCATGCATGATCCTTGAGAACCGCATTTCCAGTTTCTCAAACGTATTATGCGCTACATTAAAGGTACACTAAACCAAGGTCTGCTTATTTCACCATCCCGTCCACTAAACTGACAGCATGCTTTGATACGGATTGGGGCGGATGACCTGACTTACATCGCTCCACCTCTGGTTAATATGTATACTTGGATCCTAACTTAATCTCCTGGTCTTCAAAGTGACAACCTAGCATATCGAGATTCAGTGCTGAAGCAGAATACCGTGGTGTCGCAAACACTATAGCCGAACTCAGTTGGGTTCATAACTTGTTGCCTGAGTTACGCGTCCCTATTCGTCATGCCACTATCGTCTATTGCGACAACATCTCCGTTGTGTACCTTGCCGAGAATCCAGTCAATCACCAACATACTAAACACATCGAGATGGATATCCATTTTGTCCGCGAAAAGGTTCGTCTAGAGGATATCAAAGTCTTACCTGTCCCTGCTGATTACCAATATGCTAATATGCTAATATATTTACAAAAGTGCTACCGAAGCATCTCTTTCAACGCAAACTACGGGAGCGTGTTTGTAACGACCAAATTTTCACCGAGTCGTTACCGATTGGTAGTTAGTTTCCTAACTAGTTTTATAGTTTTCCTTCCACACTTTTTAAAACCGGTTTCTTGCACTTGTAACACAACCAACATTTTTAACTCAAAACATCCTTATATTATACATCAAAAACCATAATTTCCACATCATGTTCGGCCGAAGCCTTACAACCTTTAGTTTTGAAAACGTCACACTACAACACGATTCTACTTTATTTATAAACATCAAACTTCATTCGACAAGTTCACTAACACCATAACTGAGCTCGGGTTCCATGATAATCTCCTGAAATGTATGTTTAAAATACGTTAGTCGAAACTAGTGAGTGTTGCCAAGACTTTAACAATCTTTTAGACACATGCATGTAATCATCCGGTCATTCTATTTTGCGAGTATAGATCGATTATGCATGGTCCCGTAGCCTCTAATCGGCCCGGGTCTATACTCTTTGATACCGAATGGATCCACTCTACGTAGTTTCTATTCGACCGGTTTCTATTATTTCTATTAGATCATGATCAAGTGATGATTTTCAAAGACAAACAAACATACATCTACCCCAAATCATTTAAAAGCTATTATGGGGTGCAAACACTCACTTGTTGTTCTTCCACTTGAGTTCTAAGATTGACGACTTGCTCGGAAATTATGCGGACTACCTGTTTATTACATAAACACGATTACAAATACACACATATACGTTAGTTAGCTGACCATTACAGCTTAGGTATATAAATACGTAGGTAAGCTGGCCATTACAGCTTGGCGCTCGTGATTTCTACAAGTTAAGGTTTAGAACTTACCCGGATTTAATGTCACACCACGACAATGGCGGAAACACGTGGCGCGACGGTTCAAGAGCATAAAGTCAAGGTTAACGCAAATCACAAGTAATTTAAGAAAATGGGTCATTTATTTAGGCGTCAAATCTTGTTCAAAACATTACATAAAAAGTAAATTGTTTATAACACACATGTAGGGGTTTCTCAAATATATCCCATAGCCTTGGGAAATAAAGGTGAAACCCCGCAAAATATTTAACGCCGCATCGGAGGATTCCATGACCCAGCTTGCCCAGATTTCCTTCATCTAATTACCTGAAAGATATGTTTAAAATTTCGTCAATATAAATATATTGGTGAGTTCACAGGTTTTTAATTTCCAAAACTTGAATACTTGGGAAATACCATGTTATGACAATATATAGGAGTTGCAAATTCCTATAATTCTACTTGAGACTATAATCAAACCAAGACGTATAATAAATATGCCCCGCTCCAAGTCGTTACTCGGTATCCTACGACTTAAGTTCAGAATATATGCACCCCAGGCATACACTAATGCATAATCGACGCTATCGATTAGGGGTGGGCCTTGTCAGGCACCAATAGTACTATCCAATATTCCACCGGTTTCAATTCCCTGAATAAATGATTATAGAGGCGAGGACTCAACCCCGAGTGGCGGTCACACCTCAAGTAATAAATCCGTCAAACATTTTCCCTAACATATCTTTCCCCCGAAAACGTAAAAATAGTTTAAAATGGGGCCGTGAAACTCACCTGTATCAACGTCCGGCTCACTAAGCAGATAGCAAAAGGGGTCTCGCACCTACAACGTCCTAGACGTATAAGTCACTATTCCTATAGTGCATGTGCCTTGGCAAGTTGTACACCCAACTCCCGACCACAAGTTATTCCAAATCCCGTTTAATTAAGCGCGTATCCTAGGTTTCATTGGCGTTAGATTACCCTTTGTGTTACAAGTTATATATATTACTCTTGTTAATATTTCCTTAACTTGTCCTTTATTATTATCGACTCGACTTCACTTAACATATAATTATTTTCCCATTTAAATAATTATACTTAAGATCGCATCGCTCGATATAATATATATTTCAACATTCGACCCGACTCACTTCGCCGCACATTTGTTTTCCCATTTAAACAAATATGCTAAGATCTTGTCGTTCGATTGTATATTCTCAACACCCGATTCAACTCACCATACCGTATATTTATTTTCCCATTCAAATAAATATACTAGGATCTTGTCGGCACGGCATACACATATATATATCTTTGTCTACTTGTCGCGGCTTTCCTTCCCACATATCTACTTTCCCATTAAGTAGATATACTAGAATTTTGCCGAGACGAGTGTACATATATATAAATGTGTAATTTTCTTGTTAAGTATATACGTTTGTTTAACGTCTTACTTGTTTACGTCATGTTTTTCTCCCACGAATAATTCCTTCAACACTTAGGAAAGTGTTTATTAGTTTTCACCCATGATGTATATATATATTTTACTTGCTAAAAATATATATTTTCTCATCTTGCCGCAATGGCATTTTTCTCATGTTTTGTCCGTGTACGGTTTGTTACGCGTCTTAGTTCGATATCTTAGTTCGATTAGTCAATTTCTCCAAGTTTTTCCCAACATGTGTTTTATAGAAATATTATTCATATTTCTTCTTCCTAACACATATTACTTGGAAGGTTTAAAATACTTATGTATCTTTAACCCAACTTGTTAACTTAACTACAAAAATGCTTCCAATACTTTTATATTCCCATTTATATAAAAGTATTCATTTTTGTATAAGTTTCCCAAGTTTTAATTTTTGTTTAACATTTTTATAAAATCTCTATTTTATAAAAATCCTTATGTTAATACAATCCATATTTTTACAACTTTCACTTTTATAAAAATATACTTTTTATACAAAAATACCCAAGTATATCTACTAGTATTTACCAATCAACCTTGGAAAATTATTACTTATACTTTTGACACCAAACTTTCCATTATTGCACTTTTGGACTAATAGTTTCTAAAATGTTCATTTTAGTCCTCTAACTTTCAAAGTTACAATATTAGTCCCTTAACTTCCAAATGTTGCATTTTTCCACTCTAACTTCCAAAGTTAGCATTTTTCACTCAAAATAGTGGACTTTGAAGATTCATCTTTTTATTGGTAAGTTATTTTTGCATCAAAACACTTTTATTAGTCTTATATTTCATATATAAGGCTACTTGTATGTGTGTTTTATGTATTTGTCCATTATATCAAAATCTCATTCTTCTAAGTAAATAAACTTTAATTTTTCATCTTCTTTATTCATGACATTCTAATATATTCCATCATATGTTATGTCTTAGATGATCATTTTAAGATGATTAAAGTTACCTTTTAACACATTCAAGTTTGTTCTACAAATCTTAATCAAATCATCATCCTACTTAGTGTATGTGTAGATTTTATACATTTTCAAGAACACCACTTTATCATCATCAAATCCATGATTCATTTACATATCTTTAATCATTTATTTTACTCATGTAAAACCTATTAAAGATTATGTTTCAAACCACATTTTAAACCCTTCATGTCCAACTTGCTTCTAAGAACACATACATGAATATTAATAATCAAAACAAGGTTAAGAAGCTTACTACTAGCACAAGGCTAGGGAAGACAAAACCTTGGATTTTGAGAGGGGTTTAGTGTGTTCTTCCTTAATGGTTAAGCTCCAAGCTTGAAACACAAAATAGGGGTTTGGATGATGGATTGTTTTGAGTGATTTGGAGATGTAAAAACTTGAAAGAAATATGTATGGGGGAGGGGTGAGACTTACGGCCACAAGGAGAAAAGAAGAAGAAGATTTTTGTTGTTTCTCTAAGTATCTAACACATGTTATTTATACTATTATCACATGTAATCATTCATGGATTGCACATGATCTTCCCAAAGATTTAAGAGATCCAAGAAGTACAAAAATGATCTTGGATGGATGTGTGTAATGTGTGTGTGGCCGTGTATTTGTATGTATGAATGGATGGTTTCTTGCAAATCTTGCTAAATACTTGAGATTTACTTTGATCCTTCTTTAGATCCTTAAGGCATGTGTATGTACTTATGTTATGATTACTAGATTGTGTCTTGGATTATTAGACAAGGGGGCCGAAATTTTTACAAGAAAGGAACAAGTGGGAGCATGCTTTTGTACAATCACATCTTACATCCTTGTCTTTTGCTTTTGCATGCTTAACACCTAGATTTAGTAGGTTATTATTATAACACATTGCATGGATATAATATGGCCATTTAGGCCGGCCCCTTGGTGGCTTAGGTGGGGTCCACAACTCCAAATATTTACCAATAATAAGTTAAGTTTAATTCCTCGTCGTTCGGGTGTCGTTCGGGTATTTTTCGGGTTTAAATCGTGCGTTATTCGGACATTAAAAATACCTTTAATAACCCTTAAATATAGTCTAATTTAAGCGTTGATTTGTTATTTAGGCTTTTGCCGGGTGAAATTATGAGTTATACGCGTATCGGGTGCGGTACGCGCACTTTATTCGTTACCGGGAGATTTGTATGAGACGTTTCCACTTATGGTTTTGGAGTTCCAAAACTCATTATATTTTGTGAAACTACCCTTTATTTTATATCCTGGGTGTCCGGGATCCTTTTCGTTTATTTAATTATTACCGGGTAATTGCCAACGTCCATACCGGATAGTTTATTCGCACATGATCCAATCATGTTTTACCATTAAACGTATGCATTCCTATGCATTATTTGGAAATTGCTATCTCCTAAGGCCTTGATAATTAAATCACACATAATTGCATTTAATTACGTTAATCATATATTAATTAATTTGTACGGAATTACCTTATTTTTGCCGGTTGTTACATTTAATCTCTATAATAGGCCGGTTATCTATTCTTCCAACCGTAGCCTATTTTATATGGATGAAGCTTAGTGTTCTATGAGAGTAGAAGGTTTAAAAGAGCTAGTAGTGTTGCTTGGGAAGGGTTTGCGATTGAAGGTGGAGAGGAGAAGGAGTGGTTTGCATGTTGAGGAAGATGAAGTGAATGGTTTTGGGTGGGGTTCGATGTACGCAGATGGTTTATAGGGGAGAGGTTTCATGCAAGTGCAATCATGTTCCTATAATATAGGTTATCTAGGTGTGGGTTAATGGTGAGTTGGAATGCATAGGTGGAACAATATTGAAGAATGGCGGCATCCATTCATCTTCCTAGTGGGCCGAGTAGCACATAACTAAAGGTGGGTCTTGAGGTTTCACTTAATGGGCTTTATTATCATCTAAGTCCTTAGCCCAAATTAATAACCGGACTCCATTACCTAGCCCAACCGGGTTGTAACTATAGGCCCTTAATTAGATCCAAAAGCTTGGCCCATTATATCGAGTCTGATGATCCATCTATATCTTAAATGGGCCGGACACTCGTAGGGCTAATATAACTTAATTGGGCCGGACTGGTCCAAGCTTTATTATCCGGGTAAGGATATTGGGCTACACCTTAAGGTGGCCCAATATTATTTTAATAATTTTTATTTCGTTTGGTCGTTACATTCTTCCCTCCTTAGAAAATTTCGTCCCCGAAATTGTTTTTATATTGTACCTGATTCATAAATAGGTGGGGGTATCTTGCTCTCATCATATCCTCACGTTCGAATGTGAATTCAGGTCCGCGTCTAGAATTCCACTTAACTTGTACTATTGGTATCTTTCCCCTTCTTAGTCTTCTTTCTTGTTGTGATACAATTTCTATAGGTTCCTCTGTGAATCGTAATTGGGGATTTACTTGAATATCATCTAAAGGAATGACGGCTTGTGTATCCACTACACATTTTCGGAGGTTGGAGATATGAAAAACATCATGGATCCCGTCTAGTTCTGGAGGTAATTCTAGACGATAGGCTACCTGTCCAATTCTTTCCTTTATTTGATATGGTCCTATATATCGTGGGTTAAGTTTTCCCCGTTTTTGAAATCGTATAACACCTTTCCATGGGGATACTTTTAATAGGACATAGTCTCCTATCTGGAATTCTAACGGTTTTCTTCGATTATCTGCATAACTTTTCTGGCGACTCCTGGCTTCCTCTAGTTTCTTCTTGATTTGAACTATCTTGTCTGTGGTTTCTTGAATAATTTGTGGTCCGGTAAGTTGGTTTTCTCCAATTTCATTCCAACAAATTGGAGATCTACACTTTCTACCATATAGTGCTTCAAAGGGCGCAGCTTGTATAGAAGCGTGATAACTATTATTGTATGAAAATTCCACTAATGGTAGATGAGTGTCCCAACTTCCCCTAAATTCTAGAACACAAGCTCGTAACATATCTTCTAGTGTTCGAATGGTTCTTTCACTTTGTCCATCTGTTTGTGGGTGATATGCAGTGCTAAGCCTGATTTGAGATCCTAAGGCATCTTGAAACTTTCCCCAAAATCTAGAAGTGAAACGGCCATCACGATCTGAGATAATAGAGAGGGGAATTCCATGCCTTGTTACTATCTCCCGTATATATATATATATATATATATATATATATATATATATTGCTAATTTTTCTACTCCAAAATTTTCTTGTATGGGTAGAAAATGGGCTGATTTGGTTAGCCTATCTACTATCACCCAAATGGCATCATTACCACTTGTAGATCTTGGTAATTTAGTTACCAAATCCATGGTAAGTTGATCCCATTTCCAAAGAGGAATTTCGGGTTGTATCAATAACCCGCTAGGTTTTTGGTGCTCGGCTTTTACCTTAGTACAGGTTATACATTTTGCAACAAATTCTCCAATACTTCTTTTCATACTTGGCCACCAAAAGTTCTTTCTAAGATCTTTGTACATCTTATGATTACCAGGGTGGATTGAATATTTCGAATGATGAATTTCTCTTAGAATAACTTCTCTTTGATCACCATATCGAGGTATCCATATTCTGGCATCGTGCCTTAAAATTCCATCTGCACCTTCTATTAATCTTTCTTCTTCTCGATTAAGATCTTCTTGTTCTATTAAGGTAGGTTCTAAAGCTCTTCTTTGATAATTTCTTAAATGACTTAAGAATTCATTTACTAGAGTAATCTTAAAAGCTTTAGCTCCTAGAGGTTTTTCTTTCCGACTTAATGCATCAGCCACAATATTTGCTTTTCCTGGATGGTATCTTATATCACACTCGTAATCGCTTAAGATTTCTATCCATCTTCTTTGTCGCATGTTTAAAAGTTTCTGGTCAAAAATATGTTGAAGGCCTTTATGATCAGTGTAGATGGTACACTTTGTTCCATATAGGTAATGCCTCCATAATTTTAAAGCAAATATGATGGCCCCAAGTTCTAAATCGTGTGTAACGTAATTCTGTTCGTGTTTCTTCAATTGTCTTGAGGCATAAGCTATTACTTGCTGTTCTTGCATTAAAACACATCCTAAGCCTTGTTGAGAAGCATCACAGTATACTATGAATGTTTTTCCTTCCTTTGGTAGGGTTAATACTGGGACTTCACATAATTTATTCTTTAGATTCTGAAAGGCTTGTTCCTGTTTTTCTTTCCATTCAAACTTAGAAGTTTTCTTAGTTAAAGTGGTAAGGGGTAGGGCTAATTTAGCAAAGTTTCTAATAAATCTTCTGTAATAACCTGCTAGCCCTAGAAATTGCCTAATTTCTGTAGGATTCTTAGGCTGTTCCCATTTTTGAATAGCTTCTACTTTGATGGGATCTACTTGTAGTCCTTCTTCATTGATCACATGTCCTAAGAATTTAATTTCCTTCACCCAGAATTCACACTTAGTAAGTTTTGCATATAGCTTTTCTTTTCTAAGGGATTCCAGAACTTCTCTTAAATGTTGTTGATGATCTTCCTTATTCTTAGAATAAATTAAAATGTCATCTAAAAAGACGATCACAAACTTATCTAAGTAAGGTCTACAAATTCTATTCATCAGATCCATAAATACTGCAGGGGCATTGGTTAGACCAAATGGCATGACTAAAAATTCATAGTGGCCATATCTGGTTCGAAAAGCAGTTTTTAAAACATCTTCATCTCTTATTCTTATCTGATGGTAACCTGACCTATGATCAATTTTGGAAAAATATTGGGCACCCTGTAATTGATCAAAAAGATCATCGATCCTAGGTAATGGGTATTTGTTCTTAATAGTTAGCTTATTAAGCTCCCTATAATCTATGCACATTCTCATGGTTCCATCCTTTTTCTTAACAAAAAGTACCGGTGCTCCCCAAGGGGAGGTACTTGGTCTAATGAATCCTCGATTTATGAGTTCTTCTAACTGCTTCGTAAGTTCTCTCATTTCATTTGTAGCTAACCTATATGGAGCTCTAGCAACTGGTGCAGCTCCAGGAATTAGGTCAATTGAAAATTCTACTTGGCGAGGTGGGGGTAATCCTGGTAATTCTTCTGGGAAAACGTCTTTGAATTCAGATACTATTTTAATTGTGTCTATTTCTTCTTTGTTTTCTTTTTCTGAATTCAAGTGTATCAAAAAGAGTTGGTGTCCCTTCTTCCAGTACTTCATCATTTTTAAGCTGGAAACTAAATTTAGGGTTCCTTTTGGTTTCTCCCCATACACGATTAAAGTTTCCTGTGTTAGAAGAGGTATCTTTATTATCTTTTCTTTGCAAACTATTTCAACCTGATTTGATGCTAACCAATCCATTCCGACTATAACGTCAAATTCTCCTAGGCTCATAGGAATGAGATCTATCAGGAATTCTTGATTTTCAATAGTCAATGTCAAATTTTTAAAAACTTCAGTAGCTTTTAAAATTTTGCCATCGGCTATTTCAATTTCGTATATTTTATTCATGGGTTCTGGGAGTATGTTTATCTTTTCTATAAAGGTTTTTGAAATGAAGCTGAGATTAGCTCCAGTATCAAATAGGACATAAGCGGGTAATTGGTTAATATAGAACATACCCGTGACTAAGTCGGGCTCATCTCGGGCTTCTTCCGCATTGATCACAAATGCCCTTCCTCTTCCTTGTTCTCCTTTAGACGCGTTTTTCAGCTTTGGACAGTCGGCTTTGTAATGACCAGGTTCTTGGCATTCATAACAAGTTCTGGGACGGTCTGGGTCAAATCTGCAATCTCTTGCCACGTGTCCTACTTTCTTACAGTTCTGGCAATGAGGTCCCTTGCAATTGCCGAAATGAAATCGGCCGCATCGATCACATTTCCTTCGACATTCACCAGTGTGGTAATATTTGCATTTTGAGCAGAAAGGGCTATTTCCACGGTAGGGTCGCTTTTCAGGGTTTCCCTGGTCTCCTGAGTTTTCTTGACTTTTACCAGACGTATTGAAATTTATGGTTCTAAAGGTTTCATTCCACCCTCTTTTGCTACCTACCGATATTCTCTCTTGTTCTTTATGCCTTATTATGTCATCAGTTAGGCTTAAGGCTAATTCACAGGCAGTATCAAACTTTGCTGGTTTTGCCCCTCTAACTATTCCCTGAATTTGGGGGTTTAATCCCCAGATAAACCTTCTAATTCTTTTAGGTTCAGGGTTTACTTGATGAGGTACTAAACGGGCAAGTTGATTGAATCGGTTTATATAGCCTATACAGTCTAGGCCCTTCATTTCCATTCCTAGGAATTCCATTTCTATCTTTTCAATCTCATTCATGGGGCAGTGTTTTTCAGTGATAAGTGTTCGAAACTCTAACCATGTCATAGTAGCCACCACTTCCCTACCTCTTACCTGCCTTATCATATTCCACCAGTTTAAAGCTTCTGCTTTTAACGAGTGGGTTACAAATTTCACCTGGTCACTAGGGGCACAATTGCTTATTTCCAGTATAGATTCCATCTCTTCTAACCAGCGGGTAGCCCCAGCAGCACCCGTACTACCATCAAAGGATTCGGGTCTACAGGCCATAAAGGTTTTGTAGTCACAGTATCGAGATCTTATAGTGTTATCTTCTAAGTTAACTATGACCTCATCTTGATTTTTCTCTACACTTTTGGAACCTGATGGTTTTTCTAACATTGTCATAATAGTTAGTATCGAATCTTGAAGACTATCTAAAACTAACTTCCTCATTTTCTCTTCTAATTCACTCATCTCATTTGTTACAGGAATATCTTCTTCTACGGGGGTTTCTTCAGTCATGGGTTCTTCAACTGTTTCAGTTGGTTTCGAGGAAGAAGCTTTATTTTTCTTGGTTTGTTCTATTTCTGGTTCTTTTCCCGTATTTCTTTCAGATCGTCTCGGCATTTTCTATATTTAAAATTTTCATTTTGGTTAGTAATAATTTATTTCATAACCTTTTTATTTTAGTCTAATTAATTAACCAAAACATCTAGATATATTTATATCATAGGAAAATTTCTAGATGTTTAATACACAAACTACTAATCACATAAGTTAACATACTACCACACAACACTACCACATAAGTTTTTACATAGCATTTTAACTACTACTTCACCACCTTTTATTTAATACTAGCCTTCTACCTTCACTTCAACCTTCCCACCATCTTGGCTCCCATGCACCATCACCCTACAACATTAGAGGATACTTGGACTCCTCAAGGACTTGTCTTGATTGATATGCGAACCTCCTCACCAACTTCCTTAGCTCTTCCACCATGTTGCGAGCTTGATCACGTTGGGTTTTCATTTGATAATAACTTTCTACCAATTCCAAGTAATCTTTCCGGCTCACGTACTCCGATTGTGATAGCGCTCCATTTGCCCGGTTAATCAAAGTAGCTTCAAGATATGGGTCAATCACCGGGGTCATGGGTGGTATGGTTGGAGGGATCGGATAAGCCGTAGTGAATGGATTATAACTAGATTCTTCTATTGAGATGTTGCTAGAAGTACCAAAACAATCACTAGGAGATGGGTTCGGATAATAGTAGTGGGGTATTGGATCAACTTGAGGGTAGGAGTGGATGGTTTCGGATGGTGTGAACACAGGCTCGGGTAAAGGGCCG
Organism: Ambrosia trifida; assembly: GCA_028751855.1. Classification (NCBI taxonomy): domain Eukaryota; kingdom Viridiplantae; phylum Streptophyta; class Magnoliopsida; order Asterales; family Asteraceae; genus Ambrosia; species Ambrosia trifida. The sequence goes on from CM054124.1 coordinate 1,481,558, forward strand.
ACTACCCCTATGTTTTCCAAATTAAAATCCCACCCGCTACTCGTCCACCTTAAACCCGGTATCTCGGCTAACAAGTCTTGAGTACTCGGAAACTCTTGTGACTCGTTATCCATCACTTCCTCTTGGTTGGGTATCTCCCCTTCTTCAATTTCCATTTCCACTTCGGCTTGTTCTTCGGTGTTCGACATTCTATTACACATAATCATATCAAGCAAATTTCAAATTAGTTCTATAAAAATTCCACTACTTCCCGAACATGAGCTCTGATACCAACCTGTAACGACCCGATTTTCACCGAGTCGTTACCGATTGGTAGTTAGTTTCCTAACTAGTTTTATAGTTTTCCTTTCACACTTTTTAAAACCGGTTTCTTGCACTTGTAACACAACCAACATTTTTAACTCAAAACATCCTTATATTATACATCAAAAACCATAATTTCCACATCATGTTCGGCCGAAGCCTTACAACCTTTAGTTTTGAAAACGTCACACTACAACACAATTCTACTTTATTTATAAACATCAAACTTCATTCGACAAGTTCACTAACACCATAACTGAGCTCGGGTTCCATGATAATCTCCTGAAATGTATGTTTAAAATACGTTAGTCGAAACTAGTGAGTGTTGCCAAGACTTTAACAATCTTTTAGACACATGCATGTAATCATCCGGTCATTCTATTTTGCGAGTATAGATCGATTATGCATGGTCCCGTAGCCTCTAATCGGCCCGGGTCTATACTCTTTGATACCGAATGGATCCACTCTACGTAGTTTCTATTCGACCGGTTTCTATTATTTCTATTAGATCATGATCAAGTGATGATTTTCAAAGACAAACAAACATACATCTACCCCAAATCATTTAAAAGCTATTATGGGGTGCAAACACTCACTTGTTGTTCTTCCACTTGAGTTATAAGATTGACGACTTGCTCGGAAATTATGCGGACTACCTGTTTATTACATAAACACGATTACAAATACACACATATACGTTAGTTAGCTGACCATTACAGCTTAGGTATATAAATACGTAGGTAAGCTGGCCATTACAGCTTGGCGCTCGTGATTTCTACAAGTTAAGGTTTAGAACTTACCCGGATTTAATCTCTATAATAGGCCGGTTATCTATTCTTCCAACCGTAGCCTATTTTATATGGATGAAGCTTAGTGTTCTATGAGAGTAGAAGGTTTAAAAGAGCTAGTAGTGTTGCTTGGGAAGGGTTTGCGATTGAAGGTGGAGAGGAGAAGGAGTGGTTTGCATGTTGAGGAAGATGAAGTGAATGGTTTTGGGTGGGGTTCGATGTACGCAGATGGTTTATAGGGGAGAGGTTTCATGCAAGTGCAATCATGTTCCTATAATATAGGTTATCTAGGTGTGGGTTAATGGTGAGTTGGAATGCATAGGTGGAACAATATTGAAGAATGGCGGCATCCATTCATCTTCCTAGTGGGCCGAGTAGCACATAACTAAAGGTGGGTCTTGAGGTTTCACTTAATGGGCTTTATTATCATCTAAGTCCTTAGCCCAAATTAATAACCGGACTCCATTACCTAGCCCAACCGGGTTGTAACTATAGGCCCTTAATTAGATCCAAAAGCTTGGCCCATTATATCGAGTCTGATGATCCATCTATATCTTAAATGGGCCGGACACTCGTAGGGCTAATATAACTTAATTGGGCCGGACTGGTCCAAGCTTTATTATCCGGGTAAGGATATTGGGCTACACCTTAAGGTGGCCCAATATTATTTTAATAATTTTTATTTCGTTTGGTCGTTACAGTGTTAACTAAGAATTATGCTCCCATAATTTTGGCTATGTATTTAATTATAATTTGTATTTATTGTTTGACTCCTTGTCCATAGTTGTAGCCTTAATCTTCTCCTTCCTAGTTGTATATAATGTAACTTTGTCTATTGAATAAGATCATCAAAGTTTATTTAACTTTCAGCGTGGGGCTCGGGTGACCAACGACATGGCAACCTGGATTGGTTCGGGCAGACGACTGTTAGCAAATGGTATAGAAGTTTAAAAAAAAATTAATTACCATTTATTTCAAACTTCACCTACTTAATCCAAGCATTTTAACCAATTTTCACCAATCTTCAACTATTCTGCTACCCTTTAAAATCCATTTTTTTATCCATTCTTTAACATCTAATCTTCTACTTGACTTTTAATCATGACCCGTTGGAGTGAGGAGGAAGAAATAGCTTTGGTGACGGCATGGAACGATGACAAAGAGTCAAGGAGACCATGATGTTCTTCCATTTGGAATGACATCCTAGCACAATTCAAAGAGCTAATGGCTGGATCAGACCGCACAGTTGATTCACTAAACAGAAAGTGAAACGATCTTCATACCTAGTGTGAATGGTTCAAGATTCTATACAAAAGAACATTGGATGATGAGGCTCATGATACCGCTAATATGACCATTGAGATAACCCAAATTGAGTATCAAAGTAGGAATAGCAGGAGTTTTTCCTACATTTCGGCGTGACAAATTTTAAGACCGAGATTTAGTTAGTTTTATATTTTCTAGTTTAATCGTGTTATTTATATTTTAATTGTGTTTTTTTTAGTTATTGTGTTTTCAAGATTAAGTTAGCTTTATTTTTATGTAATGTAATGTTATTTGTATTAGTAATATAAATGTGTTTTATTTACTTTATTCGATATATTTAAAAGAAAAATGAAAAAACAAAACACTAAGCAAAACGCCACCGTCCACATTACCACCACCCTGCGGATTTTTGATTCTTGGAGGGGAATTCCTCCTAAGCTGACGTGGCGACTATATCTCGCTCCATGCCGAGCAAAATGCCACCTTCCACATTACCACTACCTTGCGGATTTTTGAGTCTTGGAGGGGAATTCCTCCTAAGCTGACGTGGCGACTATATGTCGCTCCATGCCCCTTCACCCTATGATCACGCGAGTCTCAAATTGATATTGTATAAACTATCATATGAAGTTCATTGTCCATTTAGAAATTAAAAGTTGTGATTTGTAAGTTTGTAATAGACTTGCCCAACTTGACCCGGCAGCTAAAAAATTGCCCAATGTAGCCAGTGAGTCGAACCATCCCGCCCACTTTGCCGCTGGGTAGACGCATATATATGAAAAGGGTTTATAATATAAGTATTATTATGGCAAAGTTTTAAAATTCATACAAGTTTAGCTGAGATAAGATTATTCATTGTAATAACATAAATTATTATATTTCATCGCCATTATATGAAATTTGTTCAAAAATATTGTTATCCCGTGTGTTTATTTAATTTGGGTGAGTTCCATTTTCATATAAAAGTTAATTATTTTCTAGGGGCATTTAAGGAAGAAAAGTGGTAAATTTTAGAAAATTGTAAAGAAACCCTTGGTATGTCATGTTAACTTTGGACAATTTGAATATATTTGTCCATGCCTCATCCTTTATAAAGTAGTGTAGATGCCTCATCCTTTATAAAGTAGTATAGATTATAGATTATATATAGTATTTAATTAAAACCAAATAATGTCATAGGAAATTTCAATGAATACAAATAATAGCAATAATTTAAATATATAAGAAAACATATATTTTTAAAACAAACAAAGTATGTAAGTAAATGCATTGTTTATGTGAAAGATGTTAATATTTTTTCATACACTATATATAGTAATTCCACTTTGAGTTAATTGTCAATTTAGTCCCTGAGGTTTGTCAAAAATTTTCACTTTCATCCAAATCTTTTTTTTGTTACATCTGTGTCCCTGAAGTTTCATTTTTTTTTTTGCCATTTTAGTCATCAGCACTAACTCAGTTAACAAAAACCCAGTTAAGTCAAGGGCATTTTTGGCCATACACACCAAACTTTTTCCTTTTGCCATTTTCTTCCAAAACCCTTTTTAAATTTCTTTTGATTTTCTTTTAGATATTATATCAAAACGATAGTTATCAATTAGTCAAACTTTATAACCCAAACATGAGAACAGGGTCACGGTTTGGAGTTCAACTTGAGGGTTACCGGGTACAATTCGTAACAGAAACCAAAGGAAATATTATCGGTATTATTGAATTAGACAAGGAACCCAAGACAGTCACAATAACTCCGGTGACTGTCCGGTTACAAAACTGAAGGTGGTTATCGGGTTTCAATTGATAATTTAGGCTAGAAACAGAGGGATGGTTTTACCGGACTATTATCATAAACAAAAAGGGGTGGTCCGATGATTGGTTACCGATTATAATCAAGATGGTGCAAAGATGATGATGGTTCGATGAGGATTAGGAGGAGGGGTTATGGTGGTTGCCGGCATGGCCGGCCCTTAAGGGGTGCGGGGAGGACTCCCGGCCCGGGCCCAATTTCTCGGGGGCACATTGACCCTCCGACAATCCAAGTTTTCTTAGCAGTAATGTCTTTAATTCGATGGATTTTTGTATGTTTAAGCCCCAAAATTGTTAATAAAGTATTAACCAAAGTGAATGGTAGTTTATATAAAACTAGTCAGCTGCCCGCGCGTTGCGACGGGAAACAAAATTTAGTTAACATGTGCATTTTGTGTTGTACTTTAAACAATTATACTGTAAAACTTAAATTTAATAGGTCAATAAAAATGTATTATAATATAATAATATGATTTCGGTTCATTTTCGTTTGTTTTCATTTCGGTTATTACTTAACCATAACATATCATTTTTAAATTAAAAAAACTATAGCAATAATATACTCAAATTAAAGAGAGAAAAAATGTTCATTTATACGGTTTAATAATATTACGAAAATATTAACGTATAAAAAAATTATGGACGGTTAAAAACCGTGGGGGTAGTTGGTTAAAATAAGGGTGAAAAGTGTAATTGTTACTTAAATAAAAATAAGTTGAGTAAAGTTGAGGGGAAAATGTATAAGTGTTGTATAAAAGACATATTTATCCTCAAAAGGTAGTTATCATGTGCATTGTGTGTTGTACTATAAGGAATTATGCTTGTAAAACTTAAATTTTAAGAATTCCCTGTGAAATGTATTATAAGATAGTATAGATAGAAAGTAAAGAAATCTTGAGAGATGTTAAGAATTTAAGAAGAAAATGAAATTGTTTGAGAAAATTTTTTTTATAGGTTTATAAATGAGTGTAGGACAAGAGAGGGTGAAGAAAATGAAATGAGGAGGGCTCACACTTAGTTGTTTTTGCTTTTTACCCGTTGGTTTTGTCTTCTTTTTTATCTTTTATTTTTGTTATGAAACACTTTTTTTTTAATTGCCAGACATTCACCCATTTATATTAGACTTTCATCCATTTATATTTTCACCTTTTGTGGGATTCGAACTCACAACCTCCCCCAAGAGAGTTTGTTTCCTCTACCGTTGGACTACAACCTAAATGGGAAATAAAATTTGATCCATCAATTTGATATTACTTTAATCGTAGCTTAAAAAGTAGTTTACATTATTTATTTCGTTAAGGCCTAAAGCTAAGGCTAAGGGGCACAATTTTTGCAGCTCGGCCCGGGCACCTGAATTTTCAGGGTCGGCCCTGGTTGCCGGTTCTGATCATTAACAGAAAATAGCAGAGGAGTTATCGGGATGGTGAAGGACTTACTGGAGAAGGAGGACGCCGGCGGTGGCGGCGCCTGAGATGGAGGCGGCAGCAGGTGAAGGTCATCGGTTGGTGAGGAGTTCTCAACACACACAAGTGTGTGTATGTGTATACATTTGATGTGCAGAGAATCACAAAAGGATGAGGGCTTTTATAGGTGATCCAAATTAGAGGGTGTTTGGGAACTAGGATAGTAGTTGATAAAAGGTGTTTGGTAACGGGTTTAACATCAGATAAGAGGATGTTTGGCAACGAGTTTAATAGCGGAAAAAGGGCGTTTGGCTACAGTAATAGACTTTTTTTTATTATTATTTTATAATCGGGTGGTCGGGTATGGCCAGACCCGTTAACGAGACCCGTGTTACGGCGGGGTGTTACAATATAATATCTAAAAGAAAATCAAAATAAATTTAAAAAGGGTTTTGGATGAAAATGGCAAAAGGAAAAAGTTTGGTGTGTATGGACAAAAATGCCCTTGACTTAACTGGGTTTTTTTTAACTGAGTTAGTGCTGATGACTAAAATGGCAAAAAAATGAAACCTCAAGGACACAGATGTAACAAAAAAAAGATTTGGATGAAAGTGGCAATTTTTGACAAACCTTAGGGACTAAATTGGCAATTAACTCTTCCACTTTAAAAACATTTTTCTTAAAACATGATGTGTGGTCATATGGCACAAGTCCGTCTATACTACAACCGAAAATTATCTTTCTAAATAAATATGAAATTGTGGTGGATATCGTCGCGGATGTGAAATCGTGTAGTTTTTTTGTGGTACAAACATAGACATAAGGATATTATAGATATAGATTATTGGTAATTGAAGATATGATAAAAGAATATGTACAAGTAGGTTTTGCATGAAAGGTAGAAAGAAAAAATTATATGACATTTGGGTTTTAAGTATAAGACTTTTCCTATTCCATCTTAAAATTCATGTAAAATGATATATGAAGAGTGAAGGTAATGAATGTACAAGTAACAACGCATCAACGATTAATATGGGAAAAATTTATATGACATTATAGGTTTAAAGCATATATGTCTTTTCAAATATCATCTTAACTTTGACAATTTGGACATTTTTGCATATGTCTCCCCATTTATAATGTAGTATAGATTTAGACAATTATAATTTATATATTTTTCATTACTCAACACGTGTAATACACGAATCTATAACCTAGTACAACTACATATACATATCAATAAACGTTAACAAAAGGTAAACTAAAAGTAAATTAACAATTCTTGTCTTACTTTTAAATAGAGGTGTACAGAAAAACCGGTTCGGGAACCGAAACCGGTAAAACCGATACGAACTGAAACCTGTCAAAACCGGTTCCACATGAAACCGGTACTAAAAAAATCCCAAACCGAACAGAACCGAAAACCGGCCTAAAACCGACAATAAAACCGGTCAAAAGAAACTGAAACCGGTACACAAACCGGAACCGAACTGAAACCGGTACCGCTAAAAGCCGGTAAAAAACCAAAACCGAACTGAAACCGGTTTAAGAAAAATGCCATAAACACAAATAAAACTTTATTTTTTTTAATTAAAATTCAATTTCCTTCTTTAAAAACCCTAAAAGTGATTAAAACTTATTTTTAATGTAATTTATACGATTTAAAAAAGTGCGAAAGTGAAACAGACTAGAACCGAAACTGAACAGGAATCGAAACCGAAACCGGGTAAAAAAACCGATTTGTGGCCGACCAAACCGGTCTAAAACCGAACCGGTTTCAAACCAAAACCGGTTTGAGAATAAACCGATTTGTATACACCTCTACTTTTAAACATCACAGTAAAAACCGATTACGAACCAAAACCATGCTTTTAAATCCCAAACTAGTTCTGAACTGAAACTAGTGTAACTTGAAACAGGTTAAAATGAAAACCGGTTTGGGTTCGTATATGAAAAAAAAAACCTATTTTGAGTAGGGATGAGCTCGGGACGGTATCGGTACCAACCGATACCGATCCCGAAAACTCTCAAAACCTAATATCGATACCGATACCGAAAACATACAGTACGGTACGGTACCGGTATGGTATTGATATTTTATCTTAAAATACCAATACCATATCGATACCGAAAATACCGAAACCGAAAACCTCTAAATGTGGCTACCGATACCGATACCGAACACCCTCGATTGGGTACGGAATCAGTTCAGGATCGATATCGGTTTAATATTCAGGGCTATATACTCATCCCTAATTCAACTTGATTTGAACCGAAGTGTTGAAAAATGTCAACTTGATTTGTTCATCCATCCATCCATCCATCTTTGTTCTTCTTCTATATATTGCGTAGAGATTGTAACTTCCGATATATTAATATATATATTCTTCAGTCATGGCCGGAGCTAACCCTCAAAAAAACCCATCATCCTCATCGTCATCTCACCACCATAAATCTCAACCACAATCCACCACCAATAACAAACCCTCACCTTCTAATCCACACTCCAAACCCAATCCCAATCCCAATCCCAATCCCAAACCCAACCCTAATTCCAGACCCGAAACCTTCCCACCACCACACCCACACCCACACCCACCGCCACCTCCAGCATACGGATTCCACATGCTGGATCGCCGAACAATCGTTCTCGCGGACGGCACTGCCCGATCCTACTTCGCCTTACCCCCGGATTACCAGGATCTCCCTCCCGTCATCCCCCGCGGTCCAATTCGGCCTCCCGGTCCCGATCCCTGGCTAGGGTTTGATAATCGGGATCATTATAGACAGCAGAATCAGGAGTATTGGAACAATCTAGAAGCTGCTGCTGCTGGTGGTGGTAATAGGAAGAGGAAGTTTGGTGAGGAGGTGAATGATGAGTTTGCTAGACAAAGGCAGCAGTTGTTGCAGTATGGGGCGGGGCCGAGTAGTCGGGAGGAAGGGCGCGCGGGGAAGGTTTTGAGACCGGGAGGAGTTAATGAGGTTGATGAAGGGAAGGTCAAAAGCGCGTTTTTGAATTTTGTCAGAGTGTTGAATGAGACTGGGAATCAGAAGAAGAAGTATTTGGCGGACGGGAAGCAAGGTGCTCTTCAGTGTCTCGCGTGTGGCAGGTTTGATCAAGTTTGGATTGAATTGTTATGTTTTGTTATTGATGTGTATTTGATTGGTGATTATTATGATGCTTGTTATATATGTGTAAGGTAGTATATTTTTTAGGTAGAGGGTAAAGGATGTTGGCATTAGAAGAATATATTTAGTATAGATTATGTTGAATTGTTAAGAGGGTTGATGATACGTGCTAAACTAGTCAATATCCACTTACACCCATGGTTTAAAAAAACGCTTGAGGCGTGCGCCTCAAGGCGCGCCTCAAGGCGATTTGGTTTGAAAACGCTTCTGAGGTGGTGCCTTAGGTGTTTGAACAGTGGTATGCGCCTCACAGGACTGAGGCGTTATGAAAAGTTGCGCCTCAGATGCGCCTCAGGGGTTTTCAGGTATATTTTTTATGTTTTCGACTTTTTGTGACATTTTATGTCTTTTTTATGTGTGCTTTTGATGTTTTTGATGATGAAATTAGTTAGCATTTTATTTTTTGAAAGATATATAATTATTTATTTAATTTTTTAATTCCGCCTCAGGCTTACGCCTCGGTTCGCCTCGAGGCTTACGCCTCGAGGCGCATTTCCATTCTTTTAAACTTTGCGTACACCATATTCACCAATGTAGCCTTCATGAACATCAGTACACGTCGCCATGCATACTCGTTGCTGCAGTTTCTTATATGTTTTAAGTTACTTATTTTCTACATTGTGTAGTGGTCTAGTCCATGTTCTTGTTAACTTCCCATTGGGTAGTTGAATGTAAGCCTATAAAAGGCATTGCAAGTTTATGAATGAATTAAGAAAAAAATAGTTAAAGGTTATTGACCAAGGTCTTTCAGTGTCTTTGTGTAAATTCTTGGGAGACTAGCCATCTCGAACTGGCTTCTAACAACGGAAACTTGAGTATGTTAGATAGTGGTATGTATCATTTTCAAATGAAAATTGTGAATGTTACTTTAGTGATTTAATACAAAGTTTAAAATGTTTTAGATGAACTCTGATTAGAATTCGTTTGTCAATTTTGTTTATTAGAAGGTGGTTGGTGCTTCTCATGGTGGTATATATAATATATAATATTATAAAAGTCTGGCGAAGCTCTTTTACACTTGTCTAGTTTATATGCCAACTTCATGTTATTTTTTTTATTTTGTTTATATTTGTTGTGTGTACTTCCCTAGCCTATACTGAACTTGAAAGGATAGGTTCTATCAAATTGTTGGGCTGAATTTGTTGCATGGTGGTGTGCGTATAGCCGTATATTTGATACGAAAATTTTAAATGTAGATTTGAGCCATCAGCCCCCTTGTAACTGAGTAGTTACTCTTGGCACAGTAGGAGACTAGTTTTCAAGAGCCTGACTAAGCTCTTTGACGTTAAGCGATCTTTGTGCACTACCTTAATGATGAGTGCACTCTTGTTATTTTTTTTATTAATTTATATTCAAGTTATGTACTTTTTGTTCTAAACTGAACTTGAAAGGATAGGCCAAACTTACAATGTAGGGGAAATCTAAGTTATTATCTTTATGCTTACTATGTGGCATGTGCTTTATTATTCTTTTGTTCTCTGAGCAGTATTGTTGCTTTATGGATTTTTTTTTACTCTTATGGACATAATTTCTTACAAGTCTCCTTTACCAGCTGGTTTTTGGAACATGGTTATCAGTGGCATGGTGATGCATGTTTGGTTGAAGCTCTTTTAATTTGTTTATAAGCAGATTTAGAGTTGGGTTAGTTCTTTGAAGAATCTTCACAATTTATCATTGGATAGTACATCTTCTGTAGAAGCGTCAACCATTTGGTTATACTCACATTGTATAGCTGCAGATGTTTTTGCTCTATGATAGTTATTAGACCAACTCTAAAAGTCATTTTTGGGTAGTTTTTGGATGACAAAGAGGGTGGGGTGTAGGAAATGGCAACGTTGTAAGAATCGCTAGGCTGTTGGTGAGGTACCGACTAGCGATTAATCTAGATTAGTAGGGATTAATTGTGATTAATAGGATCAACAACAACAACAACAACCATACCCAGTAGATCCGGCAAATGGCATAGCTATTCGTAGGGTCTGGGGAGGATGGGATGTAGGCAAACCTTACCTCTACCCGAAAGGGCAGAGAGGCTGCTTCCAGAGAGACCCTCGGCTCAAAACAAACAATAAGAAACAACTAGACTAGAAGTACAAGGGCATAGTAACATAACAGGTGGTGGCAGGAAAGCATAGTAAAATATAGATAAATATGCATATTAATAGGATTGGGATTTTATATTTAATTTTTAGTTATATATATATACACACATTTTTATATGTAGTTCTTTTAGGTAGGAATGTTTTAACCCATTCCTCGACTCATATCTTTAAGTATATAGGAATAGGATTAATCGCCCGAATTTACAGGCTTTGTTCGGAATCTAACCGAAATTTACATATTTTGGCTGAACCACCGATTAACCACCGACTAGCGATTAATCGGTGATTATTCGGTGAACCTCGGATTGGCGATTAGTTGGAGGCTAGGCGCGATTTTTACAACCATGGGAAATAGACTGGGGTGGAGTTCTTGTGCAAAAACTCCCAAAAATGGGCTTTGTGAATTGTGAGTGGAAGGAGGAGAGCGAGTGTTGTGAGGGGCAGATTTGGGGGAGGTTTGGACAGCAATAACGTGGCACGTTTTTGGATGTTCTATTGGAGATGCTCTTACACTTTATCTGTGATTGTTGATTTGTTTTTGTTCAGATGCTTATAATGATTTTCAGGTTAATTCTACCTCACAAGTTTTTTAGTAGGTTTTATAATACACTGTCATGTGTATGGAAACACGCAGATATGCCATGTGCTTGAAAATTTCTCAATCATTTAAGCATGATTAATGTGTTTGATTTTTTTATATGTGTAATTACCAAAGAGCAGTGCATTTGACCTATGGAGAAGGGCTTTTAGGAATTATGCTTATTTGCAGGCATGCTTATTTGTTTTTCCTTCATTAGAGTTGTAACGGTTGCATGCATATTGATCTTAATACCTGAGAATTGAGAGTATGCATGGATACTCAAAATTGTGGCAGTGTGCTATGTATTCATCGTCTTATTTGTCCGTCTGTTGCAATAGTTAATAATTGTTAAGTCTTTGACTTCAATCCTGAGTACAAGGGTATAAATCTGTGTTGATTTTTGCAATTAGCATTGTGTTTTTAGCTTGTAGTGGAGGCATCTATTGTTGGTACAGATAGATGTCAAGTAGGACTGTTAGGATTGAGAGAAGAGTGTAGCCTCTCTCTCTCTCTCTCTCTATATATATATATATATATATGTGTGTGTGTGTGTGTGTGTGTTTGTTTATCTATATACACAAACTTACATATATGTAGATATATCGTTCTTGCTCCCTGTTTAATCCAATAATTCTTGGTTTATAGTTCTCGCTTATAAATGTTTCTTTTTTTGTGCTCTCTTTTTTGCGATAAGAATCACAATGAAATCCTTTTATATTTACTATTAAATTTTGATTCTTTGTTCTCTATTATTTTTTAGCGGTATTTGGGTCTGTATTTATTAAGTGTTTATCACAACTTTAATAACTATAATTAAGTGATCATTTGGTTGAAGTTAATAGTTAACTATATAATTTACATATACCCTAGAAAATAATCAGAATCAGATGAAAATCAATAATCATTTGTTTTCTATTAGTTTATGGTTTATTTTGGTATTATCTTTTTTTCTAAATTATTATCTGCCTAGTATTCATTTTTTAAAATATTTTGACTCGTACATTTTTTTGTCTTTGCAATTGATGTTCGATCTCGAAGAGAAGGAAGAGATCTTTGGAAAGTGGGTTAGGAGAGCTCTTTATGCCTTACGGCTTTGACTACTATTAAATATTATTTATTAAATGGACAGCGATATACTCTATTTTAGTACTGACCCATTTCGATATATTTGTTATATTGTTTTTAGTATTAAAATCTTATAAATGATATTGAAATAGTAGTACTTTATAAGTCTCCGTTATATCAATGTATATATGTAGAAATAACACTCGGTGAAACTAGAAAGTCTTGTTGCCGTACATTGACATGGGTCACATGGCATTTTGTCGGTTAGCTGTTTCTATTATTTGATGTCATGTGGTAACATCTATGCACATATTGTGTATTTTTTGACCATCATATTATGCGGAAAAAATAGTTTAAAGTAAACTGGAAGACCGAATACATAACATCTTGATTGAATGTAGTGACCCTTTCATGCTTCCTTGTTATCATTTCAATGGACAAGAAGATATTGCTTTGATCTGCATGCTATATGTGTTGGCCATTTTAGTTAGTTGCATAATGTGCCTCTCCTGCAAGAGTTAATCCCTTTTAGTAACTTAAATGCTAAAGATTTAGTCTTTCTTGTTTTTCATTTATAGTCTGTACCTTTCTTCATATGTCACTGAAGGGCTTCTAGGAACTATGCTTATTTGAAAGCATGCTTGTTTGTTTCCCTCATTAGAGTTGTAATGGTTGCATTTATATTCCTCTTAATACTTGAGACTTGGGACTGAGAATATCCATGGATACCACAAAATTATGGCAATGTGCTATTTATCTATCGTCTTATTTGCCTTCTCCTTTTTCCATTTGTTGCAATAGTTAATAATCTGTTGAATCTTTGACTTGAATCCAGGGTACAACGGTAGAAATCTTTTTCTATTTTGGTAATTAGCATTGTCTTTTTAACTTGTCATTGGAGGCTTTTGTTATTAGTACAAATAGACTAAGCAGTTAATGTCGGAAAATATCGGTTATCGGTCGAGGACCGATATTTGATATATCGGTTTTCGCGGTGAGATATCGGTGGGATATCGGTAATTTTTATATCATGCAAAATGCATATATATATAAAAGTTTAACACTAACAATTAAATATAATCTCCTACAATTAACAAATTGACCTCTTGCAACATGCAAAACAATAACAATTGTAGCAAGTGGGAACTTATTAAGACTTTAAACACTAATATTTAACACTTACAATTAACAATTAAGACTTAAAACACTAACAACATCAATAAGAAGCAAGACAAATAGAAGAACTAATAAGAAAGATACTGGTATCAGGAATATCGGTGATATATCGGTCAAATATCGGTAAGATATCGGTCAATATCACCGATAATATCGGTACAAAATATCGGTCAAAATATCGGTATCAATATATCGGTTGATGACCGATAACGGATATATCGGACCGATATAGCGGATATATCGGCGATATTAACTGCTTAGCAAATAGATGTCATGTAGGACTGGTAGGATTAAGAGAAGAGTATAGCCTCTACACACACACACCACTTACACACACACACACTCCATTTACACACAATCACACGCGCATACATATATGTACATATATTGTTCTTGTTTTGGTTCTTTCCAAGAATTCTTGATCTTTTATACTCTCTTGTATTTGTTTCTGAATTTTGTGCTCTCTCTTTTTGCGATAAGAATCAGAACAAAATCCTTTTATCATACTTCTAAATTTTGATTCTTTGTTCTCTATTAAGCTTGAGCGGTATTTGGGTGTGTGTTTATTAAGTGATTATCACAACTTTAATAATTATAATCAAGTGATCATTTGGTTGAAGTTAATAGTTAGCTAGAAAATTTTTACGTGTAGCCTAGAAAATAATCAGAATCAGATGATAATTTGTTTATTTCAATAGTTAGATAGATAATCATTTGTTCTCTACTAGTTTAGGGTGTATTTGGGTATCATTTTTATTAGATTTTCTATGCATATCATTCTTTTTTTAGTTTTCTAATCATTGCACTTTTTGGTCCTAGGCATGTATTTTGTGCCTGGCAGGCTTGCCCCTATTATGGTTTTACAAAATAAAATCTATTCAATGGACAGCGACTTAGTTTATGTCAGCAGTTAGTACTGATCCATTTTGATATATTTCTTATATGGTTTTAGTATCTAAAGCTTATATATGATGAAATATTAGTATTGTATAAATCTCCATTATATCAATACAGATATGTAGAGAAAGTCAAAAACACTTGGTGAAATTTGAAAGTCTTGTTTGCGTGTGTTACATGGCATCTTGGCGGTTGGATGTTTCCATTTTGCTGTGGTGTGGTAACATCTATGCGCATAATGTGTATTTTTCGACTGTCATATTATAAAAAAGTACAAATAAAAGTAAAATGGAACACGTAAATCTTGATTGAAAATAGTGACCCTTTCATACTTGTTATCATTTCAAAGGACAGGAAGGTAGTCCTTTGAGCTGCAGGCTATATGTGTTAGCCTTTTCAGTTAATTACGTAGTGTCTCTCCTGCAAGAGTTAATCTCTTTTAGTAACCAAAATGCTGAAGTTTTAGTCTTTCTCATTTTTCATATATAGCCTGTACCTTTCTTCATATGTCTACTGATTAGTTCTTTCATATGTAATGTGAAAATGGACTTTAAGTTCATGTCAAGTCAGCTATAGCCTTGATATGTATTTACAACATGTATTTTTGACTTCAACTGTGCAGAGTAATCTCTCTCCTTATAAGAACATTGTGTGTGATAATGACAATGCCATTAGTCTTGTTTTATTTACCTGTGTATGATTAGAGTATTAGACAAATGAATGGTGAAATGCCTGTATAACATCTTATACGAGTGTTGTGATTTTTTGGGTAACTAACAAGCTATTTGACTGATACCGCCTACCTTTATGTTCATCCTGTGCATGGGCCTCGGTCCATACCCCATATATGTGTGTAATAGGCTTTCGGGTAAGTAACAAACATCTACTAGACTAATACCACCTACCTTTATGTTCATCATGTGCAGTCCATATCCCGTATATGTGTGTAATAGGCTTTCAGGTAAGTAACAAACATCTATTCATCTACTAGACTGGTACCAGTGTACCACCTACCTTTATGTTAGGCCCATGCATGGGCCTTGGCCCATAAGCCATATGCGAGTGTAATATGATTTTCGGGTAAGTAACAAATAGCCATTGACTGATACCACCTACCTTCATGTTAGGCCTGTGCATTGCATTGCATTGCATTTACGGCTAGTTATTAAATTAGGTCAATATATTGTTTTCATTACAAGATAACATTATTGATAGGGATGAGGGATAGTTGATTATTATGCTTATTTTCATTACTACTAAGAATTGTTTGATTGAGCATCATTATGAGAGTTGCTTAACATCTTGAAAGTAAGCTATTATCTTGGAGAGGCGATAGGCCTCTAGAAAATAGCTGATTTTGTATTTTGTTCGTATAATTTTTTTTTTCACACACATCATTCGGGTGTAACAATTTAGGATGGAAATAATATATAAAGTCGTGTTCACATCAAATACTGTACTTTTCTTCTTTCTTATGGACCTCTTAAACATAATTTAAGCTCCAACAAAATTGAAATGATGAACGAGTCATTTATGATGCTAATTCAGGTCCTCGAAAGATTTCCCTGATGTGCATAGCCTTGTCATGCACACATACAACCCAGAAAAATCAACTCTTGACCAAGTTCCTGATCATTTGGGTTTACACAAAGCATTGTGCATTTTAATGGGTTGGAACTATATGATGCCACCTGATAACTCAAAGGTGTACCAGCGGTTATCTGCAGAAGAAATCGCTGCCAACCGGGATGATTTGATTATGTGGCCACCTCATGTCATCATACGCAACACCACTACAGGAAAGGGTAAAGATGGACGTAATGAGGGTTTAGGCAATAAAGCAATGGACATGAAGCTTAGAGGTATATATACGTCCCCCTTTACTCCTTTTTCCTTTTTCCCTTTTCCCTTTTTACCGATCTGCAGGTAAATTTACTCCGTTTATTATTGGAGTACTAATTCCAGTAAAGTATTTTTTTTACAATATTCATATACCATGTTAGATGTGCCTACTCTTAATACTTTGGTCCAAAAGTATCTATATAGATTGATAAAAAGACAATGGAACATATATGTCGTACATGCTCAACTTGTGTCTTATCAGAGTAATATACTAATATGCTTTGTCTAGCTTGCCTAAATATGAAACACTTGATCTCTAGAACGACCTTATCAAATTGTAAGGGTTTACAAAATACTTATATTTTGAGCATCCACCTCTAATGATAGGAAATATGCATGAAACTGACATACGAATGTACATTTTCAGCGAGTGAATGTCATGTCTGGGACCAAATTAAAATTGAAAAAAAAAAAAAGAAAGAATTGAGGGTAAAAGAATGAAATTAGTAAATTAGAACAGTCTATTTTCAAATGGACATTCACATTGGGACAAAACAAAAGTAGTAGCTTGGAGTCCTGGACAATAACATTGGGATAGAGGGTTGTATTCATGAAGAGGAACAAACAAATGTTGGCATGTCAACCCAACCTGACTTAGTGACTTGTAGAAAAAATTTACCCATTTTGATTCGAATCTGTTTCCTGACTATGCCGCCTCCACATGGGATGTAAATATTACAAACGAAGTGCTGGCCTGTACGGTGACCGAGGATGATGAATTAGGGTGTTCCACGACTCGGCATTGAAGTGTTCTATGAAGGATATGGTTTGTGTATAGAAGTGTACCATGAAAAGATGGTACTCATAAACCTTGAGATTGTATTAATCAAATCAGAGATGATAGAGTTGGGGTTAAATAGGTGTGTTAGTACATATACACACACACACATCCATGTTATATATACATACATATCTATGCATACATAGGTACATATGTGCACATACATGCGCTAAGGACACACACACACACATCCATATTATATATACATACAGATGTATGCATATACATAGGTACATATGTGCACATACATGTGTTAAGGTTAGCCATCGACTCATTAGGGTTAAGGCCTGTTATGGTTCTTAAATCTTTGTCAGTTTGTCTATATAAACATACAACATTTGTTGCTTTGTTACCGTAATCAAACATATTTTTTACCTTCACAAGGTGAAAGATGCAGAAACCATTGTTATCAAAGGCGTGAGGCGCACTCAAGGCGCTTAGGCTCCGCTTGTGGCCTAGGCGAGAAGCGCAAAAAAAGCGCGGGCCTGAGAAAAAAAAGCGCAAATAAAAAAATCGCCAAATCATTACAAATAACAATCATCTTATAAAATAATATAAATATAAACTGACTGATTTAGCCATACCTGCTAAAAGGATTAACACGCCTTTGATAACTATGTAGTAGACAAAATCAGTTGATGGTAAACCAATGAGTTGAGGTGTTTATATATTGAAGAATAATTCAATATCTATAAGTGTTTTAAAAATCAAATATAGTTAAAAAAAAAAGATTTGAATGAGGATTTATATATATCTCTATAAATTGGTAAGTATTGGTCGATTATATTAGTCAGGGGACTAGGTTTTAAAAAGCAGACCGTGGCTTTTTTTATCTAGGAGGGAAAAGCGGGATCTGGTGGCTTCTAGGAAATTGGTCACCTAGGCGGTCAAGGCGATGGCTTTTGATAACTATGGCAGAAACCTTAATAAAACCATGGAAACGAACACATAATCTCTGACAAATGAATAGTCAACTTAAAGTTAATCTCTAACAAATGAATATTCAAATTACTTTTGTTTCTTAGAATATTTTGTTACATGTCATTACTTTTGTAGATGGGTAAGTGTTCCATTACTTTTGTATCTATCTTCAAAGAATGGGTTTTATATCCAAAAGGACCTTCCTTCTATACATCAGTTATGTAGACATGCATTAAACATTTATAAGAATGTTTGTTAATATAGTTGAGATTAGTTCTGAATCAAATCTAGCTAGCTTTGATCATGTCATTTGAAACGAATCAATGTTTTCAGGTACACTTTGATATGTTTATGGTATATTTAGGGAAAAGGACCCTTCATCCTACCTTGGTGCAATATATGTTATATTAGTAATTCTTGGGAGATTCATAGTTGGGCATTTGATGATTTAATAGAATCCAGAAATCAAATAAAGATAACAACAACAACCTTACCTAGTAAATCCCACAATTAGCAAAGCTAAGAGTAGGGTATGGGGAGCGTGAGATGTAGGCAAACCTTGCCCCTATCCTTGAGGATAGAGAGGCTGCCTCCGGAGAGAACCTCGGCTCCACAACACACAATCGATAAGCAAACAACACTAGAAAAAGTAGTAAAGAGCAAGCGTCATGTAGTAAAACAAAAGTATATTTACCATCAAAAAACAACATAACCCGTAAACACCCAAATACAAGTCACCCTTACAGACCTCCTACCAGTGTAAGAAAAAGCCTAAGCTTCTAGAACAACGGTATGTTACAACCAAATCCTCCCTAATAATCCTTAACCTTAATCTTGTGCCTCCACGAACCCCTATCCTCGACCATGTCCTCAGAGAGGTGCATCTCTACTAAATCATGCCTAATCCGCTCATCCCAAGCCTAAGCTTCTAGATAATTCTTGGAATTAAAAGACCTAAACATTCATCAGTTTCCCCCACTCCTTCATCTCCTGAATTCTAGGATTTTCTCCCCAATTCCTGAGTATTTTTCTTTCTTTCCCGCCACACAATGCCAACTAGGTCTGACTCGACCTAGTTTGACCTTAACCCATTAGTTGATATGAAGGAAGTTGGCCCGTTAGTAGCTCGTAGTAGTTTTCCAAAGCGATAAGCAGCTCCAAAACAGGATAACCAGCTGCTAAAACCCACTGATGAGCAGCCACCGATCCCGTAGTATGGTCAAAATACCAATCTCTAATTTCGTCACTCTGTCAACCGCACTTTGCTCCATAAAAGGTTCAAGTCTACCCAAACCACCGATTTTCTTTAGCCTTTTTCGGTTTAATTTAGCCTGACATCGCTCGTTGGTTTCTTTGAAGCAGAATCACTTTGAGGGATTGCAAACTATGAAGCTTCTCTGAAACGACAAGATCCATGGGCATGACTTCATATCCGTGGTAGCTGGAGGGTGTTCCATGCATCCGAGCCTTGATTGCTTCAACATTGTCCCTCAAGGTTGCAAAAATAGCATCTAATCATGCTGCAATTTCTGCTAACTGGACGGCAATAGGAATAGGTCTTGAACCTCTCATTTTGGTCCGACTATTCTAGTTCTAAATCATCTTCGTCTCGATTTCCTAGCAATGGAACCAAATGATAGAATCCAGAAATCAAACAAAGATAATCGGATGATTCACTTTCTGAAAACCTAAAGATTACAAGATAAAGACCCTATTTGGGATGGGTTAATCTCCACAAACAAGAACGGTAGTTAATTAAAAAAACACCCTAAAACTAGCTAAATTTGGGAATTAAAAAACCTAATATCAATCAGTTTTCCCCCACTCCCCACCTCCTGGATTTTAGAAACCCCCCCCCCCCCCCCCCCCCCCCCCCCCCCAACCCACACCCACACCCACACCCCGGCTTGAATATTTTGCTTCCTTTCCTGCCACACAGCACCAACTGTGTCTGACCTGACCCAGTTTAACCCTGACTCATTATTGGGTTCGTATCATGATTCTTTCTAAAAATGTACATTTTGTATGATATTTGCTTTTCTGCCCAAAATTATGTGTTTTCAAGGGTTTTTTTCAACAATATTTGGTCCTTGGTTATCAACCTGACTTAAAAGATATCATAGTATAATCAATATTTTTAAAATTTGTTTAAAGGTTATCACGACTATAAAAGTGAAATTCTGCACTAGTGGCATATGAGACCCATATGTTGCTTTGTAGCAGAAGTATTTGCGATTGCACATCTGTGTTTTGGAAATGATAGTTGCAACAGGGATCATCAACACAAAGTTAGTTACAAATTGAATCCCTTACAGTTCTATTTGCTACGAACTGTTGTAGGTTTTTTTTTTCCTGAAAAAGCAAACTTCGTTATATTAATGATGAAAACAACCTAGCAAGAAGCTAGAAAAACCGAATATCCACCAACATTACAACCAGAATAGCTGTATTGTTGTAGGTTGATGTCCGTTTAGCATGTTAGGAGTAGACTATAAAAAGCTCTATTTTATTTTTTTAAGGTCTAGTTGATCTTGGAGAAAAGAATCCAAGATATATTAATCTGAAAAGGTTCATTGTGTTGTCTGTCATGTGTGCTTATAGAGTTGTTCAATTTTTGTGCGTTTTTTCACGAATAGCATCACCTCAAATTGATCTTTCTTTCCTCGATCTCACCTAGTATTTGTTATTCATCACATTTGGTATATAGTGAAAGCTATTAACTAGGGTTTGGGTAAATCCATGACTATTTTCTCTTCAGATTTTGGATTCACCACTGGAAAGTCAAAGTCGACGTATGGTAGAGAAGGCCACATGGGCACAACAGTTGTGAAGTTTGCCAGTGACCAATCAGGCCTGAAAGATGCGATGAGGCTTGCAGATTTCTTTGAGAAACAAAAGCACGGGCGCGTGTCTTGGGCCTCTGTGCAGCACATGTTCAAACCAGGGAATGAGGATGAAAAAGATCCCAACTTTGTGAAGTTGGATAAAAATGGGCAGAAAGAGAGGATCTTGTATGGGTATTTAGGAACTGCGGCTGATCTGGATAATGTGGATTTTGATACCAGGAGAAAGGTGACCATTGAAAGCAAGAGAGAGAAAGCAAACCATACCTGATGCACCAGGGATTGTTTTATTTATAAGTTTCATTGGATGGATAGAAGAGACAAACATCCTCTTTTATCTGGCTTTTTATACACTTTGGATTGAATTTAATGGTAGATCTTGTGTTTGGATATATTTATTTCTTGGTGTTTTCGGATATGATAATTTTGAACCAATCCGTTATCGGGTCAATGTCAAGTTATGGCAGATACCGTCAATTTTGTGCAACGACCCGCGTGTCATGTTTTAGCAAGCGTGGCATAGACCTGTAAAAGTTAAAAAATAATTTGTGTAAAGTAAGAATATTTGTTTAAAAGAAAAATAAGTGTGTATAAATCCATTTGTTGAAGAGTTTGTTGGTGACTTCCAAGACAGATCACATCTTTAGCCTACTTTTTTTCACATTAGGATTAATAAAGAGTAACAGCTTAATCAACATTAGGAAATACAAACAACATTAACACACACCACCTACTATTAGAGAAGGTTAGTGATTGATTACAAACCATATAAAGTAATATGAGGGGTCAACAGTTATCCAAACACCAGTAGTAGTCAGGTCTTCTAGTGATGATAGTACACTTGCTGGAACGCCCCATAGCCATAGCCACCGCCATAAGCAGGAGGAGGATAGTTCATAGGGGGAGTAGGTGGATAGAACACCGGAGAATGAGGTGCAGCTTCTGGTGAATAGACGGGTGATGCATAAGGATTGGGGGGTGGACTCCTGTTTCCATACATTTGGGGTGGTGGTGGTATGGTGGCGTATGGTTGTGGAGGATATTGGGTGTGTGATGGAGACCTTAAAAACATTGCTGGTGGTGGTTGCTGTGGGGATGGAGAAGATGATACATATGTATTTGTGATACGGCCTGCCTTTGCTGGCGGCATGGGTCCCACATTGCAGGCGCGTGTTCTTTTGTTGGCAGGACTTGCGGGAGCAGGCGGCCTCTTCTTCTCTATCTTCACCTTCTCCAACTGGTGTAGCCGCTTCTTCAGATTCTCTGGGGGGAACTCTGCCTCTAGTTTGTATTCTTCAATGCACTTTAATACAACTTTGAGTGCAGATTGCTCTTTGCGTGCAGCTAGTTGCTGTAAAAATCAAATTGGCAGATCAAAAAGTGTCTAATGTATTCAAAACACATTGAGAACTTCTAAATTATTTTATTCAAGAATATGATTATTACTTTAACAATACGGCATGGTTTAAAAAAGTGAAGGTGCCCCAAGGCGTTTAAACGCCAAAGCCGAGACGCTCCATCACGTACGCAAGGTACAACAAAATAAGCTTTATTTACGATTAATAGCGAGGTCTCTATCATCTAACCTTTTATCAAGCAAAGTTTTCATAATTCCTTGAACACTTTGGTTGTCTTTTTACATATTATTGTCCTAATAACCCTAACATCAACCAATTTTGACCTAGAAGTACATGAGGCGTTGCCTCACTTCAAGATCGCGTCATGTGGCATCCCCCATTAAACCAAGTAATACTGTTTTTGGAACTCAACAAAAAAAAAAAAAAAAAAAAAAAAAAAAAAAGATTTTTGAAGGTCATCACATCCAACCGTACAGAAACTGGCATCTTTTTGACCCATTAACCAAACCATCCAACTTCTAAAATGAACATTCAGCAAGCAAGTTGAAGTGACTGAGCTAAGATGACCGACCAATGATCATACTCACCAATAAGTTGATTCAACTATCTTAACGAGATTGTAACAAATATATAATGATAACAATATTTGTAGATGAAATAGAGGGTATTAAATACCGCAGCTCGGCCAGAATTGTTGGGATCTTCCATCAAAGATGTTGCAGCCTTCTTTGCATCTTTTAGAAAAGCTTTAAGCAAAGGAACAGGAGGAAACCTGTCAGCAAGGCCGACTTCCTGAGTGAAATGCACCGCATCAACCTGCTGTCCCCTGCTAATTAGTTCTTCAATCATATCTGTGCACGCCAAAAAAACACATAACATCAGTGTGATACTTAAAACCCAACCATTACCTTGAATAAAAAAGAAGGCAAAATTATAATCAAGTATGCATATGCAAAATGAGTACAAAACAAAAACAAAGCAAAGAAAGCCGCTAGACATACCAGGCAATTGATCACCAAGCCCAAGCGAAACAGCAAGTTTAGGCATCTGCTTCCGCCAAGCCGAACCAACAACAAGTTTCTTATACAATTCAAAATCCTCCTCCTCAACAATACCAAACGTCACCAAACACTGCAAGAACGAATGCACTTCCGACCCCTTGACATTCTCAACCCCACCGCCGCGCTCCTCCAAATTCTCCTTCCACCTTTTCACCATTTCCCTGGCCCTCTTTTTCACACTCGGCGTCACCAATCCCCCCAATATCGGATCCTCCACCACCGGTACCAAACTCTCCAACAACAAAACACACGCCCACCCCAAATCACTCCCACACTCACCCCTCTTATCCACGGGAAACACCTCAGAAACCGCCTCCATCACAAACCGAGCCGGATCAACGCATTCCCCTAACACCAACGGAATCTTTTCCCTCATTAACTCAATTTCCTTCTTCCTCTCAATAACAAACTCCCAAAACCCGAACGAATCCATCCGCATACAAAACCCCTTCAATCTTAACACCAACCCTTCAGAATCATCAACTTCTCCTTCGGATTCTCCCCAATCAACAATATTCTTGACAGCCTGCAACGCCACTTCAACGTTTCGCATAGCGATTGACACCGAGCTTTCAATCGTGCTTTCGCGCTGCTTGAGCGACTCCAACGACTGTTTGGTCTCAACTTCAAGCGTTTGGATCTTCTCCTTGATTACATCAGACTTCTTTATAAGGTTTTGCTCCAACGAAACAAAGTGATCCGAGAGTTCTTTCCATAACAAGGTGCATGACGTCATCAGTGACGCCTGTCGTTGAAACTCGTCCAAGTCTGGCGGCTGAGTTGACTCACCGGGAACCGAAACTGAACCCATACTAAAAGAAAAGTTGACTTCAGTGTGATGAAGATGCAGCAGCAGCAGCAGGTTGTGCTCTGCTCTTGTATTTAAAATACAACGATAATGAAAACAAGAAGATGAACCTAAGAAGAACAAGAACAACAAACCCTAGGATAGGATATTGTTGTTAGGAGAGAAGGAAAGAGGGGACAGGAAGGAATGGTTGGTGGTGATAAAAGGGAAGGATTGAAGAGGGTGACGTGGCAGTTGATTATTGGGCCACGTGTGATGTTGTTATGTTGTATGAAGTGTGTATGTATGGGTGCGTAGGATAAGGAGACCGGCAGGTGTATTGTAGGTGGGATGATGCGTACTATACGGGTCTGTTTGGTATGAGGTAATGGAATGAAATAGAGAATGGAATGGACGAGGTAATGGAATGGACCATTACCATTCCATGTCTTGTTTGGTTGTCATGTAGGAATAGAACAAAACATTATTTTGTGTTGTTAGATAGACATAAAAAGACGAAGGAATAAAATCGGTGGTTAGTGGCGGTGGTGGGTGGTGGTCAGTGGCGGTGATGGTGGTGGTGATATGTGGCGATAGCAGTGGTGGTGGGTAGCAGTAGCGGCGGTGACGATAGTGGAAGGTGGAGGGGGATGGCCGTGATGGTGGGTGGGCGACGATGGTGAGTAGTGGCGGTGGTGGGTATTGGTGTGATGGTAGGTGGTGGTGTGTGGCGGCAACGGTGGCGATGGGTGGAGGTGGATGGCGGTGATGGTGGGTGGGTGATGATGGTGAGTAGTGGCGGTGGTGGGTGGCGACGGCAGTGGTGGGTAAAGGAAATTGTGGTGAGTGACGGTGGCGGGTGGTGGAGGCAGCGGTGGGTGGGTGATGGTGGTGGGCGGCGGTGGGTGGTGTTGAATGGCGGCGGTGGGTAGGTGACGGTGGTGGGTGGCGGCGACGGTGGTGGGTAGGTGGGTGAAGGTAGCGGGTGGCGGTAGTTGGTGGCGGCGACGACGGTGGTGGGTGGTGGCGGCATCGGTGGTGGGCGACGGTGGTAGGTGGTGGAGACAGCGGTGGTGGGTGGGGACGGCGGTGGTGGGTGGTGGCGACAGCGGTGGTGGGTGGTGATGATGGTGGTGAGTGGTGGGTGGTGGTGGTGGTGGTGGTGGGTTATGGTGTTGTTAGTAAATGGTGAATAAGAGATGGAATGAAAAAAAAACATGGGGGGTGGATGGAATGGTTTTGAGGGAATGGAATGCCTTGTGGAATGGGTGATTCCATTCCTTTAACCAACCAAACGCACTATTTTTCATTACTTCGTAATGGTCCATTCCATTCCTCCTTCCATTCCACCATACCAAACGCTACCTACGTGACCACGGCGTGCTATGCTTTACCAAGTATCTACACGTGACCACCATTATATATATATATATATATATATATATATATATATATATATATATATATAGGGTAGGGTTCAATTGAGAACCAACCCTTACTTAGGAACCTTAGGAACTAATCTCATCCATCCATTTTCAATGGCATGATGGTAAATATGTTAAACATTAATTAAATTTTTAATTAAATCAAGGGGTAATGTTGTCTTTTGGATTTTGATTATTAATAGGTTATTTATTATCAATTGTAACTGACAAACACCACAATAATAAAGCAATTAGCGATTTTGTATCCTTCAACATACGTAAAAAATGTGCAGAAATCGAATGAAGACAAACAAATCATATACATCTACGTATGAAGGTGCGAAATTTTATTGTTATTCTTAATCAATCGTCGTTTATATCATTGTTATTGTTTATCAATCGTTGTTTGATTCAATTAAATTTCGTAAATAGTTTCAAATTTTTAGGATGATCGAGATTCGATTTTAGGGGTATTTGAAACCCTAGTAAAAATATTTTCAGAATGATCGAGATTCGATTTTAGGTCTGTATTTTGAATATACACCTGTGTATACATAATATACACCTGTCGAACATAGAGGTTATATAGTTTTGATATTATACATTGGTGGATATTTATAAAAAAGGTAATCGACCAAACCCTAATTAAGATTACCAGGTGAAAAAAGTAGGAGACGCTTTATCGGTAAAAATTGATTATACACTTGTGTATACTATACGTTGGTGTATATAACAGACTGTGTCAACAAAAGTGATAAGTAAAACATAGTTTTTAATACGTTGGTTTATATTAAAGCGTATTTACACTTATTAATGTGTAACATACTGTACATTAGTGTATAATCTAATACACAGATAATGTGTGATATATAGTGGGTTATACACTGATGTATATGATATTATTATACACTGATATAAAACACTGATGTATATGATATCATGTTACACTGATATTATACTCTTATATTATACACTAATGTATATTCACCTTTAGGTGCGTATACACTAATGTATATAGGTATATCCAACTGTAGGTTTGTATACACTGATGTATAAAAGTGATTTGTTTTTTTTTTCTTTTGTATTCCCAGATGTATCCAAATTGCTCTACTTAGGAAGAATAATGTTACACTAATATTATGTTACACATATATTATACTCTTATATTATACACCAATGTATATAGGTATATCCAACTATGGTGTATAATACGTCACTTGTCTTGTAAACCTGCTGTGCATACTGTACATTAGTGTATAATCTAATAAACTGATAATGTGTGATATATAGTGGGTTATACACTGATGTATATGATATTATTATACACTGATATTAAACACTGATGTGTATGATATTATGTTACACAGATATTATACTCTTATATTATACACCAATGTATATAGGTATATTCACCTTTAGGTATGTATACACTGATGTATATAGGTATATCCAATTATGGTGTATAATACGTCGCTTGTCTTGTAAACCTGTTATGCATACTGTACATTAGTGTATAATCTAATAAACTGATAATGTGTGATATATAGTGGGTTATACACTGATGTATATGATATTATTATACACTGATATTAAACACTGATGTGTATGATATTATGTTACACTAATATTATACTCTTATATTATACACCAATGTATATAGGTATAGTCACCTTTAGGTATGTATACACTGATGTATATAGGTATATTCACATTTCGGTATGTATACACTAATGTATATAGGTATATCCAACTGTAGTTTTGTATACACTGATGTATAAAAGTGATTTGTTTTTTTTTCTTTTGTATTCCCAGATGTATCCAAATGGCTCTACTCAGGAAGCAAATAAGGAACATGATCGTATTTTGAAGAAGCAAATTTGGTTCCATTTCAATGACTACATTATCATGCCAAGATATAGACAAACATTAACATTCAATCCATCCGGTACATGTGGCGTCCAATATCTTGTGGGATACAATGTTGTACTAACTACGTTTTCACAAGGCGTTGCTGCAATTGAATCGTTCGATGATTGAAAAACATCTTCTCGATAGTTTTCGTACATTATAATAGCTTCATCCAAAGATCTAAACCTGGCGCCTACATAGGGTTTTACTTCATCTGGTACACTTGGCGTCCAATATCCCATCCCGCTGGGAGATTCATATACGTTGCTGGCAAACGAAACCTACAATGTAAATAATGTAATTAAAAAAAACATTGCAATATACAAATAGTCGTTATACAAAATACCAACTCATATATGATACACCTGTGTATATTCATTACCCCATTTAAACTATAGACTACTGTACTAACATTTAATTAATATGATACACCTGTGCATACAACAGTCGTGTTCTAGTATCTACAACCCATTATAGTTGAACATTAGACAATTGTACAATCATTTAACTACTATGATACACATGTATATACAACAGTTGTGCAAACATATACCAACTCACATATGATACACCTGTGTATATTCATAAAATCAAGGGGTAATATTGTCTTTTGGTATGTGAGTATTAATAGGTTATTTAGTATACATTGTAACTGACAAAAACCACAACTAAACATTATACTGTACGATAACATTAAACAACTATACGTCAGTGTATATTCATATTCCAACAATTATACATCAGTATATAGTCCAATCATTGCTACAAAAACATTATACTGTACGATAACATTAAACAACTATACGTCAGTGTATATTCATATTCCAACAATTATACATCAGTGTATAGTCCAATCATTGCTACAAAAACATTATATTGTACGATAACATTAAACAACTATACGTCAGTGTATATTCATATTCCATGCACTCACATGAAACTGATAGGTTGGTCTTATCAAGAGTAACCTGAAACAAAGAAAAAGGTTGTTTAGCATATACATCAGTGTATACATACAATATACATCAGACCCCAATAAAATTTGATGCTATAGAACAGTGTTTAGTATCGTCATATTCAAACAATTATACATCGGTGTATAGTCCAATCATTGCTACAAAAAACATTATACTGTACGATAACATTAAACAACTATACGTCAGTGTATATTCATATTCCAACAATTATACATCAGTGTATAGTCCAATTAGTACTACAAAAAGATTGTACTGTACCATAATATTCAACAAATATACGTCAGTGTATATTCATATTTCAACAATTATACCTATTTATAGTCACACCATCTACTTGTTTTCGTGTAGACAACCGAGTTCCAAATCCGGCTGCCTCTCCATAATTTTCATACATTATGATTGCTTCGTCCAACGTTCTAAACTTGGCACCTACAAATGGTTTAACATTGTCTGGTACAACAGGCGTCCAATATCTCGTCCCACCAGGAGACTCGTATACTTTGCTGGACGAGGAACCTACAATAAACAAATGCACATTAGAACCTACCTCATATATTACATCAGTGTATAGATGAATAAACATTAAACTAATATACATCAGTGTTCATGACAAAACATTAAACTAATATACATCAGTGTTCAATGTACATCAATGTATAGATGAATAAACATTGAACTAATATACATCAGTGTTCAGTGTACATCGGCGTACTTATGACAAAACATTAAACTAATATACAACAGTGTTCAGTGTACATCAATGTATAGATGAATAAACATTGAACTAATATACATCAGTGTTCAGTGTACATCGGCGTTCTTATGAAAAAATGTAACGTGATCTGAAAACTGCTATATTTGAATTATACATCGGTGTACTTATGATCTGAAAAATTTTTATACATAAAAATAACTGCTGTGTCGAGAATACAAACCTCCTGTTTCACAAAGGCAAAAACTAAAACCCTAATTGCGAACAAAAAGAAACCAATCATACTGTTAAAAACATTACACACATACCTTGATTCTCAACACTATTTTCCAAAAAAGGGTGTGATTGTGTATTATGATCCTCAATATGATTATTATCCATCACTTGGTTATCTTTAATCGATTGATGCCTGGTGGAATGAAGCGTACGAGAGAAAGGAATTTTGGATCGTAAATTTTGGAAGTTATGAATGCAATTGAGTGATATTAGGAGTTTTTGTTGATTGTACGTGATCTTTGTTTCCATCTTTAACACTTTTTTTTTAATTAAAATATAAAACATAATTGTTCAATTACCATCCTACCCTTAGATCAAGATTAAAAGATGAATGGCTTAGATTGGTTCCCAAGTTCCTAACTAGTACCTTGGTTCCTAAATGATCTTTTTCCTATATATATATATATATATAGGGCAATTATATTTAGAAAACCCATTTGAGTTGATGAAACCCAACAAACCCATATTAGTGGTTCTCATTTGTCCACATCTTACATTTTTCATCAACCCATAAGGGCATTTTGGGTATTAAATTTAAATCCAAGCATCTATCATCTACTCAACCTGACACTCTTTCTCTTTCAATATTTTTAGGGTCATACTATTTGGACACCCTAAAAAATTAAATTGACACCCTAAATATGCCTCATATAGACCTATATGGGGCATATGTAAGTACAATTTTTGTCTTTTAGCTATCTGATGTTGACTAACACAGAAAACAATAAAGTTGATACTCCTCGTATAGACCTATATGAGGCATATTGAAGTACAATTTTTGTCTTTTAGCTAATTAATGTTGACCAACACAAAAACCAATAAAGTAATATGCCTCATATAGATCAATATGAGGCATATTATGGTCTATTTGTATTTTTTTTTATATATTTTCATTTTATTGTTTTTAAATAACTAAAAATACTAAATTAACTTAAAAAATCCAAAAAAATTAATTATATTCATTAAAATATTATTTTTTTAAAAATTACAACTTTTTGTTACTAACATTATTTTATAAAAATTATTATCTTTTGTTTGGTTTTGTTTTGGTTGGTTTTGACTTTTGAAGATGTTTGTTTTGTTTTGGTGAGTTTGAAGAAGTTATATAAACAATACAAAGTTTGAAGAATTTATAAGATTTGTTTGAGAAAGTGTTTTTTTTTTTTTTTAAATCGATTGATCGTTGTATTTAATACATTCGAAACAAAAGAAAACAAACATCTTCAAAACCAACAAAAACAAACCAAACAATTAAAAAAACGAATATGCCTCGTCTTTGTAACAAAAACATATAATTTTTATAAAATAATGTTCAAATCAATAAAACTTTATTTTTTGGGATTTTTAAAAGTTATTTTAGTATTTTTAAACAATAATATTGTATTTAAAAAAAATTAAAAACAACCTTGATATGCCTAGTATTGGGCAACATGAGTAGTATTAAACACTGATAAGCCTAGTATTGGGCAATACGTGGCATATCAAGGCTAGTATTGGTACCAATACTAGGCTTAGAAGGTGATATGGGGGTGCCCAGATATGGGTCATATTGGGCAATACGTGGCATATCACGGCTAGTATTGGTACCAATACTAGGCTTAGAAGGTGATATGCGGGCGCCCGGGTCGAAACTGTCCGGGTTGATACGGGACGGGTCAGGTTGAAACGGCCTGGGTGGTTACCGGCCCCGGTCGGGTCGAAACGGTCCGGGTCGTTACCGGGCCCGGTCTGGTTGAAACAGTCCGGGCCGCTACCGATCCCGTCGGGTCAAAACGGTTCGGGTCGTTACCGGGCCCGGCCTGGTCGAAACGGTCCGGGTCGCTACCGGGTCCGGCTAGTTCGAAACGGTCCGGGTCACGTTGAAACGGTCTGGGTCGTTACCGGGCCCGGTCGGGTAGAAACGGTCCAGGTCGCTACCGGGCCCGGCTAGTTCGAAACGATCTGGGTCACGTTGAAACGGTCTGGGTCGTTACCGGGCCCGGTCGGGTCGCTACCGGGCCTGGTCGGGTCCAAACAATCCGGGCCGCTACGGGATGGGTCAGGTTGAAACGGTCTAGGTCGTTACCGGGCCCGGTCGGGTCGAAACGATCCGGGCCGCTACCGGTCCCGTCGGGTCGAAACGGCCCGGTCGTTACCAGGCCCGACCGGGTCGAAACGGTCCGGGTCGCTACCGGGCCCGGCCGGGTCGAAACGGTCCGAGTCGCTGCGAGACGGGTCATGTCGAAACAGTTATGGTCGCTACCCGGCCCGGCTGGGTCGTAACAGTCCGGGTTGTTATCCAGCCCGATAGGGTCTGTTAGGACAAAAAGGATTGGTGAAACCACTTTTGCAAACCTTAGTCTAATTCACTTTCTGTCAAAATACTCTAAGTATGGAACTGCTGAAGACAAGGAATCAAACTGCTGAAGAAGAGATTCAGAAGTACTGAAGAAGAAGTCATCAGAAGTTCTGAAGTTCAAACCAGACACTTCAACTGAAGAACTGCTGAAGACAAACTACTCATCAGTAGTTTGTCATTCATCAGTACTTAAAAGAAGATCTTTTCCACCGCCCTTGTATATCAGTAGTTTAGTATTATAGTATTTCTTTTTGCTTTATGTACAAGTTCCAAGACTGCAACTTGTTGCAACTTGTTTCTGAACTTGCTTTTTGGCAAGGTTCATGTATTTGTAAAGTCTATAAATAGGAGGATTCATCCTTCTGTTTTAGACATTGATTTTAATACAAGAAATCCTTCAACACTTATTATTGTTATATTTCCATTTCGTGTTTGCTGAGAATCTGTCAAAGTATTTCATTCTCATTCAATACTTAGATTCTCAATAAACACTTCTCATTTATTGTTCTTGATTCCAGGGGGAGTAATAACTCCTGTTGACAAAGTGTAGCTATAAACTTATAAACATTCCGCTGTGCTAACACTCACCAAGAACTTGCTAAACACTTAAGTGTCAACTAGCAAGTTCAAATATAAGAGCAGCTTAAACACTGATCCAACAATTGGTATCAAAGCACTGGTTTATCTGATCACATATCAATCTAACAAATTGAGAATCAGACACAGGCTCTTGTTGATATTCAATAAAAGGATTATAAGCTCACTTTTATCAACATCCATCACTTTAAGAGATATTTGACAAATCAATACTCTTTAAAATGGATCCTCATAATACTGGTTCTGCTACTAAACCTGCCATGCTTGTAAGAAATGAATATAACATATGGCAAAAGAGAATGGCACATACCTTGTCACAGACCAACACAGGTTGTTGGAGATCTGTGATATATGGTCCTCATAAACCAGTAAACATAAATCTTGAAACTAAGGAAGAGATTCCAAAAGAACCAAAAGACTATACTGATGATGATTTCCTAAAACTTGAGCTTGATGCAAAAGCTTTTTCTATGTTGGCAATGGCACTCCCAAATGAAATCTATTCTGGCCTATTACATTATAATAGTGCCAAAGAGCTTTGGGACTGCATGAAAGAACAGTTTGGAGGAACTGAAGAGGTGATTGCCAACACCAGAGAAATCTTGGCTCAGCAATATGAAACTTTTGCTCACATTAATGGAGAAACTTTAACTCAGCAATTTGAAAGATTTTCCTCATTAATATCTGAGCTAAAACTAAATGGTCAGACCTATACAACTGTATCTATGCTTCATAGATTTTTAAGGTCTTTACCTGATAAATGGGAAACATACTCAATAGTCTTAAGATCTTCACCAGATTTTAGCTCCCTCACTCTTACAAAACTTCATGGGAGATTACTTACTTTTGAGAGAGAAATTGATCAAAAGAAAAAGTTACAAAACTCTGGTAAAACTGCTGGTGACTATCTACCTGGTAGTACAACACTATTGGGACAAGACTCACCAACTTGTTCAAATAGTTTTGGATCTTTTGACCACATTGACATAACTGCTGGGATCTCATCTGAAAGATCATTCCTAGGTTATGACAATAATGACTTTGGTCAAACTGCTGATAACATGTGTTTTATCATGGATGACTTAAATAGTTTCAGCAGTGATGACCTTGAAGAAATGGATATTTTGCACCAACTGGCCATGTTAAGTTTAAAAACAAATAAATTTTACAAAAGGTCAGGAAGGAAGTTTCCAGGACTTAACAGTTCTACAAAAATTGGTTTTGACAAATCTAAACTTAGATGTCATAAGTGTCAAAAGTTGGGACACTTTGCTAGAGAATGTAGAAGCTCTGGCTTTAACCAATCTCAGTCTGGAAACAATTTTAACCCCAGTTATAACAGGAATAATGGAACTCAAGGGAGTGCACATTTTGTACAGGCACAAGCTCCACAACACCAATATGTGCCACAAGTACAATATGTACAGATGCCTGCTCAACAGATGCAGAGCCAACAATCAATCCCTCCCTTTCCAGCTGCTCAACAACCTCCACAGCAACAACAACCCTCTCAACAAAGTTTATTTACCTCAGGGTATGTTGACTGGAGCAGTCTTCCTTTTGACACCACAGAGTGCAATCCTGATGCAGACAACAAAATGTTTGACATCAACTGGGGAGAGCCTGACAATGGCAGAAAGAACTTTGCCTTAATGGCATTTGAGGGATGCTCCTCAAAATCTGCCTTGTCCCAGGTATCAAAAGAATCTTTGACAAAATTATGTTCAAACTCATGCAAAGAATCTTTTGCTCTCATAAGAGAGACAAATGTGCACTTACAAGGAAAAGCTAATGATTCTGAGAGAAAAATCACTCAGATAAAATGTGATTTAGAAAGAAAACTGTCTGCAAAAACAAAAGAAGTTTCTAAATTGACTAACTCAGCTATTGAAACCCAAGCACAAATCAAAATAATGATTAATGACCTAGGAAATGTCAGACAAGAGCTTGCTGACACCAAGGTCACATGTGAAAAATGGGTGGAATCTTGTAAGGGGTACCAACTATTGCTAAACAAACAAAGTGCTTCAAATGTTAGGTTTGGCATAGGGTACAATCACACTGAAACACCAACAGATTTCTCTCCCAAAACTACTGAAGATGGGAGAAAAATTGTTTCAGGTGAAACTTCTGAAGAGGAAGAATGCACATCTTTCCATGAAAACTTTCTAAAATCACACAAAGAAAGTTCTTCAGAAGTATTGATTAAACCTGACTTTAAGTCATCAGCAGTTTCAACTACATCAGGAGTTGAGAACCTGAAAACTACTGATGACCTAAAACCAATCAAAACTGTCAGAGATTTGTCTTTGAAAGAAAAGACAAAAGAATGTGAAATTTGTGGTCTGTTCAACCACAAAACAGAATTTTGCAGATATAGAAAGGGCATTCAGTTTAATAAGAAAAATCAACAACTGGTTGTGGGGGAACAAATCAAAAATGATTATGCAAAAACCTTTTCTCCCAAGAAACAACAACCAGCAAAAACCCTTTCTCAGAAAAAGATAAAATCTCAGCAAAAGTCTTTTTCTCAAAATTCTCTTTCAGTAGTTAGACCTAAATCATCAGCAGTTTCACAAACTGCTAAGATTAAAGATCTTATGAATATGGTACAACTACTGATGACCAAAGTTGATGGTGGTCCTCAAAAGGATACCACCATTGTGCTTAATGCAAAATCCATTGCCAAAAAGACATGGATTTCTAAACTTGGTCAAGAACAAATTGTAAATGTTCTCAAGAGCAAACCCAAAGCCAAACTGGCTTGGGTTCCTAAATCTAACTGATTTTCTATATTTTGCAGAGAGTTTCCAGAGGCTTGAATAGCATTTGGTATGTAGACAGTGGAGGCTCAATGCACATGACAGGATGCAGATACCTGATAAACAATTTTATCAGTCAAAGAGATGGATCTGTGTCCTTTGGGAACAATGCTAAGGGATATGTGCTAGGACATGGCAATGTCTCCTCTGGCAAAATACAGTTTGACAAGGTCAATCTGGTTGAAAACCTTGAGTACAACTTGCTTAGTGTGTCACAAATGTGTGATAAAGGATATTCTTCCTTTTTCACAAAGACAGCATGCAAGATCATATCACCAGAAGGCCAGAAGTTGATAGAGAAGATCATTGAAGATCATACTTTGTTAATTGCCAAAAGATGTGGCAATGTCTATGCAGTAGACATTGAAAAAGACAAAGTACTGAACAACACTGCCTGTTTCTTCTCAAGGGCATCAACTTCAGAAACTGATCTCTGGCACAGGAGACTTGGCCATGTGAACTTTAAAACCATATATAAAGTCACAAAAATGGGCTTGGTCAGAGGTCTACCCTTAAAAGTATACCAGTGTCAAGAACACTGTGTATCCTGTTTAAAGGGTAAACAGCATAAGTCCTCCTATAAGTCTATTGAAGAATCAAAAACAACTGCATGTCTTCAACTACTCCATATGGACTTATTTGGGCCTGTAAAGATCATGAGCCTTGGTAAAAAGAAGTACTGCTTAGTCATCATTGATGACTACTCAAGATTTACATGGGTATTCTTCTTATTTTCCAAGGATGAGGCTGCTGAAATCATCAAGTTCTTCATTCTACAAGTAGAGAAGCAATACTCTCTACCTGTCAAAACCATTAGAAGTGATAATGGGACAGAGTTCAGGAACAAAACTCTGAATGACTTCTGTTTGTCTAAAGGGATTATTAGACAATTCAGTGTTGCCAGAACTCCTGAACAAAATGGTGTGGTAGAAAGGAAGAACAGAACTTTAATAGAAGGAGCAAGAACAATGTTAGCTGATTCTGGCCTACCTTTATACTTCTGGGCAGAAGCAGTTAACACATCATGTTATGTTCAAAATAGAGTTCTTGTTGTCAAGAGACATTCAAAGACTGCCTATGAAGTTCTTCATGGCATGAAGCCCCTTATCTCCTTTTTCAGGGCTTTTGGATGTCAATGTTTCATCTTGAACATCAAGGAATCTATTTCAAAGTTTGCTGCCAAAGTTGACTCAGGTTACTTTCTTGGTTATTCATCAACTAGAAAAGCCTACAAGGTTTTTAACTCAAAGACCAGGATAGTAGAAGAAACACTGAATGTCAAGTTCAATGAGTCAAAACACACTCTCATTCCAGCACATCCTGCTGAACTCTTTGACCTTGACAACTTTCATTTTGAACCTAAAAAGACTGTCACTTCATCCAAACCTACTTATTATGGTGATCAAAGGTTTGATGATGAGGATCCAGCACCATGGACTCCTCAAACAGTCATTAAGTCAACTTCAAAACCATCAGAAGTTTCACAAACTTCTGATTCAACAAATACTGAAGGCCAAACTCAAACATCTGCTTCAGCACCTGCAACTACTGAAGACACTGAAACTGCTGAACCAGATATAATAGACCTCAGTAGTTTGTTTGAAGAACATGAGCCACCAACACCTGTCAGTGGTTTACAACAACTAATCGAACACAAAGATCATCCACTTGATCAAATCATGGGTGATATTGCATCAGGTGTTCTTACAAGAAACCAGCTTTCCAACTTTTGTCTATTCTCAGCATTTATTTCACAGTTGGAACCAAAGAAGTACCAGGAAGCCCTCAAAGACAACAATTGGGTGCAGGCAATGCAAGATGAATGGCTTCAATTCAACAAGCAACAGGTATGGGAAATCTGTCCCTTACCACCAAACAAGCAACCAATTGGAACAAGATGGGTTTTCAGGAACAAACAAGATGAAGCTGGTATGATAATAAAGAACAAGGCAAGACTGGTAGTACAAGGTTATTCTCAAGAAGAAGGCATTGACTATGATGAAACCTTTGCTCCAGTTGCAAGGCTTGAGGCCATCAGGTTATTTCTGGCCTATGCCATTTCCAACAAAATAAAAGTTTATCAAATGGATGTCAAAAGTGCATTTTTGTATGGAAAGATAAAAGAGGAAGTGTATGTTTGTCAGCCACCTGGGTTTGAGGATCCTTCTCATCCTGAGTGGGTGTACAAACTAGACAAAGCTCTTTATGGGCTCAAACAGGCTCCAAGAGCCTGGTATGATACACTTTCAACCTTTTTACTCAAAAATAACTTCACAAGAGGTGCCATTGATAAAACACTTTTCATAAAACATGTTGGAAATCATATCTTACTTGTTCAAATATATGTTGATGATATCATTTTTGGTTCAACAAACACAAAATTGTGTGATGAATTTAAGAAACTCATGCAATCCAAATTTGAGATGAGTACAATGGGGGAACTGCAGTACTTTTTGGGACTGCAGATTAAACAACAAACAAATGGAACTTTTATACATCAATCAAAATATGTTAAAGAATTATTAAACAAATTTTCTTTACAAGACTGTAAATCATGTTCCACCCCCATGACACCAACCACACAAGTTGAACCAGATGATCAAGGAAAACAGGTTGATCAAACCATGTATAGATGTATGATAGGTTCCCTTTTATATCTAACTGCTTCTAGACCAGATATTATGTTTTCAACATGTGTCTGTGCTAGATATCAATCAGCTCCTAGAGAATCACACCTTATTGCAGTCAAAAGAATATTCAGATATCTGAAAGGAACTCCTACACTTGGAATTTGGTATCCTGCTTCAAGTAATACCAAGTTATCAGCTTTTTCAAATAGTGACTATGCAGGGTGTAAAATGTCAAGAAAATCAACATCTGGTGGTTGTCAATTCTTGGGAAACTGTCTAGTGTCCTGGCAATCAAAGAAGCAAACATCTGTTGCAACTTCAACTGCTGAAGCTGAATACATTGCAGCTGCAAGTTGTACATCACAGATACAATGGCTCCAATATCAACTTCTTGATTATGGAATCAAAGAGACCAAGACACCATTGCTTGTAGACAGCAAATCTGCCATTAGCATCATTCAAAATCCTGTTCAGTTTTCAAAAACTAAACACATTGAGATCAGGTATCATTTCATAAGAGATTGCTATGAAAAAGGCAAGATTGAAGTGAAACATGTAGCAACAGCTAATCAAATAGCTGACATTTTCACTAAGCCCCTTGACACATCGACATTTCAGAAGTTAGTATCCATGCTAGGGATGCTAAATTTGTAAGTGTTTCTATTTATTTTTCTGCACATTTTTTGTTTTTCACTTACATCTGTTTTCAAAACACTTGAAAAACTTCTGAAAAGAAAGAAACTACTGATGAACAAGACATCAGTATGGGGATAATTTCTGAAAAGTGAATAACTTCTGATAAAATAACCTTCAGAAGTTATGAATAAAAGTATTTATAAGGTATTTCTCATCAGCTGTTAAAACTACTGAAGAGGAAATGGGAACTACTGATGAAGATAATCCTTCATCAGCAGTTTAGTCAAAAAGGGCAAATCTGACTTTTCCCATCATCAGAAGTTTGACCTAGTCGGTTTAAAACTTCTGATAAAGAGATTTTTAACCTAGGCGGTTTAAAAACTTCTAATAAAGAAGATCCAAGCGGTTAAAAACTTCTGATAAATATCTTTTTTCAACACTTATCCTTTCAAACACAAAAATTCCCTCTTTCTCTCTCAAGAAAGCTCTCAAACCCCTGAACCTGCAACACAAAATCACTGTTTGATTCATCAACACACACAAACCACATGGCTTTAGTTCTCAAACAGGGAAACAATCTCAGAGCCTACTTAGAAAAACAAGAAGGTTGGTCCCAATACGATGAGATCATTGATCTTGTCGTCAAATCCCAATATTTCACCGCTCTCACCGTAGACCCACCAATTCATCCTGAAACTCTAAATGAGTTCTGGGCTAATGCTGAGACAGTGATGGTGGATGATGAAGTTATCTCCCTCAACTCAACAATCAGAGGAAGACAAATGGCCATTACACCGGCCATACTTGTAGTCAAACTGGGGTTGAATGATGTGAATGCCCCTGAGAAGTTTGACAACTCTGCTATCCACCTAACCATGACTGAGTGTCGTTATCAAGGTACTCTCTCACAAGCTACAATCTTTAAAAAGTATTTTGAACCAAAATATAAGCTTTTGTTTCATTATATTATCATGTGCTTGAGTCCTAAAACTGGGTCTTATGACCAGATGCCCTCAACCTTTCAACCAATATTTCATTCCATTGTGAATGAAACAAATTTCAGGGCATCAAAACTTTTCTTTAATGAGTTGGTGTTACATCACAATAACACTAAGAAAAAGTTTTTGTTATATCCAAGGTTCATTATGCAGTGCATAATATCTGAACTGGGTAATGAGGTGCTTGTGGGTAAAATTGAAATTTTAAAACCCTTAACCTCACAAGCATACTCAAGGCACAACAAACAGGCTGCCTGGCCAGAAGATGACCAAGGGGAACAAGCACCAGTCCCCATGGAACCCTCATCTTCCAAACCTACTCCACCAAAGGCCAAGAAACCCAAGATAACAAAACAAAAACCCACCAAACCTAAAAGAAAAGCTGTTCAGGAGGTTGAAGATGCCTGAACAGACTACTGTGCAATCTGCACTTCTTAAAGATGTGACTGAAACATCCTCTCAGTCTCATCCATCTCAAACCCCACCAAGAGCACCAATAACTATCCTTTTCAAAAGAAAAAGACTTAGAAAAACTATTCCCATAGATTCTTCTTTTGAAACTACTGAACCCACTGCCCAAACTACTGAACCAGCACCCCAAATTTCTGAACCAGACATAGAAATTGCCAAACTTCTCTCCGGGCTAAAAGAGAAAGTCCCATCAACACATGTTAGTCCCCATCAACCACATCAAACAGGGGACATAGACTCAGACAGTGACATGGATGTGGACACTCATAGCTCCAACCAAAGAGATGAGGATGAACCAGGGTCTCTAAGCCCAAACTTAGAAACCTTTGGTACTTTTGAGGCTGCTACTACTCATTTACCACCCAGTGGTGGACCTGAGAACAGAAGTAAAACAGCTAAGACCTCAACTGTGGCAACTACTGATGAAGGCTTAATGCCTGAGGTAGGAAATCCTCTGTACCAAGAACAAGAGGTACATGAGACAACTGAGTTTGGCTCAGCTCATGATGTAACTGATACAGTCCTCATTGAGGATGTAATCAGGGATTCAGATGATTCCATTAATTTGGATGATGTTTCAACACTCAAAACTACTGAATTGATGGCTGTAAGTGAAGGTCCTGCACCTGGTGTCTCTAAGCTCAAGAAGCTAGTCACACCATCTCATGTTAAAGCCCACTCAATCCATGATTCCCCTAGAGTGGCATCTCCTGTACAACAAGGAGATCAACCAAAAACACACCCCTCACTGCAAATGCCTACCCAATTCCCTGGGCAACCTAGCATAGACCTGAACCAACTATGCAGCCTAGAGGGTCCCTTGTATCACTTGATGAACACCCTCATCAAAAATCACATCCAAACATACACAGCTGACTTGGAGCTGTCCATGAAGAACCAATTTGGAGTGATACAGATGAAGATGAATGATCTGTCCAACAAGATAGATCACAACAGCAAACAGATTGCTCATCTTCAAGGTCATTTCTCCCAAGATTCAACTTCTAAAGGTGATAAAGCCAAAAAGGGGGAGAAAATCAAGGTACCTATGGATACACTTGAAGCCAGAAGAAAGGCAAGAGTGGCTATCCTAGCTAGAGATCAACAAGATCAGGCAAGAAAAGAGAAACTGGCACAACAGTTTGGTGTCTCTATCCAAGAGATAGAAGATGCTGAAAAGGCTGATGAAACCCAAGGGCATAATGAAGAAACCTCTGATGGCCAAAGTTCTGATGAAGAATCAGAAAGTACTGAAGACAATCCTTCAGTACTTGACAAACCTTCAGTAGTTGTCAAGCCATCAGAAGTTAACACTTCCAAAACTCAAACTGCTGACCCTTCCAGAACAACTGCTCCCATTCAACCAACATCTGCTCCTATCAGGCCTACTACAACAGTTACAACAATGACTGTGCTAAACCCTTCTCCAATCTCTCAATCAGCTGAATTACTAGAGAAGAGTTTAGTTGCAGCCCAGAAGAAGGCCAGAGAAGATCTGATCTGGAAAAATCTGGAAGAAAGGGATGACTTAGACCTGAGCCATGAAGAAAAACTTCAGGCTTATGAAGCTGAACTACAAAGGCAGGCTAGCCTTGATGAGATTGCTGAACAAGATAAAAGACATCAACTGATGTCTTACATTATGAAGAACAGCAAAGTCAAAGCCCATACATTGAAGAGACTCTCTGTGGAAGAGCTAACAAGAAGAGCTCAACTTGTTGCAGATAAACTTGCAGCAGGTAAAGACACAAAGGCCAAGAGAGCTCAGATGATAGAAGAACTGGTAGCCAATGGTTATGGTTCAAAAGCCTCAGTGTCCAAGTGGAAAGAAGAAAGATTGGTGGACACATACAGAAAATACAAGGCTGCAAGGGCTGCTAATCCAGAGAAGTTTCAAACTACTGAACCTTCAACTTCAGTAGTTAGAACTTCTGGTGTTCAAAGAAGACCAACTACCCAAAGAAGAAAGAAGACAGAGGAAAATGTAAAGACTGATTTCAGAATGGTACTACTAGAAGGTAGTACAGTAGTACATTCTGATTTTGACATAGAAGAGAAGCCTCTGCTCACACAATTCAGGGATCCTTCCACCTTTGCATATCAAATCCAAAGGACCATCACAGACAAAATGCATACTAAGGTAACAACTGAACATCATTTGCCTACATTTCAGATACCTAATGTGATGGAACAACAGCAAGGAGGTGAATCCCACCTGAGAGTCACTGAAGTTGAAAACATTCAACACTCAGGAGAAACCCAGGGTACCACCATGGTTCCCTACACTGCAGACTTTGACAAGTCTAAAGTACCAGTCATCAGATGGTCCTTTACTGATAACAACTCAGTACTTGTGACAAGAAGAGATCAAACAAGCAGGGAATATAGGTCGATGAAAGAACTGAAGAAACTATCAACCAAAGACCTGCTTACAATCCAACACTTGGAACGAAGACAAGGGTCTCTTACTAATGCTCAACTCAACCAACTCAAGAATTCCATGTTCAAAGGAATATGGAAAATTGTGAAGGACAGAAAGGAACAATAAGGAATTAGTAAGGTTTTGGCTTCATCAATCCAGGGGGAGATTGTTAGGACAAAAAGGATTGGTGAAAACACTTTTGCAAACCTTAGTCTAATTCACTTTCTGTCAAAATACTCTAAGTATGGAACTGCTGAAGACAAGGAATCAAACTGCTGAAGAAGAGATTCAGAAGTACTGAAGAAGAAGTCATCAGAAGTTCTGAAGTTCAAACCAGACACTTCAACTGAAGAACTATTGAAGACAAACTACTCATCAGTAGTTTGTCATTCATCAGTACTTAAAAGAAGATCTTTTCCACCGCCCTTGTATATCAGTAGTTCAGTATTATAGTATTTCTTTTTGCTTTATGTACAAGTTCCAAGACTGCAACTTGTTGCAACTTGTTTCTGAACTTGCTTTTTTGCAAGGTTCATGTATTTGTAAAGTCTATAAATAGGAGGATTCATCCTTCTGTTTTAGACATTGATTTTAATACAAGAAATCCTTCAACACTTATTATTGTTATATTTCCATTTCGTGTTTGCTGAGAATCTGTCAAAGTATTTCATTCTCATTCAATACTTAGATTCTCAATAAACACTTCTCATTTATTGTTCTTGATTCCAGGGGGAGTAATAACTCCTGTTGACAAAGTGTAGCTATAAACTTATAAACATTCCGCTGTGCTAACACTCACCAAGAACTTGCTAAACACTTAAGTGTCAACTAGCAAGTTCAAATATAAGAGCAGCTTAAACACTGATCCAACAGGGTCGAACCGGTCCGGTTCAAAGTGAAATATTTCAGATCCCTTAAAATTTTATTTTTAAGTAGAATTTTGTTTTTTTTAATTTTAATTTTTTTATTTACTTTTTAATTTTTTATTGTTATTTTAATTTTTTTTTAAATTTTAATCTATTTTAATGTGAGCCTATCGTAATTCAAACCATCCATACCCAAACCATCCATACCCAAACAAAAGAAATAATTTTTATAAAATAATACAGGTAACAAAAAGTTGTAATTTTGTTAAAATAATATTGGAATGAATATAACTAACTTTTTGTTAATTTTTGAATATTTTTTAAAGTTAATTTAATATTTTTAGTTATTTAAAAACAATAAAAATAAAAATAATAAAAAGACCTAATATGCCTCATATTGATCTATATGAGGCATACTTAGCTATGATATACCTCATATTAATCAATATGTGACATATTGGCACGAAGTTTCAGGTCTGAGATTCCCTTGAAGTTTGTGTACAACTTTTTGACCTAAGTATGCATCATATAGACCAATATGAAGCATACTTAGGGTGTCAAAATAGATTTTAAGGGTGTCCAAATAGATTGAGCCTATTTTTATCCCTCCAAAGTCCAACTTTTTCTTTCACTCTCTCTCTCTCTCTCTCAAAACATAATAATCTATCTCTCCATCTTTCACTCATCTCTCTCTAATTACACAGATCTCCACCTTCCTCCCTCTTCAACCCACCATCCTCTTCTCTACAAACATATACAGATCCACCATCACCTTGGCAACTACGTCACCATCACTGAACCACCAACATATATTATTATTTATATGTTTTAAAAAAATTATTTACGAAAAAAAACCTCTGCTCCAACCACCATGTCCATGCCGCCAATGCTCTCTCCAGCAAACATGTCCGGTCACAGATCTGTTGACTTGGTTTGATGGTTTTATTGGCCTTGATTTCATCTTTTTCTTAGATTTATATCTCTTTATATTCATCACTCCTACCATTCATGTTC
The DNA here is from genome assembly GCA_028751855.1 of Ambrosia trifida. Taxonomy (NCBI): domain Eukaryota; kingdom Viridiplantae; phylum Streptophyta; class Magnoliopsida; order Asterales; family Asteraceae; genus Ambrosia; species Ambrosia trifida. Next base: position 1,525,874 of record CM054124.1, read on the forward strand.
AAACTTGGATGACCTTGATTTAAAGTCAAACCACACTTAAAGTCAAACTTGGATGGCCTTAACCCCCTTTTCGAGTCCTATTGGCTTTCACCACAATAATAATAATAAATCCAAATATGACAAAAAAGAGATGAAATGTGAACTCGAAGAGGTTACGATTAGCTCTCTGCTCAAACAAGATAACAGGTTATGAGTTAGTTTAAATTTTTTTTTTTATAAATCACGTGTGGATTTGTATTACCGGGGAAGATGATGATGATGATTGATGGTGGTGGCCTGTAAGTGGGTTGATGATGATGAAGGTGAATGAAGAACATCGTCTGGCCGGCGTCAGATCTGGGTAATCTATGGTCTTGTTCGACTGTAACCGGCGTCAGACGAGGCAAATCCAAATCTGTATCTCCTCTATGTATATGGTTGCTTTTGTGTTTTCTTTTTTTTTATCTGTTTTTTTTTCTTTTTAATTAAAAAAATGTCATTTGGTTGTAAGTTTTGTGTTATGATTTGCTGTGTTTGTTTATGTGATTTTGTGCAGATGCATTTGTTAAGTACTTTGGAAGTATGGAGACATTACGGACGGTGATAATGCTCAGTCGGAACTGGGGGTGTCGAAGAATAGTGGGTTATTTTGTTTTTTTGTCGTTTAAAGCTTTGTTTTTTCATTAAAAACATATGTTTTTGTTGTCTTGTTTCTGAAAACATCTGTTTTTGTTATTGGGTTATGATTTTATTATATGTTTTTTAGTTAAATAAGTCACGAAAACATCTGTTTTTATTACTGGGTTGTGATTTTATTATATGTTTTTTGTGAGATCATTAGTAAAAACATCTATTCCAAAATTATTATATGTTTTTGGTGAGATGAATTGTAAAAACATAAGTTTTTGTTCTTGGGTTATAATTGCTATATTTTATTTGTTAAATAAGTTTGTGAAATCAAATGTACAATTTTTTGGTCTATTACAGATTAGTTATAATATTACATTTAAGTAAAAGAAATAGAAGAGAGAGAAACGAGAGAGGAGAGAGGAGAGAGGAGAGAGAAACTAAAAAGAAGAGAGAGGAGAAAGAGTACTAACATTGTACTTTGGACTAATTTGCCCTTTTATAACTTTATTTATCAACTTTATTATTAAAATATTTCAAATAAATCACAACCCTTGATCTTATAGAATGGATGGTCAAGATGTGGGTTTTCAAGGTTTTCTTAACTGGAAGGGGTTTTCAAAATATCATTCCCCTATATATATATATATATATATATATATATATATATATATATAGGTATAGGATCCTGTACAAAGTATATTTTTCGTGAGAAGTGTGAGAAGGACTAAGAATTGACATGTAGACATCATGTTTTGGATTTAGGAATGATGTTTTAGGTTGTTTTAACTTGAAAAACACCAAACACAACAATCTAAAACACAATACAATGTATTATAGTCATTAAATTTAAAAAACAGCTTAAACACATTACTTAACGCTTAAAACACACTGCTAATGTTCTTAGCATGGTGTTTTAAGTTTTAAGCCTAAAATACATTGTTTTCGGTTTTTAATTGTTATGTTTGGTGTTTGTATAGGCAAAACAATCCAAAACATCACGACTAAGTTCAAAAAATGATGCCTAAGTATCAATTTTTAATCCTTCTCACACTTCTCACAAAAAAAACACTTTGTACAGGATCCTGACCCTATATATATATATATATATATATATATATATATATATATATATAGGGGCAGGATCAAATACAAAGTAATATAAACGTGCGAAGCGTGCGAAGGATCACTTTGTACATGATAATTACGTAATGCCTTCATGAACATACAAAAACATTACGTAATTATCATTACGTAATTATCATGTACAAATGCATGATAATTACGTAATGATAATTACGTAATGATAATTACGTAATGCTTTTATGAACATAAAAAACATTACGTAATTATCATTACGTAATTATCATGTACAAATATCCTTCGCACGCTTCGCACGATTCTCTATTTTTGTAGAATAACCGCCCCCTATATATATATATATATATATATATATATATATATATATATATATATATATATATATATATACTAGCTGATTACCCTGGAAATGTTCCGGGGTTGAAAAATCTAATATGACTTAATAAAAATGATAAAAATAGAAAACATAGCAATCGTTAACTTAATTCCCATCTGTCGGCTCGTTTCTTGTGCGCCAGTAGTTAATGGATTGCTTCACACATATCAGGTAAAAGTAGACAAAAAATATTAAACATTGCGCAAAGAAGTTGGTGTTACTATTTATGCAAAATATAAACTTAAACTTAAACTTAATGCATAAAACCACTACCTCCAAAAGTGATAATTCGTCTTCATCCTCTCGTTCGGTTACTCAATTCCCCTGCAACAACAACCAAAACCGGAAAAATTTAAAACAATTGATAAATGGACTTTGGGGTTAAGACCACATATATGACTTAATAAAAACTGATAAATAAAGAAAACATACTAATCATAAACTCAATCACATGGATCAACATTAAACAAACTATAATCATTACCAGTGAAGCAGGAAAAGATACGTCAATCAGCTTTGCAGTATTACGAAGATCGTGTGCAAGTGTATCCAAATTAGGTGTTGTGGCAGCATCCATTCAACTAATATTCTGATATTGTAAAATCTGAAAAGCAAATATGTATAAGAATCAAGTCCATCACTCCATCATGAATTTCATACAATGATCCAATGAAATCCTATAAACATCATCCATTATTCTATTAATAAAATATAATGCTACCTCATTAACTGCAAAATCAACTCATAAGAATTCAAGACATATAACACCAGATGCACCCACAAATAACAAATTCTATTTTCATATGCTATTAACTAAAAGTGATATTTATGTGGATACAAAGTAGAAAACTTACAGTTTCATCAAATATAATCATACTGCAACTTCAAAAAACCATATAATTTGAGGAACTTCGGATTGTGATTTTCATCGGCAATGAGATCAACGGGAACCGTCCGTCTCTTTAAGGCCCTCTCTATGCAAATCCTGAATTCTAATTACTAACCGGAAAAGTAGGATTAAAAGTGTTGAATAATACCTTGCCGAAACCTTAAACGCCGCTACTGATGAGCTTTCATCAATGAAACCATAGCCGCCGCTATTACCAGACAACAAAGAACGGAGGAGGCATAGACGGAGGATGGCACCATACAAAATAGTACCGACTATAACAATAATATAAACATAAAAATATATACATGTATGTTATTTCTCTGTATATCTTGGAATACGTCAGTGGAGATAAGGATATGACTCACAATTTAAGACTATGCCATGCATCAATTCCTTTTTTTAACATGTAAAACTTTATGCAAGTGCAAGCTGTATGTAATTTTTTTTTTATAATGACATATGAATGAATATTTCCTGTTAGTTATAATGATTACGCGTTTGCGGCCGATGATGTGTTTTCCTCAAAACTGAATATGTGTCGTTGGATTTGATGAATGATTATACCTTTTCGGAGCCAGCCATGGCAACGATGCCTGTGCTAAAAGGCACAACTTTTTGCATATGTGCTAAAAGGCTTGATGTATTACATTACAAACAATGTTATAAAGTTTTGTTAATGTAAAAGTTGAAAAAAAAAATTAGATGCAGAAATTGACATACCTGATTGAGAGATTGATCGGGGACGACCCAGAAAGCCTAAGAAAACCGTCTGCAAAATCAAACAACACTTAAATATTTAGTAGATCATATGAACAAATCTATAAGCAAAACACCTAAAGGGTCCATGATAATGAATGTATTGTGTATACATGTGGAGATATAGGTGAGGTTTTTGGCTGTAAAGATGGATAAAGATGGTTATCGTGATGAAGGTTTAGAAGAGTATTGTAGACACTCATCTAGGGTTAGGGTTTTTTAGGTTATCGGGTTTTTTTTTTTTTTTTTTTTTTGTTAAATAAGGAAAATACTCAAAAACACTCAATTATTAAGCCATGTGGCACTCTCAAAGAGAGGTTGAGGCCTCTATTGCACGCCACGTCAGCATATACATTTTCTTTTATATATATTAATAGATAATAGATATATAGGGTCAAGATCCTGTACAAAGTGTTTTTTTGTGAGAAATGTGAGAAAGTGTTTTGGCCATTGAATCATCTTAATCTATGATCTGGATTAAATGAGTGGCATTTTGGTAATTAGTGTTATAATATTAATAATAAATTACATGGCTGGGAGTATTAAAGTAAATTAGACACCCACATTTAATTGATAGCTCTTAAAAATGGAAATAACTATTAACTCTCATTCATTTCTCTCTCTCTCTCTTTCTCTCTTTCTATATCCTCATCGCAAGTCTCGATGGTTCCAGTCCTGTCATGAAACATAGTTTCATATGAAACAAACAACACATAAGCATCATTTTACATTGCAGTCGACTACCCACTCAAAATTATTATCATTCATTTTTCCTATCATTAAGTTTTTTAGAACATAAACAATGACGACAACTAAAAAGTTTGAGAAATCTTAGTTTATATAAACTTAGTCTATATACAATGGTGAAGATAAAACACTAGATTTAGTGTGTTTTTTAATGTGTTAGAGATTGTGTATGATGAAGATAAAACACACTGGATTATGGAGAAGATGATGATAAAACACACGGGACTATTAAAATACAAAGTTGAGAATATGGAGATAAAACACACGGGTATGAACGTAAAACACCTTCTGGATGAAACAACTTACAAGACTATAATAAAACACCATACCTTGTATAAAGAATACCTAAAAATCTACCTTAAACATAAAACACTACACGTTGACTGTTAAACACTATGACGTTAGTAATGACGATGATGGTGACCGGAACCATTCTCTCTCTCTCTCTTTATCTATTTTTATGATCTCTCTCTCACCTCTCTTACTAAAATTATAATTTTAATCATTATTTAATAGTATGTAAAAATTACTAAAATGCTCAAACATCTTGTACCACATGTCACTCCCATATTGGTTCTCACATTTCTCACAAAAAAATGGATTTGTACAAGAACCTAAACCTATATATATATATATATATATATATATATATATATATATATATATATATATATATATATATAGGGGATGGTTATCTTGAGAACAAGAAAATTTGTGAGAACACTAAGAACTATTTTCATTCATAGATCAACTTCAATTAAGGGCTAAGATTAAATAGGGTTTGTATGAGAAGTGAACCATATAAAACAAAATTAAAAAGGGCAATAATGTAAAAACATATTTCAAAACCCATTTAACCACTCCATCTTCGACATATCCACAACCACCATCACCACCACCACCACCACTGCCCCTTTCATTCACCGATGACGACGTCATCCTCGCTTCCTTCGTTATTCTCAGGTCTTCTCCACGTATGGCAGTGCTTGGTGTTGTTGTTGTTAGATACAGAGAGTTGGTTAATAGTATGTGATATCAATTAATTGCTGTCTATTCTCCACCATCATCAATGCCGTCATACCCCATGATTTTTAGGTCTCATCCACTTCTATACTATTTTGCTGTTGTCAATTCTTCCCGAACCTCCTTATTTTTATCTATCATGATTAGATTATCTTTGCATTTATATTGAATTTACTGAATTTGGATAGTCATCTTTTTTAAATTTGAGAGTTATGTGAGGATATAAGAGGGGTAGTTGGGTTTGAGTAGTTCCACATAAGGTGTTTGATGAAATGTCAAATTAATTAGGTTTGAGTATTTGCACATAAAGTGTTTGATAAAATGTCTAAATTTAGTGTGAGCAGTTGCACATAAGCTGGGTTGAGTAGCTACGCATAAGTTTTTGATGATATATCTAGTTAGGTTAGTCAATATATTTGGTGTATTTTACTTTCTTGTTTATTAATTATTTTTTCTATAACTTGTCATAGTTTACACTCTTTCTTTGTAGATTTGTGACAGTGGTAGTTTTTTGTTTGTTTGAGAATTGAGCAACCTTTAGAGCAATGTAAGCAATAAGTCTTTGTTGTTGATAATAATAATTTTTTTTCACAGCCTTATGCATGTCTGAATTTGGAAGAATTTAGTTTGATTTATGAAGTTAGACATTGCAATAGGTTAACAAGGTAGAAGAATATAAAAACTATGTTAGAATGATACATATTTTGGCTATTATGGATTAATAGGATTTCTTTATATATAGTTTTTTGACTTGTAGTTAATACCATCGATTTGAGCAGATGAACTATATTTATTGTCTATAAGTTCATAAACATATTATTAACCATGAACTTGATTTTACCATCACTAAATATCATAACTTTTAATGAATCATTCAATAAAAAAAAATAACCTATAAATCTTGAGTGAACCTTAGCTTAACTTATTGTAGTGATTATGGAGTAGGTGGAATCATGTAACCTTGTGTAATATGTTTGGCTAATATGTGGTAAGAAGTTTACACATGTGTAAGTAGCTATTTACACATGTGTAAGTCAACAAGTATATTTGTTTAGAATATCAGTAACAACAAATGATTGATGGTTTTATATTTTTATCACTTCAACTAGGTATTGTTGGTTGGAAAAAGACAAGGAGAAATTTGGGAGGCCAATTGTAGAAGCACATAAAATGTTGCGAAGATTATACTTTCAAAAGCGAACATTCACGAGAAGATGGGATCTAGAAAACACCGCAGTATGAGAGAGAACAAAATGAAAATAAAGAATAGTTGATATTTTGAGTAATGACTTGTTTGTATGTTATCATGCATACTATGTCATGTATTATGACTTTTGTTTTTATGTAATCGTGGATACCGTACCTCAAGGATTATGTGAATTTTTGGGAAATTTAATACTTTTGATTCATGGATAATACTATTTCCGTTTGAATATTTAAGCATATATACTATCTTTGTTTAATTCATAGTTTACACATGTGTAAATCAGTTGCAAATGTGTAATCCAGAAACAAATGATTGACAGTGAGCAATTTACACATGTGTAAAACAGACACTTACATATATGGAATACAACTGAACACAGGTAAAACAAAAAAACAAAAGACAGTGAACAATTTACACATGTGTAAATCAGTTGAAAATGTATAATCCATAAACAAATAACCCACAAAGAGCAATTTACACATGTGTAATACAACTGAACATAGGTAAAACATAAATAAAAGACAGCTAACAATTTACAAATGTGTAAATCAGCTGCAAATGTGTAATCAAGAAACAAATAAGTGACAGAGAGCAATTTACACATGTGTAAAAAAGACACTTACACATGTGTAAAACAGGCACTTACAGATATGTAATACTGCTGAATAGATGTAAAATGGAAATAAAAAACAGTAAACAATTTACACATGTGTAAATAAGTTGTAAATGTGTAATCCAAAAAAGGATAAGTGATATTGAGCAATTTACACATGTGTAAAACTAACTTAAACACATGATAGACATTAAACATGTATAAAACTTTAAAATGCAAACATCAAGATAAAAGTTCAAATTCAAACAATTTTATATGTTTTAAATTCTTAGTACATGAACATCTTATTGGAGATAAAACTAGAGATATAAAAAATAAACTTCATTCACCATCACCATATTCTTCATAGTCTTCATCACTATGACTCTCTTAATAACAATGACTACCTTCATCATTTTGATTTTATTTGGTAGGACAATTCCGAAAACCATGGTAGCTAAGTTTCCACACAATTTGCACTTCCTTTTATTCTTCTTGCTCTCTTATCCTTCGCATTCCCTCGGGACTAATCAAACGGCAAGCTAGACATAAAAACCAAAGAACACAAAGCATCATCAGTGTTCCTTCTAAAGATGACTAATTTGATATTGAATGCTTTTGGTCGGTACAAAAGAAACGTATGAATATAAAGGATCATGACACAACCATAATTAGAAATTTCACTAAAAAAATGTGTGTAAGATGAAACTCATTAGTTTGAAAAAAACATGCCGTGATCACGAATCAATCCAGAAGCAAGCATCTTTTGGTATACCTCATCAAACTCCATCTTATTTTGTTTGTTAAGTGTAGGGATGATAGATGTATAACAATGCACATTGTGTATTAGGTCTCTACCATACACGCTACTCTAGAACGCCAAAGCACAATCTACTTTACTTTCTTTACACAATTATGAGATCGTAATTTGATATGTCAGTACACTAGGTTCAAGGCTAGTTCATTCATGTGTCTCTGTAACACCCACATTTTATTGAAAATTTCATAATTAACAAGCCCTTGCATACATGTATTGTAAGTACATGCATCTAGCTGACAACCCATCTTGAGCATTTTATAACACTTTCATGCTCTTGCAATAATCCTTAATGAGAACAATGTACATAATCTTATCTACAACAAAAAAAAAAAACCCATAGGCTTCCATTTCCATACTTAACAATTCAGCCTCATTAACTCGCCATTTTACAAAAACCAACTACAAATGACTTCCATAAATGACATATATGTGGAACACCTCTCTCAAGCATTATATCAAACACTTGGAGGGCTTCATTAACATACCCGCTAGAAGCCAAACCAGCAATCAACATATTATAACACCTAACCGAAAGTAAAATCCCAGCATCATTAATCCTAAAACAATAATCATCCGCATCAACAAATTTATTCTATTCAAACACCTCTAGAACAAACATCGGGCTTAAGCCCTCGTTTTAATATCCCATCAATATATTGATTTTAGGCTATCTGATTTTGATCTTCTTTGAACAATCGAACATAAAATCAAAATCAAATGAAATTAGATGGAGAATTCACAGAAGAGATCTTTGAACAACTTAAATCAAATGAAGAAATTGAATGAAGATACAATTGCAATTTAGAGAAATCATGTGAAGAACTAGAAACTTAACCTGATAAATAATAGAAGGGATTAGATAAACAATCACAATTCAGAGAAATCTTTGACCTTTCTTGTTTAGAGAATGGAACGTAAGAAATCATAAGGAAAAGGGGATTTTTATAATTACCACCTTACCCTTTTAATTAAAACATAAGAGGGTATAAACCAATGGCTGAGATTTGTTCTCATGGTTCTCATAAAAGATGAGTGTTCTCATTTAAACCCTCCCCTATATATATATATATATATATATATATATATATATACTAGCTGATTACCTCGGGAGTGTCCTGGGTTGAAAAATCTAATATGACTTAATAAAAAAAGATAAAAGAAGTACACAGTCTCAACCATTTTTAATGCTAAAGAAAGTTGTTCTAATGTTTATACTACGAAAAGAGGCTCTCATGCTGCATTCCCAGCAGATTAAAAAAATCTCAACCTCTTTTAATGCTAAGCATATCGTTGTAGCACATGAACATGGACAATTCATATATGTAATAGTAGGTTTAAAAACATATATACTATCATAACACGATTAGTACTTGCCTATATATGATTAATAAATCACCTAAACACATGTTTTTTTTTTCTGCATGAACAAAAACTCACTAAAAAAAAACATTTTTTTTTCGTTTTTTGTATAGCACTATGGTGCTCGTTGGAAAGATAATAAAGCGATCATTAATTTGGTGTAAATTTTTTTTTTCAAAAAAAATGTCATACCTAAAACATACTAACGTTTAAAAATTGTGAGTGGAAAATAAGGAAAAAATAAAGATAAAAATATTAATTAAAATATTTGAAATTTTAAAATAATAATTAACATTTAAAAATGTGAGAGAAAAATAAGGAAAAGATATTAATTAACATATTTGAAATTTTAAGATAATATAGATATAGATTTTTATTTTAAAAATACAAAATAAAAATTTTAAAAATTTATCTTTTATTTAAAATAATAAATTCAATACTATCACCTTAAAGTGTCACATGGCACATTCAATGAGGGCTTGAGGCCTCCATTGAATGTCACCTCATAGAAAATTCAATTCTTTTATTATAAGCTAGATTATACCCCGGGAGCGTCCCGGGTTGAGAAAGTTAATATGATACATCAATTTTACATATGAAATAGACTGATGTATAACTCTAATATTAATATCTAACCTAAAACAAATTAACAATGTACAACTCCAATGCTAACACCTAACCTAAAAGAATGTAGAACTTTAATGTAACTCTAATATTAACACCTATCCTAAAGACTAAACAAATGTACAACTCTAACATACTAATATTGATACCTAACTTAAAACAACGTATAACTTTATTAACCTATTCGGCTCTGGTTGAAAAAAAAAATCATATTTACTGATTTAAACATAATTAGTGACTTGTCTATACATGATTAATGATTTACCTGAACACTTTGTGTTTTTTTCCTGTATGAACAAAACCCCACAAAAAAATTTCTCTGTTTTTTATATAGCACTATGGTACTCGTTGGAAAGATAATAAAACGCTCGTTAATTGTGTAATTTTTTTTCTTTAAAAAATCTCGTATATTAAAGATATTAACGTTTAAAAATCATGGGAGGAAACATGAGGGTGGAAAATTCAATTTTGTTTTTAAATTATTTTTTTCCTAAAATATCTCAATGCCACATGGGATGACACATGGCACACTTAAGGAAGAGAATGCCTCTTTGAGTGCCATGTCATTAAAATGACTTTGGTTTATAATATGTAAGATTATAGATATAGATTATAGATAAGAAACTTGGTTTCTTTTTATACTATGATAATCTTTTTTTTTTTTTGAACGTTAACTTTCATTAAACATAAGGCGAAGTCCTCAAAATGAGGACAAACACCCAAAACTATAACATGTACAATGGGTTAATATACTATGATAATCTAACTATTTCTTTTAGTGTTTTGTTGGACTTGTTTGGGTATTAGTGTTACAAATTTCCCACGTATTTATTCCTTGCGAAATTATATATATCGTCACTAGCTTTATCCCAGGAGCGTCCCGAGGTTGAAAAACATAACAATTATAATAATACTAATAATTATTACTCTTGTAATTAAATAAATTAAAAAATAACATTGCTATAAGGCGACACCATGTGTTGCAGTGTTGCGCGATTCTCTCCTAGCTTCTCTTGATGAAGTATACCTATGCATCTTTAAAATAGTAAAATTCCAATGAAAGAATGACGATTGGGCTGAATTTCAACATCGTAGATAAGAACCGGGTTTAAAAGAAAAAACATTATTAATGAATAACCTGAACACTTTGTGTTTTTTTTCCTGTATGAACGAAACCCCACAAAAAATAGTCGTTTTTTTTCTCCGTTTTTTATATAGCACTATGGTACTCATTGGAAAGATAATAAAACGCTCGTTAATTTTGTGCAATTTTTTTCTTTAAAAAATCTCGTATATAAAAGATATTAACGTTTAAAAATTATGGGAGGAAACATAAGAGAGAAAAATTTAAATTTGTTTTTAAATTCTTTTTTTCCTAAAATAGCTCAATTAAAATTTAGTAAATTAGGTTTTATATTATTTTTTTTTATTTGCCACATGGTATGACACATGGCACACTTAAGGAGGAGAATGCCTCCTTGAATGTCATGTCATTAAAATGGTTTTCTTAGACCTTCATTGAATGACAACTCATCAATCTTCAATTCTTTTATTATAAGTTATATATATATATATATATATATATATATATATATATATATATATATATATATATATATATATATATATAAAATGTATATGCTGACGTGGCGTGCAATGGAGGCCTCAACCTCCCCTTGAGAGTGCCACATGGCTTAATAATCGAGTGTTTTTGGTGTTTTTGAGTATTTTCCTTATTTAACAGTTGGGTCGGGTTATGAAGTGGGTTAAACCCATATATTATTTTCGGATCTGATTATAAGGAAAATGTTCATCCATTCTTCAAACCCTAAACACATTAAATCTTTTTTATTTTCTTTTCTTCAACCGTAGATCCACCGCCGTCGGCTCCTCTGCCATCGCTGTCATCGCTGCCTCCTCCTCTCCCTCTCCTCCACCAGCCTTCCTAGCTTTCAAGCTTCAAGTTGTGTCTTCCATGATGACTGTCTTGACCTTCAAGTTTCCACTCTCTCTCAGATTTGGTGGAGTCGATGCTAAAACACTCCACACTCCGATGATATCAACACGAAGACGTCGGCAGACTGTGGAAGAGGTTAGTTAGGCGAAAACATATCTTCGCCGAAAACTGGAAGAGAATAATGATCCGTTATAGTCGTTTTGTCAAGAGAATCCAGAGACGGATGAGTGTCGTATCTATGAAGCCTGAAACCTACCGCCAGGTGATCAATGTATGTTCTGATTATTATTATTATTATAATTATTATTACTATTATTATAATTATTATTACTATTATTATTGTATGCTAATCTCTTATTATATTATGTATTTTTTTGCTTTGAAGCCCATTGATATTTAATGGTTTTTTTTTTCCAAAGAATGATGTCTAATGTGTTGCTGTATATATGAGATAGATTATAGGTACATAGAGAACAAAACCATTCTGAAGCAATGCTTTGTTTATGAAGAACATGCCTATCAACTTTTTGATACATTGTCCCCAACTGCATGTGTTTTTCTCTAAATAGTAGGTGTTGCCGATAACTTGAATCTGGTATGAGCGACCGAATCGACAACTTCTTCTTACAATCGTTTTCATTCTAATTGACATTCTAATTGATCTTTGTTTGAGTTCAAAATATTATATGATGTATTGCTGAAGGTTTTATCGATAGCATAATACCAATATGGCAGTCATTCAACCTACTCTGATATAATTTGGACAATTCTTTACCTCTGATTCTAGACAAACTAATCTGGTAAGCCATTAAACCTCAAGTCTCTAGCTGTGTTTGTGATTTCTAAACCATAGTTCTTATTGATATGATACATGTTGTATGTCATTCTTTTCAATTTCATATTGAAATTGTTATTACATTAATGCCATGTGTATGCTTATATTGATCAATTTTGTTACAGAAGACATGTGGATGTTGTATAGCAACACTCAAAAGTTAGCTGTTGCAATCACATTTTAAGAATGGGATTGTAGTTGAAAAAGGTTAGCTTAGACTAACCTGAAAACAAATTTTTTGAATTTTATAAATATATAATGTTTAATTGATTACAAAAGTAGATTATCACAAATAGTGATCTATGAAGTTTTATGCATTTATATATACTTTTGTATGTACACTAACCTAATTGCTCTGTTAAAGATATGTTTGTATATTGTTTGATTGTGAATTATGATTGGGATCTTGAAGTGAGTAGTGATTTGTGTTGTTATCAACTGACATACCAGTTCTTCCACCGGAAAAAATGCACACCTTTTGCTGATGATCAGGGTATCTACAACAGGTTGACGTGGTCACCCATTTCAGTTCTACACATGTGGCATGACATGTGGTGGTACGCACGACATAATGGATTTGCATAAACATTAGAGACATTGAATCAAATTTTAGCATGGCAACCTCTCCACCACAACTAATTTCATGCCTCATATATATGTGTTTTTAACTAGATTGCGAATTACAGTTTGTGTTACCACTGTACCAACAACAATATATTTCACAAGGTACATATTTGTTCATATAGTATTTATTATCATTTTTTATGAAGACAGAAGAGGGTTACCAAGCAATGATCCGGGCTAAGTGATGTTGTAACGGGTCAAAACACATAATTTTTAAATAGTTGCAATGGTTTGGTATAATCAATCGAAGTTTTTAACTTTCATGCCAAACAAGAAACATTCTCCTCGCTCTTGACCGATTTAAATTAATATTTCAACCCCGGGACGCTCCCGGGGTAATCAGCTAGTATATTATAAAAGAAAGCCATTTTGATGACATGGCATTCAAGGAGGCATTCTCCTCCTTGAGTGTGCCATGTGTCATCCTATGTGGCAAGTGGTATTTAAGTTATAAAAAAACCCATCAAACCCTAGAAACTCCCTCCCTTGCCTTCTTTCTCCATTGCTACAACAAAAGATTGACCAAGAACTATCCTTCTTTTCCTTTTCCTTGCATCGATCAGAAGGTAATAACAATCTTTATTATTATTTTTTGTTTTTCGATTCTTTTGATCCTTTGATCTTGGACAACATCATAACTCAAACATGGTTCTTCTTTGTCCACGCATCAGGAGAAGAGAGGAGGCAAGAAGCAATAATATTAACTAATGTCGAATTAGACGGAAGCAGGTTTTGCATCTATAGATTCTTATTTTAGATATTATATTATAATCATATATCATCATCGAGTTGTATATCAATGTCGACTAAAACCCGTGAGGGTTTTGAAGAGATTAGGAACTACTGGAAGGACATAATTAGTCCACCTATTATTATTATTTCTTTGTCAAAGGGCATAGAAGCTGCTTTAGATCCGGTTCCTCATATTATTACTCCTACACAGATGATCAACAAGGCAAGTAAGCGTTTATCAATCCTTCTCCAGGCTGGTAATCTTTATGCTCAACACTCTTTTCGAGACTTGATTTTAACTAACGGATTCTGATTCGTTGTTGTTTCGACATTAGTGACGGAGTGCGAGTTGGTTAGGATCGACATTTTTCCACGCAACCGATAGCGTATCGAGGCAAGCGCGCTCCGAAAACTCTGAACCGGTCGCCCGTCCCTCCTCACGAGTCAGGTATCTCTCAACTTCTTATGCCTCGGGTTATATACGGTCGTGGAGTCGGGATTAGGATGATTGGCGTTTGTGTATTTCAATGTATAGATTTATGTAGCTAGTATACGTGTATGTGTATATCTATTTCTGAATCTATGGCATATATGTATATATATGTATGCCATGTTATGTGCATCTATTTCTCCGTATGTGTATATCTTCTTCATCACCCTAATAGTAAAGAAGAATGTTGTTACATATTTTTTCATATTCTACTAAAGCATTAGTAAATTAAATTGAATGTTAATTTAAACCTTGCAAATGTCTTCATTAGTGGATTCCATATCTGAGAAACAATTTTCTTTAGTACTGTACCTTTCTTCTAACTGAAAAATAAACAACGCATTGAGTAAATTAATAGAGGGAAATTACTATACGTGTATTTATTTATTGGGAAAATCACCAAAATGGCCAAAACTTGGTCAACTTACCAAAATAACCACTTTCCATATTTTGGGAGAGTCGGCTCACAGGTCCTGAGGCATCTTCGTGAGACCTCGGCAATGGACCACTAGTTGAGCGACACCTCATCCGTCTCCTCGCCCGTCTTTGCAGAGACGGTTCCCGAATCCCAAGACGTCTTTGTGAGACCTCGCCTACACACTTCCCAACTCTTTCCCCCTCTCTCTTGTTTCTCTCTCTCTCTCTCTCTCTCTCTCTCTCTCTCTCTCTCTCTCTTCGTAGCATCATGGTATGATTAAACGGACTTCGTTGTCTTCTCCGGTGTAGCTTTTTATCATATTGAAATTTGAATCACTTCTTAATTTGTTGTCTCTGTATGCTATTAAAAATATATAGATGCAAGTCACTCACATGCCAAGTACTAATTATCATCATATAATTGGCTTTGATAATATCAGATGCGATATTCAAGCTAACGACCAAATCCGTACTTGTTTAATAGATAACCAAATATCTGTTTTACGAAGTGAGATTTTTATTCAAGTAAACGCTTCAAGATCTCAATATTATGATATTGTTTATTTGTTTTTATTCATACCGAAAATTGAGCATTACTTATTATTATGTCAAACTAGAATGTTAAGTACTCTTCGTAAACCAGTAGCTTGCGAGGAAGAAGAGCAGATGACCTGAAGAGAGAGAGAGAGAGAGAGAGAGAGAGTAGAGAGAGAGAGAGAGAATATGTTTGGTGTGTCCTTATCTATATTTAAACATTAATGTCCTTATCAAATAGTTACAGGAAGAGGTATTTATATTAATATAGGATAGGATGGTGGGTGACGTGGAAGGTGGTTTGACGTGAAAGAGTTGCGGAAGAAAGTCTGAGGAAGTTTGCGGAAGGTTGTTGTGTGTGTGTGAGAGAGAGAGAGAGAGAGAGAGAGGGGAAAGAGTTGGGAAGTGTGTAGGCGAGGTCTCACAAAGACGTCTTGGGATTCGGGAACCGTCTCTTCAAAGACGGGTGAGGAAACGGGTGAGGTGTCGCTCAGCTAGTGGTCCATCGCCGAGGTCTCACGAAGACGTCTCGGGAACTATGAGCCGACTCTCCCAAGAGATGGGAGGTGGCTATTTTGGTAAGTTGATCAAGTCTTTGGCTATTTTGGTGATTTTCCCTTATTTAATTTCTTATATCTAATTGTGGAAAAAATTAGAATACCTTCTCAATGTCAAACTTTTTGTAAACACCATCTATTATTGTCTTATCTTCTGTAAGCATCGAAATCCTGTATTGATCAGATTGGTGTGAGATATTGTAGTCCCTCACATTTATTATGAAACCACATTTTCTACCAATGAATGTTTCAAACTCTTTTGGATGTGATGGTGGGATTACATCATTTTCTAACATCTGAAATATATTAAAAATTATCAAAACATTAGATGTTTTACTTATAATGATATTGGGGTTAAAATTTATTTTACGTTGGAAAGAAAAGGTATTGATTTGAAAATTGTTCTATTTTGTTGTTGTAATCAAAACATAGTGGTTAAGAAAGGCTGTTTATCTTGAGATGATAATAGCCTTGAATTTCCCTTTTTAAGTAATGTTAATATAATTAGTAATGCATATTTTGTTGACAAATTTTTCCTACTTTTTCTGTCAGCGGGAAAGATGGCAAAAGCCTGTTTTGCAGCGTTTGCAGGTTAGCATTTGCTAATGGTTAAAGAACATAATGTGAAATAAATTAGTAGAATTGATAAATCATGTAATAATTGACGCCTTGGTTGTACATATAGCATTGGTAATAATTGACGTTTTGTTTTTTATGGATACGGCAAAAGGTAATAATTGACGCTTTGTTTTTTTAGATCTTAATATTAGATATTAAGTTATTTACTCTTTTTGTTTGTTTACGAATATTAGATTTTTCAACCCCGGGATGCTCCCGGTGTATAAACTAGTTCTAAATGTTTAATTACGGGTCGTTATACTAAAACCCTCAAAATTATTTTCACCCCCTTTTAAAGTGTTGCGCTGTCGTCAAAGCGCGTCGTTTTTAAGGTTTTCATGTGACCCTTTTTGTTAGACTTTATCAGACATCAAGACCAATTAGTCTACCTCGTACTTCTAAGCGCCTTGCTTTGGCCAAAGCGATGTGCTTTGAAGTACGAGATTGACTGATTGGTCTTCATGTCTAATAAAGTCTGACAAATAGGGTCACATGTGAACCCTAAGCATCGCGCTTTGGCCATAGCGTGACGCTATGGTCCATGCAGATTGTGAATATAAGGTGGTTTGATATGTTTGATATTATATGGTTTGTTTTCATTTTACATTCAAACCTTTATAACTTTACCCGCGATATACAAATTTTATCCACAATATACAAGATGTCGTATTATGACTTCATTTTCAGTGATTCTTACGACGAGTTTGTTCCAGATGATGTTGAGGAGGTTTAGTCTAGCATTTGTTATCGTGACAATACGGTGCCGTTTGACTTGAATTCCCCATTGGAGGACCCATATGTATAACATTATCCCCGTCAACCCGACTACGGTTATGATGGTGAGCCACCATTCGATTACGAAAGCTATCCCACTTACGGTTACGGTGGTGAGGAGAGTTTTTTTATAGCAAGACTATCTGTCACACCCTCAAATTTCATTGCGGGGTTTATACCGCGAGGCACATGACACACCAGGATCCCCATAACGACTCGAAATGCCCAAACCATTTAGCTTGTTTGTAAAAAATATAGTTTAACGTATCAATTCAAATGTTTAAAGTAATGCGAAAGCGTAAACCAAATGTTAATTGTTTAAATTCATGCGCAAAACAACGCGCCCAAAACCAATGTAAATCTAAGCAAAATGAAAGCTTACTAATGTTTAATGCCCATGACACAATGATGCATGTCCTAGAGTGTTCCGTACCTAGCGGCCTACAAAAGCATGCTAATGTTTGTCAACATAAAGTCGGTGAGTTCACAGTGTAAGTAAGCAAAAGTAAAGTTTCCAAAGAGTAACCAACCACCAGTTGTAACGCATGCCAAGGGTAGCTAACCCACACAGTGTAACTAAACAAATGTAGTATCGGGAACATACAAAAGTTATTTTGCCTTAGTACTAGTGTCTATCAACACTAGTAAAAATGTGGTCAATAGTTCATGCACGTGACCCAAGCACATCAAGCATGAGGCTGCTGCACAACCTAATAGCGCTACTGACTAATACCTCATTCGCCTCCATCGATTAACCCGATAAAAGTAAGGACTTTAAGGGATAGAGTTGTTTAGTTTAGTACATAAAGGACAAAAAGTTGCGAAACTGATAAAACCCGACAAACGTATAAAATATGCCTAAAATATACCCGTTATCACAAAAATTATAGTTTAGTACATAAAGGATAAAAAGTTGCAAAACTGAAAGCCTAGATATAGGCGGCAGAAGATGATGATGTATAACGGTCATCACAAAAATTATGCCTAAAATATAGCCGTTGTCAATCCTGACAAACGTCTAATCAACCTCAGAAGATAAGATCAAGCATTAAAAATATATGTTACCGTTAGAGATATTAACGGTAACATATTTTTGGGGACAATTGTTGGTGGTGAAATCTTCAGGATAGCACTAACCTATATTTTATGTGTAGCATCCTCAGGATACTGGATGACTAAGCAGGGTTCAGGATGTAGCAGTGTTTTACCTTGTGTGCATCCTGAGGATAGACTAACGAATTATCTTGTTGTGATATTATTGCAGGTACACTTAATCAATATTAAGGCTTGTGACTCTTCCCTAACGGCTATATTATAATAAGACAATTACCACTCATAATTATTTGCCTTTTTTTCAAGTTCAGCAATGATATCTGGCTTATCAGTTAGTCTTAAAATTTTGAAAACCCCAACTTTTTTGTTGTTAAACTGTGAAACTTCAATTTTGAATGCAAACTTCTTTCCTATCAGCTCCTTAACTCATCTAGATACAAACCTTCATCCCACCCTATAAAATAAAAACATTAACATTATATAAATTATAAAAAAAATGTATGAAAAAAATAATAATTTTTAAGATGTTAATTAATTAAAGTAAGCTTACACTTAAATGTTTTTCAATTAACTCTTATGAAGATTTTTTCAAAAGGTTTGATGTTTCACGCTCAAATAAGCTAAGTGATAATGTTCCAGTTGATTTGTGTACAGTCAATGAGATTTTAATCCTACACATGTATAGTAAATGTTAAACATAATAACATAAATAAATGATTTTTTATTTAAAATTACAAAAAATTAAAAACTGAATTTACACCTCTGAACATCAGGAATAACAGTTGGGTTGCATCCTTTAGTTTTGCAATGATAAATAACTTCCTTGTCATCCAACTGTGTATCCGACATTTGAACCTCCTCATCATATTTGGCCATCTTCCTATGACATTTGTTGCATGACATATAAAACCAATGAATTTCTACTGGTATCAACTCAATTGTAGCAACAACTACCACTTTCTTAACCTATAAGAAAAAAATTAACTATCTTAATATAAATTAAAAACAACAAATAAATTATTTAACATATAAATGATTATGTAATTTACCTTAGATACGATAACATCTGCAATATTATTGAACTCAGTTTTGGAAACATATTCATCACAGTGAGATAAAAACATTCCATTCAGCTTTGAAGAGTCAGCCGAACATTCTGAAATAATTGCATTTTGAACCAACCTGTGAAAAGTAAAATGGTCTTTAGATAATAAACATTAGAATAACATTTAAGAATTTAAATCTTAAATTACTTATATATGAATACCTATGCCTAAATTCTGTAATTTCATCAATTTCCGAATTAATGAACAGTTTTGAAAAATGAAAAGCATTGTTCACATAGCCAAATTCTTGAAAATATTTTAGCGTCCCAAGTTGAAGAATCACAACAATAATACCAATAGCTTCCTTGATTGCCCAAACGGATAACATTTCATCCGCATATGAATCCCATAAAGATAAATTTTTTTTCTTCATACTACAAAATTTAATTAAATATTTAATGTAAGTGTAAATTTAATTTAAGGTATTTAAAAGGCGAGGATAAAAGAAAATACTTACTTTAAATCTTGAAGAAGAACATTCACTTTGTACGTATCCTTGCCCTTAGATGTTCTTATGTTTTTCTTTTCACCAACATCAGTAACAAAACCTGTGGAGGATCGTTTTGACAAAAACAAGTTAGTTGATCATATACGTTTACCAATTTAGGTGCGGAATCCCTAAATCAGTTACGAAATGAAAATAATCGAGTCAAAACACGCAATTCACCTTTTAACATCCATTTCATTAATAAACAAGTTGATAAAAGCTTTACAATGATGTTTACAATGAAATATCTTAGTTTCAGAAGTTTCTAAAACACTAGAGAGAATAACAGGTCGAACCAGACACGAAAATGACAAAAAGTTAACTTGAAAAATGAAATCAAACAATATATAGGCCTGCACATTCGCCCCCCGTAAGGGTCGAATGTGTAGGTTCGACCCTACAAATGGTCAAATCAGCACAATGATCTTCAGTCTTCCATGTTAGTCCTGTATTCTTCACCTTCGACCCATGTAAGCCACCTTCGACCTTCCAAATATCCACCTTCGACCCCACGACTTTGACAAAACAAATTATAATGTACAATCCAATAGCATTAGTCGCAAAACGTGTATCAACAAACTCCCCCTCGACTATTGCTTGGATTGTTGTCGTTGGTAATCGAGCGTCTTGTTCATCAACTTGATACGCAAGTTCGTCTTCTGCTCTTTAGTCATAACTGGTTCGAAAGTCGGTTTAGATTTCTTCTTTTCAATTGGAATCTTCACAAACTTTCCCAGTTTCTTATCGTAGTCACATCCCGCATTGACATCCTAAGCGAAACACAAGCATACCACACGTTGGTATTTCAGAGCTTGTTTGCTATCCTTCTCTTCACAGTAAATTGGGTTGTAATACAGCATAATGATGTCTTCATGTGAGAAATTGATCAACCACATTGGATCAAAAATATGAATCTTCTTGAACTCATCTCTCCCATCCTTCAGCAATATAACAGCTTTTGCTGTCTTCCAATCATAGTACCACCACATGAATTCTTTCGAAAAGTGTTGTGGAATCGGCATCAAAGGAATATGTTTCAGTACGGTCGGTGGTTTATACTTCAAGGTCACCTTGTTCATCCCAGTAATCGGATCTTTCTTCTTTTTGTGAACTATCCTTTTAGGATACTGCGGAGTGAACACATCCCATTTCGTTCTGCTCTCTCTAGCCATGCGATCTGCAAAATAGCCAACTGCATCGTTGTTTACAGTTGCACCTGACAAAGTATGTCGGCAGACGTCGCGTACAGCCCAGTAAGGTAATGTTTTAATGTCATGGAATCTGTTAAAATACAGAATTCCCTTATCCCATTTCACAGCAACACACCTTAGCTGTCTCAGGTATTTCCAACTGAGAGCTCTTCCTTTGAATAATTCGTTGTGAAATTTGTAGAAACCTCCTTGAATCTCAATCTTTGGTCAATTGGCTTCTTTTTCTTTCAATTTTCTCAACAAACTTTTCAGATCATCAGATTGTTCAACATTCGGTTTCTAATTTTCTGAATTCTTGAATACTTCATCAACGAAAGTCTTACTCTTTTCTCGTGCAAGTTTCTCAGCTTGATTCAACACTTCTTCAGAAAATTCAGGAAAAGCATCATCCTATCTTGATATTCCTCACTAGTAATATCCCCAATCTCAACATCTTCAAAAACTGGTGCATCTCTATCATCAGAATGATTTCCTGCTTCTTTCTCAGGAATATTAGGAATCTGATTTTCACTCATCAACTCTTCAAGAGATTTACTGACTTGTCTCGCCAATCCTTCAATTATCTCTTTTGATATAGATGCAGAAACTTCACCATCTTCAAGATCAGGATCATTATACTCAAGCTCAAATCTCATATCGTCCGACTCAAATATCTCTGGAAACTTTCCTATTAACTCAATCGTCCAAACTTTCTTAGTCAACATCTGACGATATAACTTCTTGTCTTCATCTGATAAAGATCTAATCTTTTCATTCTAGAAAATATTATCATCATTAGTATTACCACCACGAGCTTTCGAGCTTGATTCTCCTGCATCTTTACTAGAATCTCTCTTTTCACACTTATACTTATCTGTATCATCATCATCATCGTCATCATCATCATCATCTGCAGAACTGTTATCTCCAGAATCATCTCCAGAACCATCTTTATCATCATCATCATCATCATCCTTCTTTTTAGGAGCATCACCGGCATCTTGTTCTAATTCCTCCTCCTCATCTTTTTCTTCTTCAGATTCAGACGGTTCAAAATCAACATGTTCCTGTTCAGGCTCTTTATGTTCCTCTCTAGCTTTCAACTGTGGAGCTTTCGAGTATAAATCATCAATAAGGTTCTTTAAACTCTTATTATCTTTCTTCACTTGTTTGTTCTCAAGTCTCAAAGCGATGTATCTTCTTGTATTTCTCTGTTCATGAGTTAACAACTTCCGATTTTCTTCCTGAAGTTGTTTGATCTTCGCTTCCAATTCTTCTCGACTCTCCTGTGAAGATTCAACAATATCCAACATCTTTTTATCGTTCTTTCTCAACTGTTCAATTTCTTGCTGTTGCTGGTTAATACTTTTCATCATTTCTGCGAGCTTCTGGTTAACTGCATTCATCACATCACTTGATACAGTAACCTGTGGTGTTGAAGCCTCAGCAACAGGAGTCTTTTTCTTAAACTTATTTAAGACTCTTTCCATAGCAACATCAAAATCAACAGAAGTATCAACATTCTTTTCAGCTGCTGATTTCTTCATCTTTTTAGCAACCGGGGATGTCACGGGTGTAGCAGATTTTGAACTTGAAACTTCAGGAACTTTCTTTCCTGCAAGTAAGATCTCAACTTCTTTCGCCCGTCTCTTCTTTGGATTCTCTTTATCATCTTTCTTAGACATGGTTTTGTATTTGGGCTTCTTCTGTTTTTTCACCCACCATCGGAGATCCACTGAAGTCTTGTTCACCAATTCCAAGACCCAGATCAATATCATCCATTACAATCGGACTCTTCAGTCTCTGCTCCTCTAAGGTTTTGTTGAGACTTTCAGACTCACCAGCCAAAGTGGCCATGGGCTTGGTTTGTTTTACAGCCTCTTCACCCGAATCCCATCTTTCATCTTCTTGAGTCTCCTCAGAATCGACAGACTCTTCATCAATCAGCATAGTCCCCTTTCTTGCTACTCTTTTCATTCTTCTTGTTGTTTTCTTTGGTTGTTTATCCTCATCCTCCTTTTCTTTACCTTTCCCTTTGCCACTCTTTGCACCAACATTCACCACTTGTCTCTTCCTCTTTGCTTCTGGATTGACATGAAACAAAGGATCATCATTATCTGATTTACTGTTAGCATTTCTAGCCTTATCCACACCCGGATCCTTATAATCTAGATTAATCAAATGTCCAAACAAATTCTTGTAAGGTGGTCTTTCGTTCTTAGGAACCCCTTTGTATCCTTTCTTTGTTATCAAAGTGTTCAGACTTATATGGTCTTGGACTAGGATCTGTGTAGGATCTTTTCTCAGCTTGTTAGACTGTTGATCAAAAATCATTTGTAGGAATCTGGGATATAACAAAAATTTCTTGTGCTTCAAACCCTTCAGAGGTTCAAGCATGTGATCCAAGATCATTCCAGACACATTAAATGGATTGTTCAGCACTAGAGCAACCATGAACGAATTGATGCTCTTCCTCATCATGTCATAACCACCACTAACGGATCCAATTACGTGTAACATCACATGAGCTAGATATTTGAACTGTGGGCACAGTTTTCCTTTATGTAAAGCTCCATCTGTGATAGGTCCATTATACTTCATGCGGAGAAAGCATATTCTCTGATCAATCCAGGACAAACTTCTAGGATCTGTCGGCTCATCCTTCAGTCTCAAGGCTCCATCTGTGATAGGTCCGAGGTGATGATCAGTCTTGTTTCTCTTTTATACCGTTAGCTTTTAATAAAAATTCGAATCGAGATCTATCGAAAGCTTTGGTAAAAAGATCTCCACGTTGATAATCAGTGTGGATTTTGACCATATCAATCAACTCTTTGGCATAACAATCTCGGATAAAGTGATACTTAATCCGGGTATGTTTAGCTTTTGAGTGATTGACTGTGTCTTTAGTTAATGCAATTGCGGCTTCGTTGTCATAGTGAATAGGGGTTTTCAGAAATGGCAAACCGTAATCAACCATCTGCTGCTGGATCCACAGAAATTATGAGCAACAACTCGAGGCTGCCACATATTCTGCTTCGCATGTAGATAGTGCGACTGCTGTCTGCTTCTTACACTGCCAGGTCACGAGCCTGCTCCCCAAAAATTGACATCCAACCATTGTGGATTTGCTGTCTTTGTCACAACCGCCCCAATCAACATCACTAAAAGCAACAAAGTCAAAATTATCATCATTAGGGTACCATAATCCTCTCGACGGACAACCCTTCAGATATCGTAGGATCCGTTTGACGGCTGCAAGATGACTTTGTTTTGGCTTCGACTGAAATTGTGCGCAGAGACATGTAGCGAACATTATGTCTGGTCTAGATGCGGTGAGATACATTAGAGATCCGACGATTGCTCTGTATGTAAAAGGATCAGTCAGCTCCCCCTTAGCGTCAACTCCAATCCCGTGATTAGGTTGTATTGGGGTATCCATCGGCTTCGAATCTTCCATCTGAAACCGGCTCAAGACTTTAGATACGTATTTAGTTTGGTGAATAAAGATCCCCGTTGGTCTTTGTTCCACCTGCAAGCCGAGGAAAAAATGCATTTTTCCCATTTCACTCATCTCAAACTTTTCCTGCATCACTTTTTCAAATTCTCTGCACAAAAGTTCATTAGTAGATCCAAAAATAATATCGTCAACATAAATCTGGACGAGAAGCAAGTCATCCCCTGTTCTTTTGGTGAACAGAGTGCAGTCTACCAAACCGCGCTTGAATCCTTTGGACAGTAGGTACGTGCTCAGCTCCTCATACCATTGGCGTGGAGCTTGGTGCAACCCATATAGTGCTTTATTGAGAACGTAGACCTTATCCCGGTGGATAGGATCTTCAAAGCCCGGAGGTTGACCGACGTATACCTCTTCCTTGACCACAACGTAAAGAAACGCACTCTTGACATCCACTTGGTACACCTTGAATTTCTTATATGAGGCAAACGCTAGAAACATACGAATGGCTTCTAAACGTGCCACAGGTGCATAAATCTCATTGTAGTCAATTCCTTCCACTTGATGAAAACCTTGAACTACCAGTCGAGCTTTGTTTCTCATGATTACGCCTCTGTCATCCTTTTTGCACTTAAAAACCCATTTAGTTCCAATTTTCTTTGTACCTGGAGGTAAATCTGTTAGTGTCCACACACCCAGTTTCTGAAACTGCAATAACTCTTCTTGCATCGCCTCAACCCAAGCGTCATCCAATAGAGCGTCTTTGTATGTCCGCGGCTCCATCTGCAAAACATAACAAGCAAAAGACCAGTCATTCTGACAACCAGATTTTTGAATTTTTGCATATAAAGCTAAAGCGCCAAGATTTTCAGGTGAGTTTGCACTACGAAGTTGTCCTCTACTCATAACAGTGCTTCCGGGATCACCAATAATTTGCTCGAGCGGGTGAATACGATGAATCCGAGATTCCGGATGATCAGTTACTTGAACTCTCGTTTGAGTTATCAAATTCTCTGTTGAATCCAGATCATTACCCATATTAGATGATGAAGCAACATTTAGATTTGGGTTCACTGGTGGTGTTTCTGTTGCCTGTTCTAAAATAGCTTCACTTGTGACATCATCATCATCTTCCGATTATGATAATTAAGAGTAGTGGAAGCTTCCTGGAACACTTCTTTAGCTGCAGGAACATTGGTATCATTAGAAGCTGCTGGAGGAGTTACGGTGATCGGACGCACCAACGGTGAAGTCACTACGTTTTCACACTCGTAATATAGTCTTAAAACAACCTCTTCAACCAAGTTATCTAGATTGAATGATTCAAAGAAGTCTTTGTAATCAAACATCCAATCTGGACTACTACCCTGTATGTTCTGAGTATATCGTTGAACTTCAACGTTAGCCCACTGCTCTACCTGATGAGTTCGTTTGTTGAATACCTGTTTGAGCGGGGTTGCATATCCAACAAAGAATCCCTCTTCAGCTTTTGGTGCAAACTTCTCAGATGGATTAAGCATAGTACACGGTGCTCCAAATGGTTCTAGATACTCCAAATTCGGCTTTCGTCTGTTCAACAGTTCATAAGAAGTTTTGCCAAACTTCTTCACTGTTAACACACGATTCAATGTGTAACATGCTGCGTAAATGGCTTCATTCCAGAACATTACTGGAAGGTTAGAATCCGCAAGCATTGTTCTCGCCGTCTCTATTAGAGTCCTGTTTTTCCTTTCTGTGACACCGTTCTGTTGAGGGGTATACAGAGCACTGTATTCATGATGAATTCCTTTATCTTCACAAAGAGCATCCATCTGTGCATTTTTGAACTCCGTCCCATTATCACTCCGAATTCTTTTGATTTTCAAACCATAGACATTCTCTAAACGAGTGAACAGAACTTTCAAGTTGTTAAACATGTCACTTTTATATTGCAAGCACATTACCCACGAAAATCTAGAATAGTCGTCAATAACCACAAGACAGTAAAGCTCTCCGCAATGACTCTTACGCTTGACAGGTCCGAATAGGTCCATGTGCAAACGCTCAAGTGGCATTTCAACAGAGTTCACTTTCTTTGGTTTGTGGGACTGTTTGTGCTGCTTCCCCTTCTTGCAACTCACACACTTGTCATTGAGATGAAAATGTTTGACATTAACGCCTTCGACAAGTCCATTCTTCACCAAATGATTCATTTTCCTAAGGTGAATGTGTCCCATCCTCCTATGCCACATAATTGATTCTTTCTTTGTAGCCTTGGAGAGGAAACATGTAGCTTGGCCCTGAGTTGTCATCGCCTTTGACATATCAAGAATGTAAAGATTATTCACTCTTGGTGCTTTCAGTATGATCCACTCTTTTGGAATAACAAAGCCGGGTTTGAGGATATAGCAAGATTTGTCATCGAAGTGTACTAAAAACTGTTTGTCGCAGATTTGGCTCACACTTAACAGATTATAGTCTATCTGTTTCACATACGGAATCTTCTCAAAACTAACAATCCCGTTACTCACACTTCCCTCCATTGTGATGTAACCTCCTTTATTTACAGCGAACGCTACATATCCTCCATTGATGTTTCTGATATCGAATAGCAGCGACAAATCCCTTGTCATGTGACCAGAAGCTCCACTGTCGACAATCCAAAGACTGCTAACAGGGCCAGCTGGATCTCCGTGCACATATCAAGAAAAACATTAGTTCTTTCGTGGGACCCAAGCCTGTTTGGTCTTAGGTCTTTGAACATTTGATTTCAAAGATTCATTAACACAAACATTTGAATTCGAATCAATCTTTTTCTGATCAATCAAATTTTTCTCACTTTGAGATTTTTTATTTACTTTTAAAGTAGAAGCACCTGGAGAACCCACCGGTGACCAAGATTGTTCCGAACGTTTCAAAATCTTGATCTGAGATTTTGGAGTCTCAGTCTGTTTCTTTGTATCGTTCTTAAATTGTTGATGCATAACAAGCGACTAATGCTTTTGGATTGCGAATAACACATGTTTTGTTCACAAGTCGAATGGTCGAAGGTGGATTAATACGATCGAAGGTGGCTTCTAACGGTCAAAGGTAGATGAAGATGGTCGAAGGAGCATAGGGAGGTCGAATGTAGAAATAGATTTTAATGTATAACTTGGTTCGACCATGTTGATTGGTCGAACCTGCACATTCGACCAACACAAATGGACGAATGTGCCGGCCTATATAAGGTCAAGTTGATTTTTGCAATGTAACTTTTGACATTTTGTTTTCCCTCCCTGTGTGTGTCCTCCCTAGGTTTTATTGTTAAGTCTGAAAACGTATTTTAAGCTTTGTAAACATCATTTTGAAGTGTAATTGAGTATCTATCTTAATGAAATGAGAATGTTTATGATGATTTCTGTGTTTTGCTAGTTTTATTATCATTTTGTGATCAATTCAGGGATTCCGCACCTGAATTGAAATTGTTTGATCATTATCTTTGTTATTTAGACGATCCTACGCGCATACAAAGTGGTATCAGAGACATATGGACCAAACAACCACAAATTGATAATATTACAGCTGATTTGGACCCAATTTTGATCAAAACTTTCTGTTTTTCTTTGATAAACTGAATTTGGTGTTAAATTGATTGATTTGAGCTTGTTTTCATGGATAAAACTCATAATTCTCTTTGTTAAACTTGTTCCAAATCAAATCCGAGGCAAAACCTGATTAAGATCATCAAATTTCATCAACTTTTGAAAATTTTGATCAAAATTAACTGATTTTCAAAGAATAACCGTTTTTGAAACATGAAGGGTCGAACCTAGGGAGACTGGTCGAAAGTGTGAGTTTTTGGTCGAACCAAGGATTATTTGGTCGAACGTGGAGTGTTATTTGGTCGAATCTAGAGTTTATAAGTGTGATTTTGTTCATTCGACCATATTAGGTACATTCGACCAATCGAGTGGTCAAACGTGGGTGTAAACGGTCGAAAGTGAACTGAGTTTGTTATTTTCTACATTCGAGCTTTTCCAAACGGTCGAACGTTGCTTGATTTTCACATTCGACCACACGATTCATACAAAGGGTCGAACGTAAAATCTGTTATAAAATTTTTCTAATCTATTCGTGTTTAAACATTTTCGTTTCGATATGTGGAATTTTCCTACAACACCACGACCTATTATAACACCAAAACAGCAGACAACCATGGATCCTTGGTCGGTGGCTGCTCAAAAGTCTAGTCAACCATCCCAACCGATGAACTACATGGCGATGACTAGCTCTATGCCTCAACAAGTTGCACAACCACAACCATAACCGATGGCTGACTATTGGGGTGTAGCAGCAGCGGCGGTTCATTCTCACACTACCAACGCTATCTCGACTCTTATTCAAGACTTATCGTCGGGTAGTGGAAGCCGTCCACCAAAGCTTATGGAAATGGTCGACCACAACACATGGAAGACCAAGTTCAAGATACATCTTGAGGGAATGGGATTAGAGGGAATGGAAACGTGGCAAATGATTGCAAAGGGCTATGTTGCTCCGATCTTGGAGAACACAGGTGAGCCAATTCCGTTGGAGAATCTTGCAGATGATGAGAAAAAGAAATTTGTTATTGAGAAGAAGGCGTTTTCTCAACTGTCCCATGCCATTAATACTGATTTGTTACATCAGTTTGGGTCTTGCACTACATCTAAACAATTGTGGGACATGTTACGAAATAGGCATGATGGGAATGAGAAGACGAGGAAGTTGAGGATGGAGGAACTTAGGAAAGAGTTTGAGAACTTCAGCTACATGGGTAATGAGATGCTGAAGGAGCTGATTCCGAGGTATTGCCATTTTCTGACCGAGATTTCTAGCTATGAGATTAACTTACCAATGTCGGAGTTGGTGGAAAAGTTTGCCGATGCGTTGCCACCATACTGGAATCATCATATAGAGGTATTGAAGGAAAAGGATGCGTGCCAATACTGGACCATCAACGAGTTCATTCAGAAACTAGAGAATAAGGAGATGGAAGAGAAGAGGATGGCAAAAAGAACTCAAATTCCTCAGAACCCAGATTTATATCATGGTAATGCTTCTTCATCTCTTGCTGGTTGAAGTTCTAGTTCAAATGTTTCACCACACATTGCGTGCGTTTCTAGCCAGGTTGAACCATCTATAACACCTATCAATTACCTTGCACAAACTTCATCTTACAACCCACCATCATATCCGACTACAAATTTCATACCACCTTTCTCACCTATGCAACAAGCAGCTTGTTATTCTGCTAATCTAAACCAACCTCAACAACAATCCTTTATTCCTTAAGTGAACCAAACTCAGATGAATCAAACCCAACCTACTTAGAGTTCAATCGTGCTGGAAACCTCGAATTTGAACAATGTTATAGTTGAGATTGCACAAGAACATGTAGCATTGGTGTCAGATATGGTAGCTTCTTATAATGGGCTAGTTGCGAGTCAAATTGGGAACAACAACTTGACCAGTGAAGACTACGCACAGATTGATAAGGAAGAGATGGAGCTCATTGATATCCAATGGGCCTTTGCGAGTGTTATGAGAAGAGCTACCGAATTCATTGAGAAGACAGGAAGAACTGATCTTTCTACTTCCCCGAACACCACATATGGCTTCAACAAAGCCAAAGTGACTTGTTTCAATTGTGGTGGGAAAGGTCATTTTAAACAGGAATGCACACAGCCAGCACAGCAGGGGAACAGAAATCCTTTCAACACCAACTATCAAAACCGTCAAACCTAAAACCAGGTATCTTACCAAAGCCCTAATATTTCAAGCTTTCAACCACAAAATACCTACCAGAACCGTCAAAATACTTCACAAAACAACACTTCGAGACAAACCACAACACAAAACCAGAACCAAAACCAAACACCACAAAATCCAAACCGAACAATTATTCCTATTTCTACACCAAACACACAAACCCAATCAGATAATCAAAACCAAGCATTGGTGATACAGAAAGATGAGGGTTTTGATTGGACGGGTATGTAGTTGGGTGTTGAGGAGATTACCACTGTGAATGTGGCATGTGTTGCACAGAAGATGGATCTGGATGAGCCGGTTTGTGTTGAAGAATAGATTGTGACTGAGAAGTTGTCTGGAGTGAAAATAGAAGAGTTGAGTGAAGAAAGTGATGATTGTGGTGAGAAGAAGTCTGGTTTGATTCTTGATTCGGTTATTGATGTGCCTGAGCAGTATGATTCAGCTTATTCTGATGAGGAGAGTGAGTCTGATTCTGAATCTAGTGTTAGCTCACTGGATGATGATATTGACCAATTGCTTGCTGAAGCTGATTTTTTGATGACCCGGAAATCATGCATGGTGGATGATGCATGTACCAGGATTGATTATTCAAAGTTTTTCGCTGGGAAGGAAGCATACTTTGCATTGATGGCCATGACAGAACCTCCAAAACAGGTAAGTACTGAATCTACTTCAAATTCAACTTGTGTTAAACATTGTGATGCTTGTGATAAATTGACAGAGGAGAATAAGCAACTCAAGGTTCAGCTTGAGAGTGCTAAAATCAACTGTCAATCCTATCAAAAAGAAGCAAAAGAGTTTAACAGAGTGCTTGATGGTTATAAGAAAGATGTTTCAGAACTGAAAAAGACTTTATCATTGAAACAACTGGCCATAAATAATTACATCAATGCTTTAGAAAACACAAAACTTGAAATGCCCACCATCAAGTGCTTTGCAGAGAAAGTAAACAAGAAACTTGAGAGTTATAAGCATATTTCTTATGTTGTTGATCATATAGTAGAGGAGCCTTCACAGTCTAGTAGTGCAAACTACAAGGCAGTCCCATCTCCTGTGTTATTTGAAAATCATACTCTACAATCAATAACACTGGAGAGCTCAGTCAAATCTGAATCGACATCGGATAATGAGTCGAACACTTCTAGTGTGGGAGACCCAAATTCTGATGTTCCACCAGTTTTGGGACTAAACAATGAAGGTGTAGTTGCTGTAACTGATGATTATGATCCTAAGGATGAACAATCTGAGAAGGTCCCTGAGAAGGTGTGTGATATTCCTGAAGAAAATCACATAAGCACTAACGAACCTGTTTCACCATCTCAGATTGTGCATCCCATGGCTAACGCTCATAGAAAGAATCAATCAGTTAAGCCTGTTGAAAAGAAAAATGAATCTTGTGACAAACCTGTCAAGATTTTCTATCGGATGATTGGATCCAATAAGATAATGTCTGACGAGGAATATCCAATTAAATTTGCCAATTATTCAAAGATTGAAAAGATTTGGCAGGAGAGTACCATTTGGTTTCCAAAGCATGAGCGAACAAATGATGTACCTCCAGAAGTTTTACAAAGAATTTACTTGGATGTTCCTAAAGAACCCAAAGTTCATGTCACAGAATTCATCAAGCCAAAGAACAAGGCGAATAGTTTTCTTGAGCCGACTTACTCAAAGGACCCAGCTCCTGAGAGTCTTAGAAGAAGGTGTGTGGATGATCAATATCCTATCACTACTTATGCAAAGTCGAATGCCAAGAACAACTTTGAAGAGTACCGTGCGTGTTTTAAGTGCGGGGAGAGAGGGCATTTACTTGCTCACTCCCCGTACGTTAGACACAAGAGGCACGAGGTTGAAGTGAAGCAGAAATATGAAAGTCCAGTTGATAGTCATTGTTATCCACAAAGACGATTTATCCCTCAACCAGCACCTTTTTATAATCAAAGTAGATATTTTCAAAAGAGGGAAAATCATCAGATGATATATGATCGTCGTAACCGGATAGCAACTGAAAAATCCCTTAAGAAACCAATGGTGAACACAACTATTGACAAGAAAAAGGTTCCTGTTAAACCTGCTGTCAAACCAACAGTTGGACTTGTCTCTGTTAAATCAGATAAGGTAACCAAGAAAGTTTCGTTCAAAGATGAAGTAAAGAAACCGGTTGAGACCCCAAAATCTCAAATTCGGATCTTGAAACGTTCGGAACAGCACTGGTCACCAAAGGGTTCACAAGGTGCTTCATCTTCATAGGCAAATGAGAATGTCAAATTTGAGAATGAAAAGGATTTAATTGATCAGAAAAAGATCAATTCAAATTCAAATGTCTGTGATAAAGAATCTTTGAAACAAAATGTTCAAAGACCCAAGACCAAGCAGGCATGGGTCCCCCGAAAGAACTAATCTTTTTACTTGATATGTGCAGGGAGCTTCAGCTGGCCTTGTGAGCAGTCTTTGGATTGTTGACAGTGGAGCTTCTGGTCACATGATGGGGGATCTATCGCTACTGTTCGATATCAGATATATCAATGGCGGTTATGTAGCGTTTGCTGGTAACAAGGGTGGATACATTACCATGGAGGGTAGTGTTAGTAATGGAATAGTGAGTTTTGAGAAAATCTCTTACGTGAAGCAAATCGATTACAAAATGCTCAGTGTCAGCCAGATTTGTGATAAGCAGTTTTCAGTTTACTTTGATGACAAATCTTGCTACATACTCAAGCCGGGATTCGTATTACCAAAAGAGTGGGTGATGTTAAAGGCGCCGAGAGTGAACAACTTGTACATTCTCGACATGTCTAAAGCAATGACTACACAAGGCCAAGTCACGTGTTTTCTCTCCAAGGCTACTGAAAAAGAATCAATTATGTGGCATAGGAGGATGGGACACATTCACCTTCGAAAGATGAATCAATTGGTGAAAAATGAACTTGTTACAGGCGTGAATGTTAAACATTTTCACTTAAATGACAAGTGTGTGAGTTGCAAGAAGGGTAAGCAGCACAAACAATCCCATAAGCCAAAGAAAGTCAATTCCGTTGAACTGCCACTTGAGCGTTTGCACATGGATCTGTTCGGACCGGTCAAACGTAAAAGTCATGCTGGTGAATGGTACTGTCTTGTGTTTACCGATGATTTTTCAAGATTTTCATGGGTTATGTGCTTGCACCATAAGAGCGACACGTTTGATAATCTGAAAGTTCTGTTCACTCGATTGGAAAATATCTATGGTCTCAAGATCAAGAGAATTAGGAGTGATAATGGGACGGAGTTTAAGAATGCACAGATGGACGCTCTTTGTAAAACAAAGGTATTCATCATGAATACAGTGCTCCGTATACCCCTCAACAGAACGGTGTCGCCGAACGCAAAAACAAGACTCTAATTGAAACGACAAGAACAATGCTCGCGGACTCTAATCTTCCAATAATGTTCTGGAACGAAGCAATTTAAGCAGCTTGTTATACTCTTAATCGTGTTTTAACGGTGAAGAAGTTTGGCAAAACTTCTTATAAGCTATTGAATCGAAGAAAGCCAAATTTAGAGTATCTAGAACCGTTTGGAGCTCCATGTACAATGCTTAATCCATCTGAGAAGTTCGCACCGAAAGCTGAAGAAGGATTCTTTGTTGGATATGCAACCCCGCTCAAATGGGTTTTCAACAAACGAACTCGTCAGGTCGAGGAGTGGGCTAATGTCGAAGTACAAAGATATACTCAGAATGTACAGGGAAGCGGTCCAGACTGGATGTTTGATTACAAGGATTTCTTTGAATCATTCAATCTAGATTGCTTGGTTGAAGAAGCTATATTACGATTATATTACGAGGTCGAAAATGCAGTGACATCACCGTTGGTGCGTCCGATCACTGTAAACTCCCAAACAGCTTCTAATGATACCAATGCTCCTGTAGCTGAAGAAGAGGTATTTCAGGAAGCTTCCACAACTCTTAATTCGTCAGAATTTGAAGATGACGATGATGTTACAAGTGAAGCTGTTCCAGAGATTGCTACAGAGACACCACCAGTGAACCCAAATCCGCATGGTGCTTCATCATCGAACGTGGGTAATGATCTGGATTCCGCAGAGAACTTAACTACTCAGACGGGAGTTCAAGTACCTGATTATCCAGAATCTCGGATACATCGGATTCACCCGATCGAGCAGGTTATTGGTGATCCTGGTAGCAGTGTGATGACGAGAGGTCAACTGAGGAATGCTAACTCACCGGAAAACCTTGGCGCTCTTGCTTTATATGCCAAAATTCAAAAATCAGGTTTTCAAAATGACTGGTCTTTTGCTTGTTATGTTTCGCAGGTTGAGCCGCGGACATACAAGGATGCTCTTTTGGATGATGCTTGGGTAGAAGCTATGCAAGAGGAGTTATTACAGTTTCAGAAACTCGGCGTGTGGACACTGACAGATTTACCCCCAGGCCGAAAGAAGATAGGAACAAAATGGGTGTTCAAGTGTAGGAAAGATGATAGAGGAGTGATTGTCAGGAACAAAGCTCGTTTGGTCGTACAAGGCTTTCATCAAGTTGAAGGAATTGATTATATTGAGATTTATGCACCGGTTGCACGGTTAGAGGCTATCTGAATGTTTCTGGCGTTTGCATCATATAAGAAATTTAAGGTGTATCAAATGGACGTCAAAAGCGCATTTCTTTATGGTGTGGTCAAGGAGGAAGTTTACGTAGGTCAACCACCATGCTTTGAAGACCCTATTCACCGGGATAAGGTCTATGTTCTAAACAAAGCTCTTTACGGGTTGCACCAGGCTCCAAGGCAATGGTATGAGGAGCTGAGCACGTATCTTCTTTCCAAAGGATTTAAGCGAGGTTTGGTAGATTGCACACTGTTCACTAAACGAACATGCGATGACTTGCTTCTAGTCCAGATTTATGTTGACGACATTATTTTTGGTTCTATTAACGAACTTCTATGCAGAGAATTTGAACGTGTTATGCAGGAAAAGTTCGAGATGAGCGCGATGGGAGAGATGCAGTTTTTCCTAGGCTTGCAGGTGGAACAAAGACCAACGGGGATCTTTATTCACCAGACGAAATACGTTTTTGAAGTCTTGAGCCGATTCCAGATGGATGATTCTAAGCCGATGGATACCCCAATACAACCTAATCACGGGATTGGTGTTGATGCTAAGGGGGAGCTAACTGACCCATTTACATACAGAGCAATCGTCGGATCTCTGATGTATCTCACTGCCTCCAGACCAGATATATTGTTTGCCATATGTCTCTGTGCACGTTATCAGTCGAAGCCGAAACAGAGTCATCTTGCAGCTGTTAAACGTATCCTTAGATATCTGAAGGGTTGTCCGTCGAGAGGACTATGGTACCCTAATGATGATAATTTTGACCTAATCGCTTTTAGTGATGCAGATTGGGGTGGCTGTGAAAAAGACAGCAAATCCACAACGGCTGGATGCCAGTTTATGGGGAGCAAGCTCGTGACCTGGCAATGCAAGAAACAGACTGCAGTTGCCTTATCCACTTGTGAAGCAGAATACATCTCAGCATCAAGCTGCTGCTCACAGGTTCTTTGGATACAACAACAGATGGTGGACTACGGTTTGCAATTTCTTAAAACCCCTATTTACTGTGATAACGAAGACGCAATTGCATTAACAAAAGACTTAGTAAATCACTCAAAAGCTAAACATATCTGGATCAAATATCATTTTATCCGTGATTGTTACGCTAAAGAGTTGATCGATATGGTCAAAATCCACACTGACTATCAACGTGCAAATCTTTTTACCCAAGCTTTTGATAAATCAAGATTTGACTATCTTTTGAAAGCTAATGGTATAAAAGAAAAACAGGACTGATCACCACCTCAGTTTATCGATTTTTAGTTTAGTTTTTATTGCTTTTCAGAAAATTAAAAAAAAATCCAAAAATATGTTTTAAATTTTTAGTTAATTTATTTTCAGAAAACCCAAAAACATTGAAAAATTCAAAAATATATAAAAATTAGAAAAACCCAAAATGATTTCCTGAAGAAAAAGGGGGAAATGATAGAACATCAGTGGGGATCTGACACATTCTAAAGACATGTAATGCAATATAAGGCGTGTGTTTGAGTCTGTGTGATGTGCTGATAGGCTTCGTAGAACTAATACTGCGTGCCTGATACATACATATCAAACGAATTGTTGTGTGGATGAACTCCTCATGGGCATATGGTCTTAGTACCGTAATTTCGTTTGATAGGGTATGTGTACAAAACTCGGAGGTTTCGGGTCGTTATGTTATTAGTTGTCTGGGGATAGCCTCTCTGATCTTCTGCTGTAAGTAATTACGGACCTAGATCAGACAGGGTGTCTTTCTAAAAGAGCTTTAAAGCCAAATCCTAAAGTTACCGAATTGAGGAACTTTCCATGTATGACGATAATCAAAGATTATCTATTACATCGTATCCAATCACTGATGCAAATCATGATTGATATTAGCCCTCAACCTGGTAGAGTGCACATGTTACTCTGTTGCATTGATTTGCTGACCTGTATACCTCTGTGCCTCATACCTTGTAAATTACAGATGACGAAAGCATAATCACGCGTTACAATGAGTCTTTGTGCATCTACTTCTTGATACGGGAGTATGTCATGTGCGTGGGAACCACAGACAATTGAGTTTATACTATAAATAATAGTATTAGTCTAAAGCACTGCACAACAGTCTACATGTGAGTTTATGTGGATCACAATATCAGCAATTGCCAGATCACACATTGTCTTTAATGATAATAAATCAAAAAGATCAACGGTGTGATCAGATTTCTCAATAACTGATATGATCCCTTTACTGGAAATCACAAAACATTTATTGCTTTATTTTTACATTTATGCATTTTATATTTCTAGTCAAAAATACAAAACTCAAAAAGATTTTAGGTGTGTTTTACCAAAAAGTTTAGAAAATCCAAAAAGATTCTACATTTCTATCTTATTTTTGATAGCTGATGGTGGTTGATGATGATTTTCTAAAACCTGATGGACCATTTGAGCTTTGTAATCTTTAAATGAGAAATAATGAATGTCGGATGCTTAAAAGTTGAAAAATATTTT
Organism: Ambrosia trifida; assembly: GCA_028751855.1. Lineage (NCBI taxonomy): Eukaryota > Viridiplantae > Streptophyta > Magnoliopsida > Asterales > Asteraceae > Ambrosia > Ambrosia trifida. Next base: position 1,563,666 of record CM054124.1, read on the forward strand.
GAACGGGACTCGTTTTTGAGATTTGGTAAAATTTTCAAAAAAATCCATTTTTCATTCGCCCCTTCGTTGGGTTGAAGGTGGAATTTGATCTGTTCATTCGTACCTGTTAAACGGTCGAATGTGAGAGTTCATGTGATAGTTTCACATTCGAACCCTTTTTCCTACATTCGAACCTTTCAGTAGGGTCGAAGGTGGAAAAAGTTTCACATTCGACCTAGTCAAACGGTCGAATGTGGAGTCTATATAAACCATTTCTGCACATTCGACCTCATTTCAAATTTTTCAAAATCTCTGAGATAAAGTGATCTTGTTGCCCGTGTTTTCTAAATCATATCATTGTATTCGTCTTGATTCACTGATCATTTTCCCATATCATTTGCAGGTTAACACCACATATTCAGTTCATAATCAATAATTTTCTAACCTTGCCCTAACTGACATCAAACTCAAATTTAAACATATTAATTGCTGAAATTCTTGATCAGGATTTATTGCTTATGTGTTTTAGGGGGAGAATGAACAAAAACTTAGGGTTAAACACAATCAGATTGATCAATTGATGAATAAAACAGTTCGAACCCTAGTTTTTGGTAGAAAACACATAATCAATGCTAGTTAACTGAAATTGATGCTTGAAAATGCTTAATCGGTAGTGTTAGAATGTTTCCAAATCAAAATGGCATGTTAGATCGAACAAAATCAGAATCTGATGTTTAAGGAGATGAACAGTCTCCTTCGCCCAATTTCAAACGGTCGAATGTGACTATTTGGGCGAAGGTGAATGTTCAAACGGTCGAACCTGGAACAAACGGTTGAATGTATAATTTTTCAAAATGTTTTTCACATTCGAACCTTTTTATTTCCACATTCGAACCCTTGATTTCACATTCGAACCAACGACTGGTCGAATGTAGAATCTGAAAAACCAAAATTTTCAAGTTTTGTTTATTTTGTCCGTTTTTAACATGTTTGTTTGATTTGTTTTGCAGTCTAACTATGTCTGAACAGGGAAGTGCTAGTGTTCCCGCTGGATCTTCAGGGTAAGCAACCGGGAAGGAACAAATTGATGATTTGCCATTCGAACCGGTACACAATTGCTGTGCATACCTAGGAGACTTGAAGAAGCATACTGAATTTGCTGGGATCATAGAGTTTTTGAAGAGGAGTCGTGTTATTGACGCTATTGCTACTCCAGCTATTATATACAGAGATCACCAAAGAGAGTTTTGGACAAATGCCAAGATGGACTTTTGGGAAGGTGAATCGTCGATTGTTAGTAAGATTCAGGGAGAGTTGGTGATTATCTCTGAATATGATATCAGAGAGGCGTTGAAGCTGGAAGATGTGAATACAGATCCCAGAGAATTGTCTTGGACTGAGCAAAGGAAATGCTTCCTTCGGATGAAGTATAATAGACCAATCACTGACGGTTCATTACACAAAGGGAAGTTGTGTCCTCAATTTAAGTATCTACCTCATGTCATGATACACGTGTTCGGATCAGCAAGTGGAGGGTATGATTTGATGAGAAAGAGCATTAGTTCTTTGATGGTGGCTCTTATATTGAACAAACCGTTCAATGTATCAGGTATGTTGTTGGAACACATGTTAGAACCACTTAGAGGGTTGAAGAGCAAGAAGTTTCTATTGTACCCGAGATTTCTTCAGATGATCTTTGATTTGAAGTATAAGAACTTGAAGAGAGATCCTAAACAGATTGTAGTTCAGGATCACATGAGTTTCAACACACTTGTTAGGATGAAAGGTTATAAGGGTGTGGCGATGAATGAAAGACCACCTATGAAGAATCTTTTTGGACATCTGATCAAGGAAGATTATGAAGATCCAGGCACTGATAAGGTTAGACATGATAACAGTGAATCAGATGAAGACAATCCATTATTTCCAGTAGATCCTGATGCTAAGAGAAAGCGTCAAGTGATAAATGTTGGTGCGAAGACTGGAAAGGGCAAAGAGAAACAAGAGGATGCTGAACCTGCTCAAAAGAAGGTGTCAAGAAGGAAAAAGAGTGTTGCTAAGAAAGGTTTGCATTTAGTGGATGAAGTGTCTGTTGACTCAGAAGAGACACAAGAGGATGAACGATGGGATTCAGATAGCGAGACTGTGAAGAGCACCATGCCCAAGGCCACTGTGGCTGGTGAGTCTGTAAGTCTCAATACGTATTTGGAGGAGCAAAGGACAAAAAGTCCTGTTGCGTTGGATGAAACTGATGAAGGATTAGGATTGGGATCCGAAGACTTTGTGGGATCGCCAAAGTCAGGTGAAAAACAAAAGAAGCCACAGTACAAGAAGAAAGAGAAGGTACTGAAGCCAATGCAGAAAAGGGCTAGAGACATTGAGATATTGGTTGCTGGAAAGAAACTGCCACCAGCATCTAGCTCTAAATCACCAATCATATCCCCAACAGCTAAGAAACAAAAGACAACAACTGCTGTTGAACCAACTGAGTTACCAACTGATGAGTTTAATAGTGCACTAGACAGGGTGTTAAAGAAATTGAAGAAAGGAAAGTTTTCTGCTGCTGAAGCTTCAACACCACCAAAGGTTACAGTAGATAGTGATGTTATGACTGTTGTGAACCAGAAGCTTGCTGACATGATGAAAATTATAAATCAGCAACAAGCAAAGATAGAACAGTTAAGAAACAATGATAAGAAGATGTTAGACGTTGTTGAGACATCTCATGAGAATCAAGAAGCTCTTGAAGCCAAAATAAAACAACTTCAGAAAGAAAACAAGAAGTTGTTGAAGCACGAACAGAGAAACACCAGGAGATACATTGCTATCAAAGAGGAGAATAAGAAGCTGAAAGAGAGTAACAAGAGTATGGATAATTTGATTAAAGACTTGTACTCTAGAGCTCCTCAATTGCAAGCTGGTGAAGAAGATAAGGAGCGTGATGAAGAAGAAGTTGATTTCGAACCATCCGATGAAGAGGAAGAAGAAGATGTTGAATTAGATGAGGATGCTGGTAAAGATCCTAAGAAGAAGATAGATGGTGATGATGATGGTTTGGGAGATGATTCAGGAAAGGGTAATAGCTCTGCAAGTTTTGACAGTGATGATGATGATGATGACACAGACAAGTATAAGTGTGAGAAAAGAGGATCTGGAAAAGATGCAGGAGAATCCAGCTCCAAGGCTCCTCGTAGTACTGTTGATGATAATAGTATCTTTTGGAATGAGAAGATAAGATCCTTATTTGATGAGGATGAGAATATGTATCGCCAGATGTTAACAGACAGAGTATGGACGATAGAAATGACTGGCAGATTCCCTGAGATATTTGAGTCCAATGATATGAGATTTGAGTTGGAATACAACGATCCTGATTTAGAAGATGGAGAAGTTTCTGTGGCATGTCTAAAGAGATTTTAGAAGGACTGGAAAAACAGGTTGGAAAGACTCTGGAGGAGTTGATGATTGATAATCAGATTCCAAACTTACCTGAGAAAGAAGCAGGTAATCACTCCGATGATAGAGACGTGCCAGTGTTTGAGGAAGTAGAGATCGAGGATATTACAAGTGAGGAATATCCAGAATATTTCAAGAAGAATAAAGATTCTGGATTTCCTGGATTCACTGATGAGTTGTTGAAAGAGGCTGAGAAACTTGCTCATGAAAAGAGTAAGAAATTTGTTGAAGAAGTGTTTCCAGATTGTGACAAGCCGAACACTGAACAATCTGATACTTTGAAAGATCTGTTGAGAAAGCTGAAGGAGAAAGAAGCTAATCGTCCAAAGATAGAGATTCAGGGCAGCTTCTACAAGTTTCATAACGAGTTGTTTAAGGGGAAAGCTTTGGGATGGAAATTTGTGAAACAGTTGAAGTGTGTAGCTGTTAAATGGGAGAAAGGAATACTGTACTTTGACAGATTTCATGATTTGAAGACACTTCCATACTGGGCGATTCGTGATATATGTAGACATGAGATGACAGGTTCTGTAAACGATCATGTTGCTTACTTTGCAGATCGTATGTCGAGAGAAAGCAGAACTAAGTGGAACTTGTTTACCCCTCAGTATCCTAAACGGATTGTTCATAAGAAGGAGATTGATGATATAACTGGGATGCCTAAGGTGACGTTAAAGTACAAACCACCTAAAGTGTTGAAACATATTCCATTGATGCAGATTCCTCAACACTTTTCTAAAGACTTCATATGGTGGTATTACGACTGGAAGACTGCAGAGGCTGTTATCGTGTTGAAGGATGGTGTAAAAGACTTCAAGAAGATTCACATTTTTGATCCCATGTGGTTGATTAACTGTTCGTATGAGGATATTATAATGCTTTATTATAATCCGATTTACTGCGAAGCTAAGGATAGTGAGCAAGCAAGCAAATACCAACGTGTGGTATTTTTATGGTTTGCGTGGGATGTGAATGCTGGATGTGATTTTGATAAGAAATTGGGAAAGTTTGTGAAGGTTCAGGAAGTTCCGGAAGTTAAAAAGAAAACGCCGAAACAAACTTTTGAACCAGTGATGACCAAGGAACAGAAGACGTTGCTACGCATCAAGCTCATGAACAAGATGATGGACCAAGAGCGTAAGCAATCCAAGCAATAGTTGAGGGGGAGTTTGTTGATGCATAACATGCGACTAATGCTTTTGGATTGCGAATAACACATGTTTTGTTCACAAGTCGAATGGTCGAAGGTGGATTAATATGGTCGAAGGTGGCTTCTAACGGTCGAAGGTAGATGAAGATGGTCGAAGGAGCATAGGGAGGTCAAATGTAGAAATAGATTTTAATGTATAACTTGGTTCGACCATGTTGATTGGTCGAACCTGCACATTCTACCAACACAAATGGGCGAATGTGTAGGCCTATATAAGGTCAAGTTGATTTTTGCAATGTAACTTTTGACATTTTGTTTTCCCTCCCTGTGTGTGTCCTCCCTAGGTTTTATTGTTAAGTCTGAAAACGTATTTTAAGCTTTGCAAACATCATTTTCAAGTGTAATTGAGTATCTATCTTAATGAAATGAGAATGTTTATGATGATTTCTGTGTTTTTCTAGTTTTATTATCATTTTGTGATCAATTCAGGGATTCCGCACCTGAATTGAAATTGTTTGATCATTATCTTTGTTATTTAGACGATCCTACGCGCATACATAAATGAAACTTTCTTAGTTACCTTCTCTGATTTAACAGAGACATGTCCAACTGATGATTTAACAGCAGGTTTTGGTGGTACCTTCTGTTTATCAACAATTAAGTTCACCACTGGTTTCTTCAATGGTTTTTCCATAGCAATCCGGTTACGACGATCATAAGCAAATTGACGATTATCCCTGCTTTGAAAATAACGACTTTGAGTGTAAAACGGTGCTGTTTGAGGGACAAAACGTCTTTTTGGATAACAATGATTGTCGACTGGACTTCTATATGTCTGCTTCATCTCAACTTCGTGCCTCTTATGTCTCACGTACGAGAAGTGAGCAAGTAAATTCCCTCTCTCCCTACACTTGAAACATGCACGGTATTCCTCAAAAACATTCTTGGCATTCGACTTAGCATAAGAAGTGATTGGATATTGATCATCCACACACCTCCGTTTCATACTCTCAGGAGCTGGATCATTTGAGTAAGTCGGCTCAAGAAAACTGTTAGCCTTTTCTTTTGGCTTGATGAACTCAGTGACGTGAACCTTAGGTTCTTTTGGAATATCCAGATATATTTTCTTTAAAATTTCTAGAGGTACATCATTGGTCCTCTCATGTTTAGGAAACTAAATAGTACTCTCCTACCAGATTTTCTCGATCTTTGAGTAATTGGCAAATTTTATCGGATATTCCTCGTCAGAGATAATCTTATCGGATCCTTCCATCCGATAAAATACTTTGACGGGTTTGTCAACCGATTCATTTTTCTCAACTTTATTTACTGACTGATTTACTCGATGAGCATTTGCCATTGGATGTGAAATCTGAGAAGGTGATACAGGTTCATTTGTGATAATGTGATTTTCTATAGGAATATCACTCACTTTCTCAGGTTCCTCATCATCTGAGTCAGAATCATCGGTCACAGCAATCACTCCCTCATTATTCAATCCCAAAATTGGTCTAACATCGGAATGTGGATCCCCAACACTAGAAGTGTTAGATTCATCATCCGATGTAGAATCAGATTTGATTGAACTCTCCGGTGTTATTGAATGTAAAGCGTGGTTCTCAAATAACACTAGGGATGGAACAGCCTTGTAGTTTGCACTACTAGATTGTGAGGGTTCTTCAATGATATGGTCAACCACATAAGCAATGTGTTTATAGCTTTCAAGCTTTTTGTTGACCTTTTCAGCAAAGCATTTGATGGCTGCCATTTCTAGTTTAGTTTCTTTAAGTTCATTGATATAACTATTTATGGCCAGTTGTTTTAAAGAAAGAGTTTTCTTAAGATCAGAAATGTCCTTTTTATAACCACCAAGCACTTTATTGAACTCATGTGCTTCTTTGCGATAAGATTGACAGTTGATTCTAGCACTCTCAAGTTGAACCCTGAGTTGCTTGTTTTCCTCTGTCAATCTATCACAAGTTCCACAATATTTATCACTGTTCATATCTATAGTGGATTCAGAACTTACCTATTTTGGAGGATCAGTCATTGCCATCAAAGCAAAATGCGCTTCCTTTCCAGCAAAGAACTTGGAGTAGTCAATCCTTGTGAAAGAGTCATCAATTATGCATGACTTCCGAATCATAAGAAAATCAGCTTCGGCCAGGAGTTGATCAATATCATCATCTAGTGAATTGACACTAGTTTCCGAATCTGGCTCGCTCTCCGAATCAGATTATATCAAATCACGCTCAACAGGAATATCAGTGACTGAATTAAGAATCATTCCTGAAGTCTTCTCAACCTATGATTCTTCAACAGACATATCAGCTTCATCTACCATCTCCTCAATCTTCACTTCAGAAGCCTTCTCTGTCTCCAAAACATCTCCAACTATTACCGGCTCCTCTAAATCAATTTTCTGAACAACACAAGCTACATTCCCAGCAGTAATTTCTTCAACACCCAGTTGCATCCCAGTCCAGTCAAAACCTTCATCTTTTTGGATCACCAAAGCCTGATTTTGGTTTTCAGTTTGGGTTTGGCTATTTGGTGTGGAAATGGGAATAATGGTTCTGGTTGGGTTATGTGGTGTTTGAGTTTGAGTCTGGTTGGATGTAGTTGTTTGTCTAGCAGAGTTATTTTGTGAGGTGTTCTGTCGGTTTTGGTAATTGTTTTGTAATTGATAGTTATTTTGTTTTGGCTTTGATAGGTTACCTGATTCTGAGATTAACGGTTTTGGTAATTTGTGTTGAATGGATTCCTGTTTCCTTGTTGAGCTGGCTGTGTGCACTCCCTTTTGAAATGACCTTTACCACCACAGTTAAAACAAGTGACTTTGGCTTTGTTGAAGCCATAAGTGGTGTTCGGTGATGTAGATAGATCAGTTCTACCAGTCTTCTCAATGAACTCGGTTGCTCGTCTCATAACACTTGCGAATGCCCACTGAATATCAATAAGCTCCATCTCCTCCATATCAATTTGAGCATAGTCTTCACTGGTTAGATTGTTGTTACCAATTTGACTAGCCACCAAACCATTGTAAGAAGCTACCATTGCAGAAACTAATGCTACATGTTGCTGAGCAACTTCAACTGTGACGTTGTTCATATTGGATGTCTCCAACACTATTGGACTTTGACTGGTTAACTTAGGTGTGGAATGTAAGATTGTTGTTGAGGTTGATTCATGCTAGCTGTATAACATGCTGCTTATTGCATTGGTAAAAAGGTGGAATGTAAGTGGTAGTGTATGATGGTGGTGTGTAAGATGAAGGTTGAGCAAGGTAGTTTATCGGGGTTTTAGGTGGTTCCATAACATTTGAAACACAAGCAATGTGTGGTGCAACAGTTCCACTAGCACTAGAACTAGTCAAAGTAGAAGATGTACCACCATGATATAACTCCGGATTCTGAGGAAATTGTGATCTTTTTGCTTTCCTCTTTTCTTCCAACTCTTTGTTCTCCAGCTTTTGAATAAACTCATGGATAGTCCAATATTGATAAGCATCTTTCTCCTTTAGGACCTCAATATGTTGGTTCCAATATGGTGGTAGAGAATCTACAAATTTGTCTACCAACTAAGACATTGGAATCTGAATCTCATAATTCGACAACTCCGTCAAAAGATGACAATATCTGGGAATAAGCTCCTTTAGAGTCTCATTTCCAACATAACTGAAATTCTCAAATTCCTTCTTCAACTCTTCAATCCTCAACTTCCTGGTTTTCTCATTACCATCATGATGATTCTTCAACATATCCCAAAGCTGTTTGGAAGTATTACATGATCCAAACTGGTGTAAGAGATCAGTAGTGATAGCCTGAGATAGTTGAGAGAACGCCTTCTTTTCCACCGCAAACTTCTTGTTTTCAACCTCAGCTAAACTCTCCAGAGGAATTGGTTCACCTGTATTCTCCAGCACTGGTTCAACATATCCCTTAGCAATCATTTGCCATGCCTCAGTCCCTTCTAATCCCATTCCTTACAAGTGAATCTTGAACTTCTTCTGCCATTGGTTGTAGTCTATCATCTCCATTAGCTTCGGTGGACGACTCCCGCTACCTGAAGACAAGTCATTTATTAGAGTAGAAATAGCATTGGTAATTTGAGAGTGTACCTTAGCTGCTGCAACTCCCCAATAATCATTCATGGGTTGTTGTGGAGGTTGAACAACAGTCTGTGGCATCAAACTAGTCATCGCGAGGTAATTGATCAGTTGAGATGGTTGACTGTTCGTCTTCTGTGCAGCTACAGTCCAAGGATCCATAGTAATGTGTTGTTGTTGTTGTGTAGTATTAGGCCTAGGTGTTTTTGGAAAGCTCCACATATCGTCTACGAAGTCTGAAATGCGAAACACTTAGAAAAATTTTCAAACAGCTTCTACGTTCGACGCTTTTCAACTGATGTGGGGTTCGAATGTGGAAATATTCCTGGTTAGACCCTTAAAACTGACTCGAATGTAGAATGTATAAACTCTGTCTCACTTTCGACCATTTAAATCCCACTTTCGACCTCCCGTAGGGTCGAATGTACCAAATACTGGTTGAATGTACAAAACAACACTCACAACCTCTAGGTTCGACCTAAAATGTTTCACTTTCGACCTAAAAATCTCAAGTTCGACCCAAAACACTACACGTTCGACCTTTCTCTCCTAGGTTCGACCCTGTTCATTTGAAAAATGGTTATTCTTTGAAAATCAATTATTTTGATCCCAATTTTTCAAAAGTTGATGAATTTTGATGATGTTTTGCAGGTTTTGCTTCGGAATTGATTTGGAACATCTTTAATGAAGAGAATTTTTGATTTTATCCGTGAAAACTATTCCGAATCAATTAATTATCAACAAAACTCATTGTTCATTCAAAACAGAATAACTTTGATCAAATTTGGGTCTAAATCAGTTCAAAAACTATCAAATCGTAGTTGTATGATCCGTATAGGCTCTGATACCACTTTGTGGAGGATCGTTTTGACAAAAACAAGTTAGTTGATCATACAAGTCTACCAATTTAGGTGCGGAATCCCTAAATCAGTTACGAAATGATAATAATCGAGTCAAAACACGCAATTCACCTTTTAACATTCATTTCATTAATAAACAAGTTCATAAAAGCTTTACAATGATGTTTACAATGAAATATCTTAGTTTCAGAAGTTTATAAAACACCAGAGAGAATAACAGGTCGAACCAGACACGAAAATGACAAAAAGTTAACTTGAAAAATGAAATCAAACAATATATAGGCCTGCACATTCGCCCCCGTAAGGGTCGAATGTGCAGGTTCGACCCTACAAATGGTCGAATCAGCACAATGATCTTCAGTCTTCCTTGTTCATCCTGTATTCTTCACCTTCGACCCATGTAAGCCACCTTCGACCTTCCAAATATCCACCTTCGACCCCACGACTTTGACAAAACAAATTATAATGTACAATCCAATAGCATTAGTCGCAAAACGTGTATCAACAAAACCAATGACATCTAAATAAGACAGTTGTTAACTGAAATTAAAATTATGTGTACAATGAGATTATATGAAATATTGAAGACTGGTTACTGGTGAGTCAGCACGAATACTTTTTTCAACAATCGGATCAAAGCTTGTAAATGAGAATCCATACATTGGACCATCAAAATCAGTTATAGGAAACTAATCAGTATAGAGACCAAGTTTGTTTTTGTTTGCAACATACTTGTACTTTGAATCATTTATCACAATTGTTGGTTTCACAAAAAAGTAACCGTCTATAGAAATAGCATAAAATTTATATTAATATAGGTTAAAATGTGAGAAAGCATAATTAAACATCTTTCATTACAAAAATAGATATCTACAAATTAATGTATGTTTCAAGAAAGTTATATGAATTTCGGTCATCCAAAAACAAAAGTGCTTACATAAATTTAAGGTATTATAACATCACCAGAAAACTATTATAAGATGTTTATTACCTTTCTTAAAAATATCAATACATCCTAAAAAAATAACTAAATAAAATATTGTTCTACCTAAACGCAACATGTAAACAGATTAGAAACATAAAAAACATCAAAGCACAATTTGAACATATCTACAATCGGATTTAAAAAATAACAAAAATAGGAACATCAAAATCATTAGTGGACCTATTATTTTCATATCAATTCCTTCAATCACATAAAAAATAAAAAAACAGGAATATCAAAACACATTATTGCAAAGAGGTCAGAAAGAGATCAGAAAAGGGTAGCAAGAGGTCAGAAAACGGTCAAAACGGTTAGAAAGGGGTCGGAAAAGGGTCAGAAAAAGTTCAAAAACAGATAAAGGTGTTCATGGTTCGGTTCCAAATCGTGAATGGGATTTATCACACACACACTAATAACAATAATAACAGTAATAACAGTGAAAACAGTCATAACTGTATGCGCGTAGGATCATCAAATCTACAAAGATAGTGATCAAACAAGTTTGATTCAGGTGCGGAATCCCTGAATCAATCACAAAATGATAACAATACTAACAAAACACAGAAATCATCTTTAAAAGCTTCATTTCATTGATAAACAAACTCAATTACACGTTATAATAAGCTTTACAATCAATATAAGACGTGAATTAAGTTTACACAAAACCCTATGGAGAGACTCAAACAGGAGGGAAACAAAAAATGACCAAAACTTACTTTCAAAATGAACTTGACCTATTTATAGGCCTGCACATTCGCCCACTTTGCTTGGTCGAATGTGCAGGTTCGCCCAAACACTATGGTCGAACCAAGCAATACTTAAACATCTAATTCTACCTTCGACCTCCTACTCTCCTTCGCACCATTATCTCTCCTTCGACCATACAAAAACACTCATTCGCCCATATCATTCTACCTTCGCCCATTCATCAAAACACAAAAACATATGTTAATTGTAATCCAAAGCATTAGTTGCACAAAATGCATCTACAATAACAGTCAAAACAGTGCTGATGCAAACCCTAGATTCACAAAAAAAAAAAAAAACAACCAATAACCTTATATTCAAACAATTAGTCTATATAATCACAAACTAAATAAAACACACATGTCATATCATAAGGAATTACAAAACATATTTTTCCTATGCATATAATAAATATGCATATAAATTTTAAAACAAAATGAACACATAATAAAAGTTAAACATAACTAACAAATATAAGATATAAAACTACCGGTTTCACTGAGGGGATGCTCAAATCTTTGAAACCACCTTTGAAGAACATTAACTTGCATTGTTGTTCCCTGTTACAATTGTAAAAAAATAAAAATAAAATAACCTTAACATTAATTGAATTTGAAATTTAAAATTTGTATACAAAGTAAATGAGTTAAAACCGTAAACATAAACATACCTCCTTTTCGACAACTATCATTTCAATAGAGTATGTCTTAGTAGGATTATTATACATCGACTGCCTCCACAGTTTCACAACACGAACTTTGAGTGTATAATCCCTTCTAGTTAAATCAACATCTTTAAGCATAAGTATCCTTGAGCGTGCACTAGAACTGTTATTTAAAAGAGTACAAGATGTAAATGAAACTGCAAATGTGAAGTATAATTGTGACACCCGGCATATTTGGCTTAAACATTTTAGTAACACCTAAGTCTACCTTAGCAGGAAACATTTATAAACGGACTTAACTAGGTTAGTTGAGTCGGGTCAAGATAGGATTGTCCAGGGTTCAATGATCTGGAGGATCATTGGGAGCCGTTTTGGGAATACACTAGTACCGGGTCCCGTTGTTGGTGAAATTACATAAACTAATTAAGTGTATGTGTAGATTAATTGTTATGTGGTGGATTATATGCAAAGATGTGTTTAAACGACGTGTAGATAATCATCCATGCTTAAATATGTTAAACATAGACTAAGGTTGCATTTCATATGTTAAGGTGCGTTAAAATGCGTTAAACACGACAAATTGAAAAACTAGAAAAACTAGAAAAACATAGGTCCAGGTTCGACCACATCGTGGGGGCAAACCTGGAAAATACTCTTGGTTCGACCCTTACTGAAGGGGCGAACCTGGAATATGGAAATGAAAGAATTTCATTCGACCAGAATAAGGCACATTCGACCCTGTGAAAGGGGCGAATGTGGACTAGTATAAATACCAAACTTTGTCATTTTTCACCATTTCACAAACCCTAACCGTCTCAAAACACTCTCAAACAATTTTAATCACTAAGGAAGGAGTTTTTGCTCTTATTTTTCATAATCTAACCTATCAACAACATCTAATCAAGAATCCAAGGTGTGTTCTCAATTCTAAACCTTGTTCAAGTATTTTAATTCATTTTTATCTAACCCTAAATGTCCAGATCTGTTCTAAGGATGTTTTTGTTAATAAAAACATTTTAAACATCTTTCTAAACGTAAACCCTATCATTAAACATAGGTTTTCATATCAATAAACATATGTTAATTATGTGTTATGTGATATTATGTGTTGTTTAATGATTTGCTGCTGTGCTAATGCTAGAAACGTGATCTAGGGCTGCTATTGATGATAGTTTAGGATTATTGAAGGTCATAAGTTGATAGATGATGATATCAAGTCTAATTTGGGGATTTTATTGAATCTAGGGCTTGTTGCATGTTAGTATTATAAATAGAACTATTGGGGGTTTTCAATGACATGATAAACTAAGCATTTTAAGATGATTATGAATTGATTTCGAAAAGTTTCCAAATTGGGTAAAGATTACATGCATGATGTGACACTTCCATAATCTTTGCCATTTTGGGAAAGGGCTAAAACGAATAGGTTTTGGGGAAAAATTGGTGGGGTTTTGTAGGGATAAGTTATTCATGATTGACTGCAGTGTTTGACAATGTTTCGGGATGTCTTCGGATGTTTTTGAAGCGTTTTTGGAAAAGTAATCTGTCAGGGTCGAACCTGGGCACATTCGACCGATCGAGTGGTCGAATGTGGAATCCCAGGGTCGAACCTGGACAGTTTGGTCGAATCTGTTTAAAAACGGTCGAAGGTGGCTTTCCAAAGGGTCGAAGGTGGGTTAAAAGGGGCGAAGGTGGGTTAATCTTCCTGGTTCGACCCTATCGATTCAAAAATGAGATTTTTGATACAAACTAAGTGTTTTATGCTTGAACCTTGTGTGTAATCTACGTGTACTTGATTAGTTAGGGTAATGAGTCACCAACGGGATGTCGGGTCGGTCTAGTGTGTCGGTTGAACACTTAAACACGTTTTAAAACATACTTGGTCACGATCTGGACAATATGGGACTAGATAACCTTATGGTTATTAGTCGTAACACTTATGTGAACATTTTGATAGATCTCTGGTAGTGGGATTATCAAGGGCTTGGCTTTCTATTATTTACTGAAGAACGCAACCTAAGGTGAGTTTACGGCCCCACTTTTATAGCTTTAACTTTTGGGGGAGAAAACATGCGCTAAACTATTTTGGTAACATATGTCATACTATGGTTTTAACTTTGCATTGCTATACGATCTTTTAATGTCCCGGGGAAAACCATGAATGTGCGGGGATGCACAACGGGGGAAATGTGGATAGATCTATTGGGCGTGACCTGCCCCACTCGTCGGCTTGGAGGGCCGGGCGGGTGCATATTGTCTCGAACTGGTAACATTGGTAACATGCTGAACATCCGGGCTGAACATTGCTAAACATTGCTAAACGTGTCTAGTAATGGTTTTCCAATCGTAGTAGTAATAAAACATACGCCTAGCTAGCGTACTTGGTAACATTGGTATAGTATGGACATGGTAACGCTATGGTAACTCTTGGTAACATATTGAACAAACCTGTGAACTCACCAGCATTATATATGTTGACGTCTTTTTGGCATGTTTTTCTCAGGTCGATAAGGTAGCACCGGTTGGACTAGGCGCACGAGTCTGCATTGGTGTCTAGGTTTAGTAGCATGTTTTGTAATAAGTGTCTTGGATACTTGGGAACACGGTTTTGTAGAGATTAAATACTTTAATTGCTTCCGCTTATGAAATCTATGTTTTTGGTTACGTACTTCATATAGTGTCATTTATTGTGACCGTTGACTTGAATCCTAGTTTGTCATGCGCCTCGCGGTAAAACCCCGCAGTGGAAATTTGAGGGTGTGACAATAATACTCGTAGGTGACCGATTTTTAGTAATCATCTACTATTTACATAAATGATAATTATAGGAAAAATGTGACACCCGACATGTTTAGGTCAACAATTCATAAACACATAAAGTCTACCTTAGCGAGAAACGTTTATTAAACATACTTGACAGGGTCAGTAGAGTCAGAACACAGTCCGTATTGTCCAGGTTCAATGATTTGGAGGATCATTGGGTTAATCACGCACGCACACGTTACGAGTCCCGTTGTTGGTGAATTACATAAACTATATTAAGTGTTACGCGTAGATTTATTCTTATGTGGTGGATCATATGCAAAAACGTGTTTAAACGATGTTTAGATGATTATCCGTGCTTATATATGTTAAACACAGATTAGAATTACATGTTCATGTGTTAGGATGCGTTAAAATGCGTTAAACACGACAAACTGGAAAAACTAGAAAACATAGGTCCAGGTTCGACCCATAGCGTGGGGGCGAACCTGGGAAAAGATCTTGGTTCGACCCACAATGTAGGGGCGAACCTGGGATGAGGAAACCACATAAGTTCATTCGACCAGCAAAGACACATTCGACCTTGAATAAGGGGCGAATGTGGACTGGTTATAAATACCACACTTTGTCATTTTTCACCATTTCACAAACCCTAAACGCCTCTAAACACTCTCTATCAACTTTAATCATTGAGGAAGGAGTTTTTGCTCTTGTTTTCCATAATCTAACCTACAAACATCTTCTAAACATAGATCTAAGGTGTGTTCTTCATCCTAAATCCTTTTTAAAGCATTTTGATTTGTTTTCATTAAACCCAAGAGTCCAAATCTGATTCAAACATGTTTTCATGGATAAAAACCTTCCTAACATCTTTCTAAACAAAACCTATTCATAAACAATGAGTTTTCATACAAATTAACATGTGTTAATGGTGTTTTATGTGGTGTTATGTATTGTTTGATGATTGATTGCTGTATAGATGTTATAACAATGATCTAGGACTGTTAGTGATGATGATTTATGATTGAGAAAAGTTACAATTGATTATTGATGATTTTTTTCTAATTTTGGGGATTTTGGGTTAGATTTAGGGCTTGTTCATCATGATAGTGATAAGGATATGATTGAGGGTTTCTTGTTCATGATAATCTGAGTATATTAAGTTGATTATTGATTGATTTCATAAAGTTTCCTAATTGGGTAAAGATTGCATGCGTTTGATGTGACATCTCCATAATTTGCCATTTCGGGTAACTTGTAAAACGGACGGTATTCGGGATAAAATTGGTAGGGTTTTGTAGGAATATGTTAATGATAGTTGACTGCTATGATTGGTGATGTTTCATGATGTTTTCGGACCGTTTAGATGCGTTTTGGTGAGTTTTATAAAGTTTTGCAGCAAAGGGTCGAACGTGGAACTCATTCAACCCTTCGTGGGGTCGAATGTGGCTCAAATGGGTCGAATGTGGCTCAAATGGGTCGAACGTGGCTTCTGGGGGTCGAACGTGGCTTCTGGGGGTCGAACGTGGCTTTTGGGGGTCGAACGTGGCTCCTAGGGGTCGAATGTAGCACCATAGGGTCGAATATGGGTGTCTGGGGTCGAATGTGGGTGCCTGGGGTCGAATCTGGGTGCCCGGGGGTGAATTAACACGTGTTAGGGTCGAATTAACATACATTAAGGTCTAATAAACATATGTTAGGGTCAAATAAACATGTGTTAGGTCAAATGAACTTGTGAATGGGTTGAATGAACATCATAAGGGTCGAACCAAGGGTCCATGGGTCGAACCAGAATCCCTTGGGGTCGAACCAGAACCCAGAAATCTTCCAGTTCGACCTTACGACTTCGTATATGCGATTTTTGATGCAAACTAAGTGTTTTATGCTTGAAACTTATGTGTTAACCTTATGTGCATAACTAATTGATGTAATGGGTCACCAACGGGATGTCGGGTCTGTTTGGTATGTCTGGTTAACGTTTAAACACACTTTTTAACATACGTAGTCAAGATCTGGACAATCGGGGACTAGTTAACCTTCGGGTTGATAGTCAAAACACTTATTCGAATTCATTGATAGGTTGTCATTAGTTGGGGTTATCGTACACGTACTGGATTTCTAGTTATCAGGAGACGCACTCTCGGGTGAGTTTCACGGCCCCACTCTTTTACTGGTTTTACATTTTCGGGGAAGAAAACATGCTGTGTTCTTTAAACGTGTGTCAATTATGTTCGCAAGTTCATTACGTTTGGGAGTGTTCATTTGGGTTCAAAGTATTCATTTATGTTCAGTATTATATGGCCCACGTTGTGGCAGTTCGTTAGTCGTGATGCGGTAGTTCGTTAACCACAATGTGGTAGTTCGTTGGCAATGATATAGCAGTTCGTTGACCATGGGATGGTAGTTCGTTAATCACGGTGGGTGATAGTTTGTTTGGGAGGTTCGTTATAGAGTTCAAACGTTTAACGAGTATTTTCATCGGTCGGTAGTATCATGATAGTCTTTCAAAAGTTCATGAAACATTTTACTTAAAAACCTGTGAACTCACCGGCATTATTTGCTGACGTTCTTTAGCATGTTTGTCTCAGGTCGCTAAGGTAGCAACTATCGATAGGCGCACAGAGTCTCACGGCGTCTAGGATTCATTTGCATTTCTTTTTTAGTATTTCAGACTTGGGCTTTACTTTTGAGTTGTAATAATACGTTTTGCTTCCGCTGTGTTGAAACGGTTTTGAAAATTTAATGAGCAGTTTACGTTGTTTTCATATCATATAGAGTCGTTTATTGTGACCGTTGACTTGGATCCTGGTGTGTCACGCGCCTCGCGGTAAAACCCCGCACGTGGAAATTTGAGGGTGTGACAAAAACATATGACTACTCTTAATTAATACTTCTGAAATCATGGACTTAAGTAACTAGAAAATAATTAATACTTGAAAACATCTAATTTTCAGTAATACTTAAAAACTTAAAATTGGGTACCTTGGAAAAAAATAAAAATAAATACAAAACATATTTTGTTTTTGAATAATGTACAATACCTTGAATCTATTAGTTGAGTGTTGTCTATTCTTTGAGAACTCATATCTTATTGTTTTAGTTTTGACATAAATGAGTGATGTGTGAAATAACTTTAAAGAGGTTGGATGTATATATAAATCCTTTAACGGTAAATTAAAAAGAGAGGGAAAACATTTTTGGTAAGTAGAAATTGAAAAAATTGTGTCATTACTATTGATAAAGGACAGAACAAATTGTGGTCAATGTTTACTAAAAACCGAATTGATACACTAATTGGGAAAAAAAATGACTCTCAAATGAAAATGACATATCATTTTATAATTTTTAGTTATAAGAAAATAATCAAAAAAATATTGTTTATTTTAATCAGATAAGAGTTTTCTATAAGAGACAAAAGCAATTGTGTTAAATTTTTATTAAAAAACAAATTGAAAGGAGAGGGAAAATAATTTAGGTAGAAATTGAAAAAAGTATGTCAAACTATAGGTAGCAGTGTGCAGGTTAATGTTTACTGAAATAGGTTAAAAAAAAAAGAGATCTTAAGAAAGTGACATTTATATTAGTAATAAAAAAAAGAAAATTATGTGAATGGTTAATAAAAAACAGTCCATACATAAATTAGGAAAAAAATGAAAATTAAAAGAAAGTGACATATAATTCTTTAATTTTTAGTAATAATTTATGTCTTAAAAACTGACATCATGAAATATAAATAATTTTAGATGAGTTTTCAAAGATTATTAAACATTTGTAATTTATAACAAATGAAAACTATTTATAAATTACAAAAATTATATACAATTATATACACACACATCTTAGAAGCAGATAAATAAAATAACAAAGAAACGAACAAACCTTTTTGCAAGTGGTCATGTTAAGTGGTATGTC
This sequence comes from Ambrosia trifida, assembly GCA_028751855.1. Classification (NCBI taxonomy): domain Eukaryota; kingdom Viridiplantae; phylum Streptophyta; class Magnoliopsida; order Asterales; family Asteraceae; genus Ambrosia; species Ambrosia trifida. The sequence goes on from CM054124.1 coordinate 1,582,290, forward strand.
GAGCATATCACACAACTCAAGAAGCTCATTTTAATCGAGCAGATCACATAACTCATGCAGCTCCACTTCAATCCTTGCATACACCTCAAAAAAACATGAAACGATACAAAAGGTGATCAATATATTGTCATACGCCAAAAAGCTAACTAACTAATGATAAATTCGACAGAAATTATAAAATAACAAACCTGTTGCTATTATTGTTTAAAGTGTATGACAATAGCACAATCACCAAATCCAAGAGCTGATCCATACCAACTAAAAATGCACACGTTGGTAAAGATGTAATAAAAAAAAATTCAAACTTAAATAACAATAATGCCACACCCTCAAATTCCACTTGCGGGGTTTTACTGCGAGGCTCGTGACACATCATGATCCAAGTCAACGGTCACAATAAACGATAGTTATATGATATGAAAATAACGTAATGAAACCAACCAAATAGTTTAAAAGTTAGACAACCACATGACAACAGAAGCAGTTATCAAGGTTTACAAACCAAAACATAATAGTTTAAACGTTTGGAAGAAAGTCTATTAAATGATGCATGGGACAGACGGTTGCTGTGAACTCCAGTGCATCCTAAACTAGTGCAGCTACCTTAGCGACCTGCGAAAACATGTAATGCTAATCAACACGTACAGTGCAGGTGAGCCACAAAGATAAAGTTTGCAAGTGTAAGTAAAGTTCGTAGAACCAGACCCACCAATCCTTACATCTATACCTGATGCTAGCTAGACATCGTTACATGATACTAAAGTGTCGTGAACCACTGCTGAACGTTAGAAATGCCACAATATCCGCCACGGGACATCACCCGGTGCCGTAAGTTAGATAGGACAAATATGCATCCGTCCCAGTCGACCCGAGTGGGGCTTGCCGGGCTCAACAGATCTATTCACACTTTCCTAGCTATGTATCCACATATTAATGGTTCACAAGTTAGAAGGACATTAAATGTTGTAATGTTACTTAGTAATAATGTGATATAATGTAATATGTCGGTCTAAAAGTTCATAAAGTTCGTACCGCATGTTTCTCTCCCAAATATGAAAACAGTAAAATGTGGGCTGTGACATTCACCTTAGATTGCGTTCTTCACATAAAATAGAATCTCGGCTTGTTATGGTAGTCCAACTACTGGAAACCTACCATAGATAGCCTATTAATATTTGACTGACGGTAAGTTTGTAAGTTAACCCTCACTGTCCAAGACTTTGACTTTAAATGTTTGTAAAAGTGTTTAACGTTTGACACTACTGTACCAAACAAGACTCGATATCCCATTGGTGACCCGACATCCCCGTGTTAACCAAATACAAGTAAACAAGCAAGCATGTGTAGGTATGCGTCTTATACGAATAATAGTTTACAAGCTCATGCATATAGTTCACATAACGCATGTATACATCATAACACGTGTTACGATGTTTCCTAGACATGCCACAAGGCTTACAGTATGTTCCTAGGTGATAAAACATGTTTCGGGGTTCCAAAATACAATTCCAGCATCAAAACACATGACTATGCATCAAAACAGGCGACTGGACAAAGTCACCTTATGGGACACGACTAGCCTTAAACCAGGCAACTAGTTAAGCTTGTCACCCCCAGGGCACACAACTAGCTTAGCTAGTCGCCCCCTGCAGACTGATCAGCTATTTTCGCACGTGAAACCCTCCAAATACGATCAAAAACATGTAGAAACACCCAATATCTATCCACAATCATCAAATAACCCATCCCTATCAATAACCCCCAATTTATCATCAGTTTAACACCCATATTGCAAATAATTCCTAAAATGGAATAATATTATGAAAACATCACATCATTGCATGAAAAACCTTACCTTAAATGGAAAATAATCCGATTTCATCACGTAATCATATCCCAAAAATCATCATGTTGTTGCCACATCATTCTAGTATAAATCCTAACAAGTTTCTATTATCAAATCATCATATAACATCCTAAATCCTTCTAACACCCTCAAATAGGTCAAAACTCATATTGTTAATAAAACACATCAAATAATTTTCATAATCTGGGATAATCATCCTAACAACTCACTCATATCATGAAAGCATCAAATACAGAAGAATCCCTATGTTTAGAACATCAAAAAGCATTTCAAGCTTGTGTTTTTTTTTTTTTTTTTTTTTTTTTTTTTTTTTTTTTTTTTATCAAAAACCCATGTAGATGTTAAGATATAGATTAGGATATGTTTTTCAAGTGTTTTCAAGGGTTTTTAAGGGTAAAAACTTATTAAAATCCGATCTGGACCTTCGGGTTTCAAAATAATGATATAACAAAAGTTTAGGATGAATAACACACCTTAGATCTTCCTTAGAAATGATGTTTTAGGCTTGGAAATGGTAGATTTAGGGCCAAAACAGGTTTTAGAGGTTAAGTATGGTGTGAGAGAGGTTTTGGGCCGAGTTAGGGTTGAACAAATGATGTTTAGCAAGTCAAATATGGTATTTATAGCTGCTGCTAGTCGCCTAGCACACAAGGGGCGACTAGCTTTCTTATGGGGTGACTAGCATAGGCTAGTTGCCTCCTGATGCACACAACTAGCAAAGCAAATTGCCTTCTAAACACACAACTAGCAAAGCTAGTTGCCACGCTTCCAAAAGCATATAACGCCCTTCCATGGTGAGACCTTCAAAAGTACCATGTCACCAACCTGGAATTCCAACGGTTTGCGACGACGATCAACATAGCTCTTCTGACGATCCCGAGTTGTCGCCATACGATTATGAATTTGCACGATCTTCTCGGAAGTTTCGTACACCAGTTCCGGACCAGTGATCTGGCTCTCACCCACTTCAGCCCAACAAAGAGGAGACCAACATTTTTGTCCGTAAAGAGCCTCGAACGGAACTGCCTTAATACTAGAATGGTAGCTATTGTAATAGAATTCCAGCAATGGTGGATGACTCTCCCAACTCTTCCCAAAGTCAATGAAACATGCTTGAAGCATGTCCTCTAATGTTTGAATCGTCAGCTCACTCTGACCATCAATTTGCGGATGATATGTCGTACTCATGTCCAACTGAGTACCCAATGCCTTCTGCAAGGCCTTCCAGAAATGTGAAGTGAAACGAGAATCACGGTCATAAATGATAGAAACAGGAACCCCGTGCCGAGAAACCACTTTCTCAAGATAGATGCGAGCTAACCGCTCCAGACTGTTGCTTTCCTTAATAGCTAGGAAGTGTGCAGATTTTGTCAAACGATCGACAATCACCCAAATGGTATCACAACCACTTGGTGACTTCGGAAGCTTGGTTAAAAAAATCCACCGTGATCTGTTCCCACTTCCAGACCTTAACCTTAGCACAGGTCAAGCATTTACTTACATACGAAGCTATGTCAGCCTTCATGTTCTGCCACCAATAAAGTATCTTCAGATCCTGATACATCTTGTCAGAGCCGGGGTGAATGGAATACCAGGACTTATGAGCTTCATCCAAGACAAGCTCCCGCAAATTACCGAATGATGGTACCTAAACACAATATTCGAAGTAATGTAGGCCATCAGGCCTGAGTTCTAGGTTTTCCTCCTTCAAGGCTTCTTGTTGTGTAGAACGGATTTAGTCAGGCAGCCTGGAATGGATGGTGAGCTATAAGGCTCGAATACGCCGAGGTTTAAGGGACTCCTTCCTGCTTAAGGCATCTGCCACAACAGTTGCCTTACCAGGATGGTACTTGATGGCACAATCATAATCATACAGAACCTCGACCCATCGACGTTGTCGCATGTTCAAGTCCTTCTGATCAAAGATATGCTGAAGACTCTTGTGATCAGTATAAATGTTAGGACAAAAAGGATTGGTGAAACCACTTTTGCAAACCTTAGTCTAATTCACTTTCTGTCAAAATACTCTAAGTATGGAACTGCTGAAGACAAGGAATCAAACTGCTGAAGAAGAGATTCAGAAGTACTGAAGAAGAAGTCATCAGAAGTTCTGAAGTTCAAACCAGACACTTCAACTGAAGAACTGCTGAAGACAAACTACTCATCAGTAGTTTGTCATTCATCAGTACTTAAAGAAGATCTTTTCCACCGCCCTTGTATATCAGTAGTTTAATACTTTAGTATTTCTTCTTACTTTATGTACAAGTTCCAAGACTGCAACTTGTTGTAACTTGTTTCTGAACTTGCTTTTTGGCAAGGTTCATGTATTTGTAAAGTCTATAAATTGAAGGATTCATCCTTCTGTTTTAGACATTGATTTTAATACAAGAAATCCTTCAACTCTTATTATTGTTATTTCCATTTCGTGTTTACTGAGAATCTGTCAAAGTATTTCATTCTCATTCAATACTTAGATTCCCAATAAACACTTCTCATTTATTAGTTCTTGATTCCAGGGGGAGTAATAACTCCTGTTGACAAAGTGTAGCTATAAACTTATAAACATTCCACTGTGCTAACACTCACCAAGAACTTGCTAAACACTTAAGTGTCAACTAGCAAGTTCAACTAAAAGAGCAGCTTAACACTGATCCAACAATTGGTATCAGAGCACTGGTTTATCTGATCACATATCAATCTAACAAATTGAGAATCAGACACAGGCTCTTATTGATATTCAATAAAGGATTATAAGCTCACTTTTATCAACATCCATCACTTTAAGAGATACTTGACAAATCAATACTCTTTAAAATGGATCCTCATAATACTGGTTCTGCCACTAAACCTGCCATGCTTGTAAGAAATGAATATAACATATGGCAAAAGAGAATGGCACATAACTTGTCACAAACCAACACAGGTTGTTGGAGATCTGTGATATATGGTCCTCATAAACCAGTAAACATAAATCTTGAAACTAAGGAAGAGATTCCAAAAGAACCAAAAGACTATACTGATGATGATTTCCTAAAACTTGAGCTTGATGCAAAAGCTTTTTCTATGTTGGCAATGGCACTCCCAAATGAAATCTATTCTGGCCTATTACATTGTGATAGTGCCAAAGAGCTTTGGGACTGCCTAAAAGAACAGTTTGGAGGAATTGAAGAGGTGATTGCCAACACCAGAGAAATCTTGGCTCAACAGTATGAAACTTTTGCTCACATTAATGGGGAAACTTTAACTCAGCAATTTGAAAGATTTTCCTCATTAATATCTGAGCTAAAACTAAATGGTCAGACCTATACAACTGTATCTATGCTTCATAGATTTTTAAGGTCTTTACCTGATAAATGGGAAACATACTCAATAGTCTTAAGATCTTCACTAGATTTTAGCTCCCTCACTCTTACAAAACTTCATGGGAGATTACTTACTTTTGAGAGAGAAATTGATCAAAAGAAAAAGTTACAAAATTCTGGTAAAACTGCTGATGACTATCTACCTGGTAGTACAACACTATTGGGACAAGACTCACCAACTTGTTCAAATAGTTTTGGATCTTTTGACCACATTGACATAACTGCTGGGATCTCATTTGAAAGATCATTCCCAGGTTATGACAATAATGACTTTGGTCAAACTGCTGATAACATGTGTTTTATCATGGATGACTTAAATAGTTTCAGCGGTGATGACCTTGAAGAAATGGATATTTTGCACCAACTGGCCATGTTAAGTTTAAAAACAAATAAATTTTACAAAAGGTCAGGAAGGAAGTTTCCAGGACTTAACAGTTCTACAAAAATTGGTTTTGACAAATCTAAACTTAGATGTCATAAGTGTCAAAAGTTGGGACACTTTGCTAGAGAATGTAGAAGCTCTGGCTTTAACCAATCTCAGTCTGGAAACAATTTTAACCCCAATTATAACAGGAATAATGGAACTCAAGGGAGTGCACATTTTGTACAGGCACAAGCTCCACAACACCAATATGTGCCACAAGTACAATATGTATAGATGCCTGCTCAACAGATGCAGAGCCAACAATCAATCCCTCCCTTTCCAACTGCTCAACAACCTCCACAGCAACAACAACCCTCTCAACAAAGTTTATTTACCTTAGGGTATGTTGACTGGAGCAGTCTTCCTTTTGACACCACAGAGTGCAATCCTGATGCAGACAACAAAGTGTTTGACATCAACTGGGGAGAGCCTGACAATGGCAGAAAGAACTTTGCCTTAATGGCATTTGAGGGATGCTCCTCAAAATCTGCCTTGTCCCAGGTATCAAAAGAATCTTTGACAAAATTATGTTCAAACTCATGCAAAGAATCTTTTGCTCTCATAAGAGAGACAAATGTGCACTTACAAGGAAAAGCTAATGATTCTGAGAGAAAAATCACTCAGATAAAATGTGATTTAGAAAGAAAACTGTCTGCAAAAACAAAAGAAGTTTCTAAATTGACTAACTCAGCTATTGAAACCCAAGCACAAATCAAAATAATGATTAATGACCTAGGAAATGTCAGACAAGAGCTTGCTGACACCAAGGTCACATGTGAAAAATGGGTGGAATCTTGTAAGGGGTACCAATTATTGCTAAACAAACAAAGTGCTTCAAATGTTAGGTTTGGCATAGGGTACAATCACACTGAAACACCAACAGATTTCTCTCCCAAAACTACTGAAGATGGGAGAAAAATTGTTTCAGGTGAAACTTCTGAAGAGGAAGAATGCACATCTTTCCATGAAAACTTTCTAAAATCACACAAAGAAAGTTCTTCAGAAGTATTGATTAAACCTGACTTTAAGTCATCAGCAGTTTCAACTACATCAGGAGTTGAGAACCTGAAAACTACTGATGACCTAAAACCAATCAAAACTGTCAGAGATTTGTCTTTGAAAGAAAAGACAAAAGAATGTGAAATTTGTGGTCTGTTCAACCACAAAATAGAATTTTGCAGATATAGAAAGGGCATTCAGTTTAATAAGAAAAATCAACAACTGGTTGTGGGGGAACAAATCAAAAATGATTATGCAAAAACCTTTTCTCCCAAGAAACAACAACCAGCAAAAACCCTTTCTCAGAAAAAGACAAAATCTCAGCAAAAGTCTTTTTCTCAAAATTCTCTTTCAGTAGTTAGACCTAAATCATCAGCAGTTTCACAAACTGCTAAGATTAAAGATCTTATGAATATGGTACAACTACTGATGACCAAAGTTGATGGTGGTCCTCAAAAGGATACCACCATTGTGCTTAATGCAAAATCCATTGCCAAAAAGACATGGATTTCTAAACTTGGTCAAGAACAAATTGTAAATGTTCTCAAGAGCAAACCCAAAGCCAAACTGGCTTGGGTTCCTAAATCTAACTGATTTGCTATATTGTGCAGAGAGTTTCCAGAGGCTTGAATAGCATTTGGTATGTAGACAGTGGAGGCTCAATGCACATGACAGGATGCAGATACCTGATAAACAATTTTATCAGTCAAAGAGATGGATCTGTGTCCTTTGGGAACAATGCTAAGGGATATGTGCTAGGACATGGCAATGTCTCCTCTGGCAAAATACAGTTTGACAAGGTCAATCTGGTTGAAAACCTTGAGTACAACTTGCTTAGTGTGTCACAAATGTGTGATAAAGGATATTCTTCCTTTTTCACAAAGACAGCATGCAAGATCATATCACCAGAAGGCCAGAAGTTGATAGAGAAGATCATTGAAGATCATACTTTGTTAATTGCCAAAAGATGTGGCAATGTCTATGCAGTAGACATTGAAAAAGACAAAGTACTGAACAACACTGCCTGTTTCTTCTCAAGGGCATCAACTTCAGAAACTGATCTCTGGCACAGGAGACTTGGCCATGTGAACTTTAAAACCATAAATAAAGTCACAAAAATGGGCTTGGTCAGAGGTCTACCCTTAAAAGTATACCAGTGTCAAGAACACAGTGTATCCTGTTTAAAGGGTAAACAGCATAAGTCCTCCTATAAGTCTATTGAAGAATAAAAAACAACCGCATGTCTTCAACTACTCCATATGGACTTATTTGGGCCTGTAAAGATCATGAGCCTTGGTAAAAAGAAGTACTGCTTAGTCATCATTGATGACTACTCAAGATTTACATGGGTATTCTTCTTATTTTCCAAGGATGAGGCTGCTGAAATCATCAAGTTCTTCATTCTACAAGTAGAGAAGCAATACTCTCTACCTGTCAAAACCATTAGAAGTGATAATGGGACAGAGTTCAGGAACAAAACTCTGAATGACTTCTGTTTGTCTAAAGGGATTATTAGACAATTCAGTGTTGCCAGAACTCCTGAACAAAATGGTGTGGTAGAAAGGAAGAACAGAACTTTAATAGAAGGAGCAAGAACAATGTTAGCTGATTCTGGCCTACCTTTATACTTCTGGGCAGAAGCAGTTAACACATCATGTTATGTTCAAAATAGAGTTCTTGTTGTCAAGAGACATTCAAAGACTGCCTATGAAGTTCTTCATGGCATGAAGCCCCTTATCTCCTTTTTCAGGGCTTTTGGATGTCAATGTTTCATCTTGAACATCAAGGAATCTATTTCAAAGTTTGCTGCCAAAGTTGACTCAGGTTACTTTCTTGGTTACTCTTCAACTAGAAAAGCCTACAAGGTTTTTAACTCAAAGACCAGGATAGTAGAAGAAACACTGAATGTCAAGTTCAATGAGTCAAAACACACTCTCATTCCAGCACATCCTGCTGAACTCTCAAGAAGCTGGTATGATAATAAAGAACAAGGCAAGGCTGGTAGTACAAGGTTACTCTCAAGAAGAAGGCATTGACTATGATGAAACCTTTGCTCCAGTTGCAAGGCTTGAGGCCATCAGGTTATTTCTGGCCTATGCCATTTCCAACAAAATAAAAGTTTATCAAATGGATGTCAAAAGTGCATTTTTGTATGGAAAGATAAAAGAGGAAGTGTATGTTTGTCAGCCACCTGGGTTTGAGAATCCTTCTCATCCTGAGTGGGTGTATAAACTAGACAAAGCTCTTTATGGGCTCAAACAGGCTCCAAGAGCCTGGTATGATACACTTTCAACCGTTTTACTCAAAAATAACTTCACAAGAGGTGCCATTGATAAAACACTTTTCATAAAACATGTTGGAAATCATATCTTACTTGTTCAAATATATGTTGATGATATCATTTTTGGTTCAACAAACACAAAATTGTGTGATGAATTTAAGAAACTCATGCAATCAAAATTTGAGATGAGTACAATGGGGGAACTGCAGTACTTTTTGGGACTGCAGATTAAACAACAAACAAATGGAACTTTTATACATCAATCAAAATATGTTAAAGAATTATTAAACAAATTTTCTTTACAAGACTGTAAATCATGTTCCACCCCCATGACACCAACCACACAAGTTGAACCAGATGATCAAGGAAAACAGGTTGATCAAACCATGTATAGATGTATGATAGGTTCCCTTTTATATCTAACTACTTCTAGACCAGATATTATGTTTTCAACATGTGTCTGTGCTAGATATCAATCAGCTCCTAGAGAATCACACCTTATTGCAGTCAAAAGAATATTCAGATATCTGAAAGGAACTCCTACACTGTTAAAACTACTGAAGAGGAAATGGGAACTACTGATGAAGATAATCCTTCATCAGCAGTTTAGTCAAAAAGGGCAAATCTGACTTTTCCCATCATCAGAAGTTTGACCTAGTCGGTTTAAAACTTCTGATAAAGAGATTTTTAACCTAGGCGGTTTAAAAACTTCTAATAAAGAAGATCCAAGCGGTTAAAAACTTCTGATAAATATCTTTTTTCAACACTTATCCTTTCAAACACAAAAATTCCCTCCTTCTCTCTCAAGAAAGCTCTCAAACCTTTGAACCTGCAACACAAAATCACTGTTCGATTCATCAACACACACAAACCACATGGCTATAGTTCTCAAACAGGGACACAATCTCAGAGCCTACTTAGAAAAACAAGAAGGCTGGTCCCAATACGATGAGATCATTGATCTCGTCGTCAAATCCCAATATTTCACCGCTCTCACCATAGACCCACCAATTCATCCTGAAACTCTAAATGAGTTCTGGGCTAATGCTGAGATAGTGATGGTGGATGATGAAGTTATCTCCCTCAACTCAACAATTAGAGGAAGACAAATGGCCATAACACAGGCCATACTCTCAAACAGACTGGGGTTGAATGATGTGAATGCCCCTGAGAAGTTTGACAACTCTGCTATCCACCTAACCATGACTGAGTGTGGTTATCAAGGTACTCTCTCACAAGCTACAATCTTTAAAAAGTATTTTGAACCAAAATATAAACTTTTGTTTCATTATATTATTATGTGCTTGAGTCCTAAAACTGGGTCTTATGACCAGATGCTCTCAACCTTTCAACCAATATTTCATTCCATTGTGAATGAAACAAATTTCAGGGCATCAAAACTTTTCTTTAATGAGTTGGTGTTACATCACAATAACACTAAGAAAAAGTTTTTGTTATATCCAAGGTTCATTATGCAGTGCATAATATCTGAACTGGGTAATGAGGTGCTTGTGGGTAAAATTGAAATTTTAAAACCCTTAACCTCACAAGCATACTCAAGGCACAACAAACAGGCTGCCTGGCCAGAAGATGACCAAGGGGAACCAAAACCAGTCCCCATGGAACCCTCATCTTCCAAACCTACTCCACCAAAGGCCAAGAAACCCAAGATAACAAAACAAAAACCCACCAAACCTAAAAGAAAAGCTGTTCAGGAGGTTGAGATTCCTGAACAAACTACTGTGCAATCTGCACTTCTTAAAGATGTGACTGAAACATCCTCTAAGTCTCATCCATCTCAAACCCCACCAAGAGCACCAATAACTATCCTTTTCAAAAGAAAAAGACTTAGAAAAACTATTCCAATAGATTCTTCTTTTGAAACTGCTGAACCCACTGCCCAAACTACTGAACCAGCACCCCAAATTTCTAAACCAGACATAGAAATAGCCAAACTTCTCTCCGGGCTAAAAGAGAAAGTCCCATCAACACATGTCAGTCCCCATCAACCACATCAAACAGGGGACATAGACTCAGACAGCGACATGGATGTGGACACTCATAGCCCTAACCAAAGAGATGAGGATGAACCAGGGTCTCTAAGCCCAAACTTAGAAACCTTTGGTACTTTTGAGGCTGCTACTACTCATTTACCACCCAGTGGTGGACCTGAGGACAGAAGTAAAACAGCTAAGACCTCAACTGTGGCAACTACTGATGAAGGCTTAATGCCTGAGGTAGGAAAACCTCTGTACCAAAAACAAGAGGTACATGAGACAACTGAGTTGGGCTCAGCTCATGATGTAACTGATACAGTCCTCATTGAGGATGTAATCAGGGATTCAGATGATTCCATTAATTTGGATGATGTTTCAACACTCAAAACTACTGAATTGACGGCTATAAGTGAAGGTCCTGCACCTGGTGTCTCTAAGCTCAAGAAGCTAGTCACACCATCTCAGGTTAAAGCCCACTCAAACCATGATTCCCCTAGAGTGGCATCTCCTGTACAATAAGGAGATCAACCAAAAACACACCCCTCATTACAAATGCCTACCCAATTCCCTGGGCAATCAAGCATAGACCTGAACCAACTATGCAGCCCAGATGGTCCCTTGTATCACATGATGAACACCCTCATCAAAAATCACATCCAAACATACACAGCTGACTTGGAGCTGTCCATGAAGAATCAATTTGGAGTGATACAGACGAAGATGAATGATCTATCCAACAAGATTGATCACAACAGCAAACGGATTGCTCATCTTCAAGGTCATTTCTCCCAAGCTTCAACTTCCAAAGGTGATAAAGCCAAAAAGGGGAAGAAAATCAAGGTACCTATGGATACACTTGAAGCCAGAAGAAAGGAAAGAGTGGCTATCCTAGCTAGAGATCAACAAGATCAAGCCAGAAAAGAGAAACTGGCACAACAGTTTGGTGTCTCTATTCAAGAAATAGAAGATGCTGAAAAGGCTGATGAATCCCAAGGGCATAATGAAGAAACCTCTGATGGCCAAAGTTCCGATGAAGAATCAGAAAGTACTGAAGACAATCCTTCAGTAGTTGACAAACCTTCAGAAGTTGTCAAGCCATCAGAAGTTAACACTTCCAAGACTCAAACTGCTGACCCTTCCAGAACAACTGCTCCTATTCAACCAACATCTGCTCCTATCAGGCCTACTACAACAGTTACAACAATGACGGTGCTAAACCCTTCTCCAATCTCTCAATCAGCTGAATTACTAGAGAAGAGTTTAGTTGTAGCCCAAAAGAAGGCCAGAGAAGATCTGATCTGGAAAAATCTGGAAGAAAGGGATGACTTAGACCTAAGCCATGAAGAAAAACTTCAGGCTTATGAAGCTGAACTACAAAGGCAGGCTAGCCTTGATGAGATTGCTGAACAAGACAAAAGACATCAACTGATGTCTTACATTATGAAGAACAGCAAAGTCAAAGCCCATACATTGAAGAGACTCTCTGTGGAAGAGCTGACAAGAAGAGCTCAACTTGTTGCAGATAAACTTGCAACAAGTAAAGACACAAAGGCCAAGAGAGCTCAGATGATAGAAGAACTGGTAGCCAATGGTTATGGTTCAAAAGCCTCAGTGTCCAAGTGGAAAGAAGAAAGATTGGTGGACACATACAGAAAATACAAGGCTGCAAGGGCTGCTAATCCAGAGAAGTTTCAAACTGCTGAAGCTTCAACTTCAGTAGTTAGAACTTCTGGTGTTCAAAGAAGACCAGCTACCCAAAGAAAGAAGACAGAGGAAAAAGTAAAGACTGATTTCAGAATGGTACTACTAGAAGGTAGTACAGTAGTACATTCTGATTTTGACATAGAAGAGAAGCCTCTGCTCACACAATTCAGGGATCCTTCCACCTTTGCATATCAAATCCAGAGGACCATCACAGACAAACTGCATACTAAGGTAACAATTGAACATCATTTGCCAACATTTCAGATACCTAATGTGATGGAACAACAGCAAGGAGGTGAATCCCACCTGAGAGTCACTGAAGTTGAAAACATTCAACACTCAGGAGAAACCTAGGGTACCACCATGGTTCCCTACACTGCAGACTTTGACAAGTCTATAGTACCAGTCATCAGATGGTCCTTTACTGATAACAACTCAGTACTTGTGACAAGAAGAGATCAAACAAGCAGGGAATATAGGTCGATGAAAGAACTGAAGAAACTATCAACCAAAGACCTGCTTACAATCCAACACTTGGAACCAAGACAAGGGTCTCTTACTGATGATCAACTCAACCAGCTCAAGAATTCCATGTTCAAAGCAATATGGAAAATTGTGAAGGACAGAAAGGAACAATAAGGAATTAGTAAGGTTTTGGCTTCATCAATCCAGGGGGAGATTGTTAGGACAAAAAGGATTGGTGAAACCACTTTTGCAAACCTTAGTCTAATTCACTTTCTGTCAAAATACTCTAAGTATGGAACTGATGAAGACAAGGAATCAAACTGCTGAAGAAGAGATTCAGAAGTACTGAAGAAGAAGTCATCAGAAGTTCAAACCAGACACTTCAACTGAAGAACTGCTGAAGACAAACTACTCATCAGTAGTTTGTCATTCATCAGTACTTAAAGAAGATCTTTTCCACTTCAAACCAGACACTTCAACTGAAGAACTGCTGAAGACAAACTACTCATCAGTAGTTTGTCATTCATCAGTACTTAAAAAAGATCTTTTCCACCGCCCTTGTATATCAGTAGTTTAATACTTTAGTATTTCTTCTTACTTTATGTACAAGTTCCAAGACTGCAACTTGTTGCAACTTGTTTCTGAACTTGCTTTTTGGCAAGGTTCATGTATTTGTAAAGTCTATAAATAGAAGGATTCATCCTTCTGTTTTAGACATTGATTTTAATACAAGAAATCCTTAAACTCTTATTATTGTTATTTCCATTTCGTGTTTACTAAGAATCTGTCAAAGTATTTCATTCTCATTCAATACTTAGATTCTCAATAAACACTTCTCATTTATTAGTTCTTGATTCCAGGGGGAGTAATAACTCCTGTTGACAAAGTGTAGCTATAAACTTATAAACATTCCGCTGTGCTAACACTCACCAAGAACTTGCTAAACACTTAAGTGTCAACTAGCAAGTTCAACTCTAAAAGAGCAGCTTAATACTGATCCAACAATAAATGGTGCACTTGGTATCGTACAAGTAGTGTCTCTAGATTTTCAAAGCAAAAACAACCGCATCCAGTTTCAGATCATGGGTAGTATAGTTCTTCTCGTGAACCTTAAGCTGACGAGAAGCATAAGAAATAACCTTCTCGCGTTGCATCAACACGCAACTGAGACCCTGAATAGAAGCATCATAGTAAACAACAAAATCATCCGTACCCTCAGCCAGAGATAAGATAGGCGCATAACAGAGTTTAAGCTTCAGCGTCTGAAACACCGATTCCTGAGAATTACCCCACGGAGAAGAACTAGGCTGAATGAAACCTTTCTCTAATAACTCCTACAACTGGTTGGACAGTTCTTGCATCTCAGGAGGTGCAAGATGATAAGGTGCTCGAGCGATAGGGGCTGCACCGGGCACAAGATCAATACGAAACTCAACCTGACGTTGAGGTGGAAGACCATGTAAATCATCAGAAAATACATCAGAATAGTCACGTACAACAGGAATGTCTTCAATCTTCTTCTCTTCCACAGATGATGCAGAGACAAGTGCCAGAATGGCAGTATACCCCTTCCGAAGATACTTGTAGGCCTTCATACAAGAAATGATACTCAAAGGAACACCACTCTTCTCACCAAAAACCGATAAAATCTCGCCATCGGGAAGTGGAAGTCAAACAATCTTATCAAAACAAACTATCTCGGCCTGATACAAAGATAACCAATCCATACCCATGAAAATGTCAAAACTACCCAATTTAATCGGAATAAGGTCAATATGGAAGGACAAACCCGAAATTTCTAAGCGACACCCCTTAAAAATGTGTGTAGCCTCGATTTGTTTACCGTTAGCCAATTCTATCAAGTACTTAGCCTCTAAAGTTGTAGGTACTATATCTAGCAACTGACTAAATGTAGCAGATATGAAACTCTTATTGACACCAGAATCAAATAAAACCGAAGCATAGTGATCATTAAGAAAAAACTGAAACATTCCCCCAAACGAATGACGAAGGCACGAGCATTCCTGTCACCGCCTCGTTGTTCCCGTTACCATTCCCGTTCTTCCCATTCTCATCCTGCTTCAGCTTAGGACAGTCACGCTTATGATGCCCAGCCTAACCACAGTTAAAACACTCCTGGTTAGGCTGAGAAGCTGCTGGAGGTGTAGTCTTGTCATTTAACTTGGCCCTACAATTCTGCACCTTATGACCAGGTTTCCCACACTGCTGACAGTGGAACATGCGGCACTGACCATTGTGATGATAGTTGCACTTGTTACACTTCGGGTATCTACTAGCATAAGAACCTGACTTCTGCCCTGACTGGGCCCCAGATGACGAATTAGAAGACTCAAATCTCTTCTGCTGCTGTTGTGTGTAACATCCTGAAAATGCGCAAATATTTATTTCTACGAGACAGATACACGAATGTTTATTCAATGGATCCATTGGCGTGTTTTGGGCATATGACCTTATTTAATACGTCGATAAACGACTATACCGCCAATATCTTGGATTAAAGAAGTTGATGGGCCCGAGTTGTCATTGTTTAAATAATAGAATACTAACTTTGGGACCAAGTTGTCGTTTGAGGGAAACAAAATAAAGGGCCTTATGTAAAATTTGCAAAGACCCCACCCTTATTTAATGTACCCCATCTCCAACTCTACCATCCTGATATTCATCTTCTTTAGGGCCTCAACCCTAATAATACGACCGACAACAACAAGACAAACAATCCTTTGTCTTGTTCTTTGGTCCACGAAACACAAAAAAAGGAAACCATCAGACTCCTCTTGCCTTCGTCAACAACATAACCCTACTTCCCACTTTGTTATTTCTTTTTCTTTTTGATAGTTTCTTTTGGTCTACAAAGGAAATAATTTACAAACAAAGAACTTGGTTCTTCTTCACCTCGTCATCATCAACAGAAACCACATTTCTTCACTTTCCCTTTACACTGGTTCTCGTTACATCAGATACATCAGATCTGTTTTACATTGGTTCTCGTTAGAGATCGGTTTGGGTAAAGGGTCTAGTTATGGTCACTGACGTGATGGTAGCTGCTGTCATTAGGGGAGAGTGGTGGTGTTCTCCGGTGCGTGGCATCGAAGGGGTGACTTAGTCAAGCTGACTCTAGGTTGTAATCCGATGGCAGTTGGTTTGGAGAGGGTTGTGATGGTGGTTGTTTATTGTTACGGAGGTGATGAAGGTGGTTGTTATTTTGTACCGGTGGTAATGATAAGGGGGTGGTCGGTCATGGTCGAGTTCGTGGTTCTTGGTGGCCGTGGTAACGGTGGCTTTGGGTTTTGCCACAAAAGTGGTGTATGGCGGTGGTCTAGTGTGCTGCGTGATGATGGTGCTAAGATGAGGAGTGATGACAGTAGCAGCGTTTGTCCAGGTGGGGGTGGTGCTCAGATGCGTTTCTTGGAACAATGCGTACAATGTTGATATGATAGAGGTGCACTGTTGGGATGAAGTTTTTGGATAAGTTATTGCATAATTATGGGCTATATCCATGCATGAAAATGTTAATAGAGTTTGGATGAAAATCAAAGGTTGACTTGATGATGATAATGAGGTATGGAACTGTTGGTCATGCGTGAAGCATGTGGCAGATAATATCATTCATTATAAGGTTTTACGGTATGGTAAAATGATGATGATGTTGTTATTATTGCATGATTAGGAGGTATAGTTGGAGTTTGGGAAATAGTTATGGTTTGAGTATAGTTTATGTTGAATGTGTTATTATAAACTGAGCTATGATAGAAGTGGGAGATGCCTGCTTTGATCTCTAGTCTTAGTTGAGTTAAATAGACTTGATTGTACTATGTGTTGATAAGCGGAATGCGCTTATTATATTTAGTACTTGCAGTTTTGAGATAAATAGCCGGATTTCGCTTATCCTAGACTTTGATTTTGCTTGGGGAAAACAAATTTGCGGACTGCGCTTATTGTTAACTCTGATTTTGAGGTATTTTGCTAATTCTTATTTTGACAAATTACTTGTTTAAATACATTTATAAAACTTGAACTCACTCAGCGTAGCTGACTTTTGCATTCACGTTAGATTGATTTCAGGTTTGTTGATGAGTAAAAGGGACGCCTTGGCATGCAGTAGGGCTACTTAGTTGCAGTTGACATTTCAAATAAGAAGACGTCTAAGGGATTTTTCTCAAATGTCATTTATATTATTTCTAATTTTCTAGTTAGTTTTATAATTATTGTTTTGACCCGTTTCGAGAAGCCCATGTTGGGAAACTTAAAAACTTATTTGACATTTTGCTGCGTGATTTTCTGAAATAAAATAAGATTTCTTTTGAATTGTTAGCATGGTTTTAGTCTTTGAATGCCAACTGTTTGACACCGGTTTTTCGGGTCTTTCAAGTTGGTATCAGAGCAATGGTTCGAGGGATTCAGGCATTTTGTGCTCGAACTCGAATCTGGTATGGGACCAAACTGTTGCTATGAAATGTAAACTGCTGGGTAGCTGCACGCCAAGAGGTAATCCTTAGTTTTGACATATTTCTCTATATATACTTCATTGGATGCTTAATAGCATGAAGTCATAAATGGGCAGTTAGTGCTTTACATTTTGATGTAGTATAGGAAGTTTATTATGTAGTGCATAATGTACGATACGTAGGTTGGAATGCTTCTCATTGAACACTTAGATACATAAAGTGTTAGAAGGAAACCCAATACCTATATTTGTTTTAATTATGTTATGATGGCTTATTGAGTGCTTAAATGTAATAATTCATAGGGGGTGTTATGTTCTTGTGTTTTGAGGTAAGGCAGAATTACCTTCTTTGATGGTTAATTGCGAACCTCCAAAGTTTAGTAGTTAAATACTATGTGTATTTGTGTTGATTAAATGTTAATGTGTGGGAGGAATTGTTAATTTGATCATAACTTGTTGTGTTTAGGGTGACTAAAGTAAAGTAAACAACTAATCACACCTGATGAACATTATTAGAGGTTTACCCTTACTTTACACATCCTGAATATGTCTTGTGACTGATTATGTGACGATTTTGTCGTAAATGTTTAGTATGGGTTATGTCTATCGCTTTGTATTAAGGTAGATAAGATCCCTAGGATATTAAACATTTATGCGAGTTTGAGGTTGCAGTATGAAATTCACTCCTTGTGACCAAAGCTGTAGATATTGGTTGAATCGAGTCATCGGGCCATAGTCTTCCTATCCTCTTGTACTTAAGGTCATTCGGTTGCTTTGATGTTATTCTTGGGATGGACTGGCTGGCTACCATGGATGCTCAACATTGTGTGCGGTCAGAGACTCGTGCGACTTACAGCTCCTGATGGGAATCGTATTACGGTTCATGGGGATGATAGTTGCTCATTACCTTAGGTTATTTCTATACTGAAGGTGGGGAAAAATGTTGTAGCGTGGGTGTAAGGCGTACCTGGCGTAGGTCTTGGACGTGAGGGCTAATATCCCTAAGCTAGGGGATGTCCCTGTAGTGCGGGATTACCCGGATGTATTTCTAGAGGATTTGACGAAATTGATCGGACCACGTTGTTGAGTTCCAAATAGACCTCGTGCCAGAAGCTAAACCTGTAGCCAGAGCACCTTACCTATTGGCACCTGCGTAAATGGAATAAACTCTCATCTCCATTGGAGGATTTGCTCTTTACCGAGAACCGACGATTTATTTCAATCAGCTCCAAGGAGCTAGTTGGTTCTCGAAGAGTGATCTTAGATCGGGCTATCATCATCTAAAAATACGATAGTAGGACATTTTCTGTACTCGTTATAGACATTATGAGTTTTGGTGATGCCTTTTGGCTTGACTAACGGGCCCGTGACATTCATGGATTTGATGAACTGGGGGTGTAGGCCGATGCTCGACCGTTAGGTTATTGTTTCCATTGATGACATGCTCATATACTCCAAAAGTGAAGAAGACCATATTCAACATCTCACGTAGGTTCTTTAAACTTTAAGGAATGAGAAACTTCGCACTAAATTCTTGAAGGTGTCGTCTGATTTTGTGAGGCTTAGTATTATGGGCATGTCATTAATTCCGTCGGTACCATGGTAGATCCCACGAAGGTGGAGGCAGTGATGAACTGGGCGACACCAAAATCACCGGCTGAGATTCGTAGCTTCTTAGGTTTGGCAGGTTTTTATCGGAGGTTCGTACATGATTTCTCCAAGATAGCTAACTGACTAAACTGACTAAGAATGAGGCGAGATTTGTTTGGGACTCAGACCAAGAGAACTCGTTTCTTGAGATAAAGAAAAGTTTGACACCGGAATTGCGGGTCTTACAAGTTTGACACATGCACTGATCCTATCCTTGTCGGATTGGACGGAGGATCTAGTGGTTTATTCGGACGCGTCACTTAGGGGTCTCGGGTTTGTACTATGTAACATTACGCGTTTAAAACTTGTACGTTACGATTATTTTGAATAAAACGTCAAGTTTCATTATTATTTCGTCTTTTAAAAATTAATTGTGGCGCATTTGGACCTCAAATACTATGTAATACATATAATATATATATATATACTAGGAATTATTATCAAAAAAATTATATGCTGGGGCCGGGATTCGAACCCGAGCCCTCAGCCGGGTCAACAGCATCAAACAGCTCAACCATCTGGGCTACACGATATTTGTGTCATATCTCCTATCTATTTTAATTATATAGTGTATCTGTATGATGACAGTTGACTAAGAAAGTCAACTGTGACAACGGGTTACCATAATCATCTCATTCACACGCGTTTTTTTATCCTAATTTGGTATAATTGCATGATTATCTGACTGAGACGCGTCATATACACGGTCAATTATCATCAATCGTTTCCAAAATCATACCAATCAGTCGTGTCATCACCATTAACGAGTCAACTTACCAATTCAACGAACCAAACCCTCACACTATAAATTGGACCTCCCAAATGCTTCCCAACTCGCCGAAATCTCTCTCTCAATCCTCAATTTCTGTTCTTAATTCATCATTCGAAGCTTTTAAGTTCGTGTTGACTTTCTGCTTTGACTGAACGTTTTGCACGAATTCATGTTTGTAAGTATTCTTTTCTTTGTGGGTTTTATCCATCGGCATACACACAACAATAACCCCAAGATTAATTGGGTTATTGTTGTGTGAATCGTGTGATTGTAAATTCTAGGGTTCGATCGTGATAATTGGGGAAGAACATGTTACTGAACTAAGTTATTTGTTTTTACCAAACAGAAACCAAACACAACCACTGATCTAGATCAAGTGGTTGTGTCTGGTGCCTTTGAGCCGGTCCACACGGGTTCGATTCCCAGCAACATCGGAATATTTTTTTTCAACATTCAAACCTTATATAGATTACTTGTATTTCAAAATTAGTTTTAAAATACTAAAACAACTTTATAAATTCTACAAAAAATATTTTATGTCAATCTAGTGGAAAAGTTTAACATACAATTTTTGGTTTTTCTGAGATTATTTATTTATAAAATTCTATAAAAATATCAAAACAATTATATAAATTTCCACAAAAATTATTCTTAGTTTATATAACATTAAACTTTCCTGAAATGATTTTTATTTCTGAAAAATCAATTATTTAATATTTTTAATCAATTTTTGTTGTTTTAATCATAAATAAATCATAATAAATTCATTTTCAATATTTTTGCACCAAAATTTTTTATTAATTATTTCTGATTATTTGGAACAGAAATACAATTTTTAAATTAATAATTCTGTAAATTTAATATTTTTAAATATTAAAGTTATATTTTGACAATTTGTAATAAATGGATTTAATATTCTATTTTTTAAGAAAATAATTTTTATAAAAATTATTTTCATACTTAAAACTTTATATTGTGACAATCTTTAATTTAAAATTTACAAAAAGACTTTTGTTTATTTAATTATCAAATTTCTCTTATTTATTAAACATTTTATTTATTAATCCAACGAATGTTTATCCCCAATTCGAAACCCTAGAATATACTTGTAGACAAGATAGACTTAGACTTATTTGTTACCTTATACATAGGGTAATACTTGGCAATCTTTGGGGCTACACTTATACTATTTCTCAAGACCTAATACTTTGTTAAGGTGAGTTTACGTAACCATGTTTATGCAATTCTTTATACTTGCAACATTATACTTAGGCAATTCTACATACATGTCTAGTTGTAAACTTTAATGCCTCATGATTTAGACAACAACAACAGTTTCAACAAGTTTCAACATTACATAATCATTAGCTATGGCCAAGCCGGCGATACTCAATAATAGATCTATTGGATTGACAATCCCACCTAGATTCGTTGACCATCTTTTATGGGGAGCGCGGGTGATTGTTATCGTTCCAACATATTATTAAGGTGAATCGTGGATGACGGGATGGACCTAAACTAGTCGGATGTTTGATTATGTCGATTCAACATATCATGTTTATTCATGTAGACTTAAACTTACGATAGACATATGAATTGCTAAACTTTTATACTTAAACTAGTTGCTTGACATGGCTTATGTATTCTCACCAACTTCTAGTTGACCCCCCCCCCCCCCATTTTTACAACTCAACAGGAAATAATGATGCATGAAGACTAGAGTATTTACATGAGAAGACAAACTGAAGTCTATGCTTGTTTGGTTTTTGTGATGTATTTGATTTCCACTTAAAACTCATTATGTATTTTCATTTTTGGATATTTGCACTTTAAATTAATTTCAATTAAAATTTGATTACCATGTGCTACTGTATACTCATTCTTACGTGACACCTCGATGTTTCCGCCATCGGTTGGGGTGTTACAGATTGGTATCAGAGCCTTGGTTATAGAGAATTAGGTTATTAGAAAATAATGTAGACTATAACCTTAGGGACTTAAACAGTACTTGCTTCTCGTACTTGTAACCCTAATTGCTTCCCTAATCATATCCCTATCCTATACCTTATATAACCCTAAGCCTACAAGTGACTACTCTTATTCGTCTGCTGCAATCCTGATCCACCATTAGATTAATAGGACAAAATCCTCAGGTTTAACCTGAACCACCTTGAGATCTCGTCGAAGTTCTAGATTTTAATAACGAACACGTGCAATCTGGAAGGGTGAACGCCTGTATTCTGAGTCTTCTGTCTAGGCTGGCATTGCGCATATATCCCAATCAGACGAGGGACCCGGATGCCTACATGGGAATTCTCGGGATGAGTGTTCACTTATAGGCTAAAGCATGTCTTCATTATGTTATTAGAATCTAGAATCTTTGATAAGTCAACGTTTTCGTTTATTCGTTTTAATTAATGAATAAATGATTACATTCCTTATATAACCTCATTCATTTCATTGTGTCTCTTACATATCATGCCTCCACGTCGCAGCACTCGCAATAGCAATGGTGAGAACCACGAGGAAGGTGGTGACAACCATAACCATAACCACGACGCTAACCACAACAACAACAATAACAACAATGGTGTTGATGCCCAACTGGCTGCAATCATTTCTCAACAAATGGCGCATCAAATCGCGACTCTGGTTCCTAACTTACTAGCTCAAGTCATCCAGATGAACGGAAACGGCAACGGAAACGGTAACGGCAACGGGAACGGTAACGGCAACAGAAACGGAAATGAAAACCACAACGGGAACGGGAATGGTCTCCCAGCTTGTACTCTTAAGCACTTTAATTCCTGTAATCCCCCTAAGTTCAGTGGAGAAGAGGGAGCTACAGGACTTCTACAATGGTTCGAGGGTATGGAGAATACCTTCATTAATAGTGAGTGTCCCAATAACTTTAAGATTCGTTACGCCATGAGTGTTCTTCACAAACGAGCACTCACTTGGTGGAATGAGGAAAAGCGCACTCGAGGAACCGAAGCTGCACTAGCTATGACCTGGGATCAAGTCAAGGAGGTTATGAAAGATGAGTTCTGTCCCAGCAACGAGGTTAAGAAACTGGAAGACGAGTTCCACACCCTTGCTCAAGATAGTGGGGAAAACCTTGCTTACAATACCCGCTTTCACGAGCTTAGTTTGTTACTGCCCCATAAAGTTACTCCCTTACCTATAGCCATCGAGAAGTATATCGGTGGTTTGCCCATGCAAATCCAGGACACAGTATGGGGAAGGAATCCTGCCACCTTAGAGGAAGCCAAACGTCTGGCGGCTACTCTCACCGATAATCATGTGAAGAACGGTACTCTTTTCCGCAAGAACACCAAGAAGACTGCTGCAAAAGACACTCCTCAGCCCGCTATTGAAGTTAAGCCCGAGACCTCAAGTAACAGGAAGCGCAAGGCTAGGAACTACATGGTTGCTACCACTCCACCTGCAGCACAAAACCCAGCCAAGAAGCCGTATGGCAGGAACCACCCTCTTTGCAACACTTGTCAATACCACCATCTTCCTGGCAGACCATGCCGCCAATGTAATAACTGTAAGCGGTATGGACACTACACCAACGCTTGCCAAGCCCCTGCTGCCCAAAACAACCCAGCCAGAAATACCCCAGCTCCCAACCAACAAAACAACAGACCTGCTCGTGGTCAGTGCTACGAGTGTGGCAGCCCATACCACTATATCAATGCTTGCCCCAATCGTAACAAAAACCAGAACCAGAACCAAAACCGCAACCAAAACCAGAACCGCAACCAGAACCAAGGTGCCCGAGGTCGCGCCTACAACCTCAATGCTAACCAGGCCCGCGACAACAACGAGGTGGTTAATGGTACGTTTCTCGTTAATAACCACTATGCATCCATATTATTTGATTCGGGAGCTGATAAGTCATTTGTATCAATAAAGTTTGAACCTTTACTTAACTTACCCCAAACTAACCTAGAGGAACCTTTAGTGGTAGAGGCAGCTAATGGGAAGTCTATCTCGATCGATTCCATTATTCGTAACTGTGTGTTGAACCTCGACGAACATACTTTCTCTATCGATCTCATCCCTATGCATCTTGGAAGTTTTGATGTCATAGTAGGCATGGATTGGTTGTCAACCCATCGTGCTGAAATTCTATGCTTTGAGAAAGTCATTCGCATTCCTCTCGAATCTGGTGATATTTTGAAGATCTATGGTGAGAAGCCTTGTGGCGAGCTTAAGCTCATGTCTTGTACTACTGCCCAAAAATACTTACGAAAGGGGTATACGGCTTTCTTAGCTAACGTGATAGAAAAGAAGGACAAGGGCAAAACTATCCAAGACATCCCAATCATTCGGGACTATCCTGAAGTCTTTCCAGAGGATTTACCTGGTTTGCCTCCTGCTCGACAAGTGGAATTTAGGATTGATCTTGTTCCTGGCGCTAATCCTGTCGCCAAAGCTCCTTATCGGCTTGCACCCTCTGAGATGCAAGAACTTGCCAGTCAACTACAGGAACTTTCTGATAAAGGTTCCATTCGCCGCAGTACTTCTCCATGGGGAGCCCCTGTCTTGTTTGTTAAGAAGAAAGATGGATCTCTCAGGATGTGTATCGACTATCGCGAACTCAACAAACTCACCATCAAGAATCGTTATCCCTTGCCTAGGATTGACGATCTTTTCGATCAACTTCAAGGAGCAACCCACTTCTCAAAGATTGATCTTCGTTCTGGTTATCATCAGCTTAGAGTCCACGATGAAGATATTCCCAAGACAGCCTTTCGTACACGTTATGGTCATTATGAGTTCATGGTCATGCCATTTGGGTTGACCAACGCTCCCGCAGTGTTTATGGATCTAATGAATCGGGTTTGTAGACCCTACCTCGACAAATTCATGATCGTCTTCATCGATGACATATTGATTTACTCTAAATCAAAATCCGATCATGAGCAACATCTTCACTCCATTTTGGGTCTCCTAAAGAAAGAACAACTGTATGCTAAGTTCTCGAAATGTGAATTTTGGCTTAAGGAAGTTCAATTTTTGGGACATGTCATTGATATGAACGGAATTCATGTTGATCCTGCAAAGATCGAAGCTGTGAAGAATTGGAGTGTTCCTAAAACTCCAACAGAAGTCCGTTCCTTCCTTGGTTTGGCTAGTTATTATCGTCGATTCATTGCCAACTTCTCTAAGATCGCTGTTCCTCTCACTGCCTTAACTCACAAGGGTAAACCCTATGAGTGGGGACCAAAGCAAGAGGAAGCATTTGAAACTCTCAAGCTGAAACTCTGTGAAGCTCCTATCCTGTCTCTACCTGATGGTAATGATGACTTCGTGGTCTATTGTGATGCATCAAACCAAGGTTTTGGTTGTGTTCTCATGCAACGAGGCAAGGTTATTGCTTATGCGTCTAGACAACTCACGACTCACGAAAAGAATTATACCACCCATGATCTTGAATTGGGCGCTGTCGTCTTTGCTCTTAAGATTTGGAGACACTATCTTTATGGAACCAAATGCGTGGTTTTCACGGACCACAAAAGTCTCCAACATGTCTTCGACCAGAAAAATCTTAACATGAGGCAACGGCGTTGGGTTGAGTTACTTAACGACTATGATTGCGAAATTCGCTACCATCCTGGCAAAGCGAATGTTGTGGCTGACGCACTCAGTCGTAAAGAGCGTATCAAACTTCATTGTGCGAGAGTTCGTACTGATCTTCAAGATCGTATCCTCTAGGCTCAACATACTTCAGTCACCCAAGGTAACATGTACGGCGAAATGTCTTGTGGTGCTGAGACTCAACTTGAAACCAAACCTGATGGTCTACTCTATTTTCTTAATCGACTTTGGATTCCTGACCGTGATGATCTTCGTACCTTTCTTATGAACGAGGCTCATAAGTCTCGTTATTTTATTCATCCTGGAGCTGACAAGATGTACCAAGATCTTCGTTATTCTTATTGGTGGCCTGGTATGAAGAAAGATATTGCTCTTTTCGTTGCAAAATGCCTCACTTGTTCAAAGGTCAAGGCTGAACATCAACGACCATCTGGTATACTCGAACAACCAGAAATTCCTGTGTGGAAATGGGAGAGCATAGCAATGGACTTCATCACTAAACTCCCTCGTACACCCAAAGGTTTTGACATCATTTGGGTAATAGTCGATCGTTTGACCAAGTCAGCCCATTTCTTACCTATTCGTGAGAAGTATTCTGTGGAAAGGTTGGCAAAGATGTACGTAAGTGAAATCGTATGTCGTCATGGTATACCTTTGGACATTATCTCTGATCGTGATGGTCGTTTCACCTCTCACTTTTGGGATTCTTTACAAGACGCTTTGGGTACCAAGTTGAACCTGAGTACTGCTTATCACCCTCAAACAGATGGTCAGACTGAACGGACCATCCAGACACTTGAGGATATGCTCAGGGCTTGTGTCATCGATTTTGGTGGAGCATGGGATTCTCATCTTCCTTTGGTTGAGTTTTCATACAATAACAGTTATCATGCCAGCATTAACATGACTCCTTTCGAGGCACTCTATGGTCGTAAATGTCGTTCACCTGTCTGTTGGACTGAGGTTGGTGAAGCCCGGATCACTGGACCTGAACTGATTCAGGAAACCACAGATAAAATCCAACTCATTCAGGATAATCTTCTCAAGGCTAGAAGTCGTCAGAAGAGCTATGCTGATAAACGTCGTAAGCCCTTGGAATTTCAAGTCGGGGACCTTGTACTTCTTAAGGTATCCCCTTGGAAGGGAGTGATTCGCTTCGGTAGAAAGGGAAAACTAGCTCCTCGATACGTAGGCCCATTCAAAGTCCTTGACAGGATTGGAAAAGTGGCTTACAAACTTGATCTTCCACCTGAGCTAAGCAATGTTCACCCAACCTTTCATGTTTCGAATCTCAAGAAATGCTTAGCAGATGAGAACCTCCATGTTCCTCTTGAAGATGTGCAAATCGATGAAACTATGCACATTGTCGAGAAATCCGTCGAGATTGTAGACACTGGAGTCAAGAAACTCAAGCGCAGCCGCATTCCGATCGTTAAGGTTCGTTGGGAATCTAAACGAGGTCCAGAGTTCACTTGGGAACGCAAGGACCAGATGAAGTATAAATACCCACATCTTTTTCCACCAGACTCTCCAACTCCAACTTCGGGACGAAGTTCCTAAAATAGGGGAGACTGTAACATTACGCGTTTAAAACTTGTACGTTACGATTATTTTGAATAAAACGTCAAGTTTCATTATTATTTCGTCTTTTAAAAATTAATTGTGGCGCATTTGGACCTCAAATACTATGTAATACATATATAATATATATATATACTAGAAATTATTGTCAAAAAAATTATATGCTGGGGCCGGGATTCGAACCCGAGCCCTCAGCCGGGTCAACAACATCAAACAGCTCAACCATCTGGGCTACACGATATTTGTGTCATATCTCCTATCTATTTTAATTATATAGTGTATCTGTATGATGACAGTTGACTCAGAAAGTCAACTGTGACAACGGGTTACCATAATCATCTCATTCACACGCGTTTTTTATCCTAATTTGGTATAATTGCATGATTATCTGACTGAGACGCGTCATATACACGGTCAATTATCATCAATCGTTTCCAAAATCATACCAATCAGTCGTCTCATCAGCATTAACGAGTCAACTTACCAATTCAACGAACCAAACCCTCACAATATAAATTGGACCTCCCAAATGCTTCCTAACTCGCCGAAATCTCTCTCTCAATCCTCAATTTATGTTCTTAATTCATCATTCGAAGCTTTTAAGTTCGTGTTGACTTTCTGCTTTGACTGAACGTTTTGCACGAATTCGTGTTTGTAAGTATTCTTTTCTTTGTGGGTTTTATCCATCGGCATACACACAACAATAACCCCATGATTAATTGGGTTATTGTTGTGTGAATCGTGTGATTGTAAATTCTAGGGTTCGATCGTGATAATTGGGGAAGAACATGTTACTGAACTAGGTTATTTGTTTTAAACAAATAGAAACCAAACACAACCACTGATCTAGATCAAGTGGTTGTGTCTGGTGCCTTTGAGCCGGTCCACACGGGTTCGATTCCCAGCAACATCAGAATATTTTTTTTTCAACATTCAAACCTTATATAGATTACTTGTATTTCAAAATTAGTTTTAAAATACTAAAACAACTTTATAAATTCTACAAAAATTATTTTATGTCAATCTAGTAGAAAAGTTTAACATACAATTTTTAGTTTTTCAAAATTTTTTTATTTAATATATATAATAAATAATTCAAGTTTATTCTATTTTATTTATAAAATTCTATAAAAATATCAAAACAATTATATAAATTTCCACAAAAATTATTCTGAGTTTATATAACATTAAACTTTCCTGAAATGATTTTTATTTCTGAAAAATCAATTATTTAATACTTTTAATCAATTTTTGCTAGTTTTAATCATAAATAAATCATAATAAATTCATTTTTCAATATTTTTGCACCAAAATTTTATATAAATTATTTATGATTATTTGGAACAGAAATACAATTTTTAAATTAATAAATTCTGTAAATTTAATATTTTTAAATATTAAAGTTATATTTTGACAATTTGTAATAAATGGATTTAATATTCTATTTTTTAAGAAAATAATTTTTATAAAAATTATTTTCATACTTAAAACTTTATATTGTGACCATCTTTAATTTAAAATTTACAAAAAGACTTTTGTTTATTTAATTATCAAATTTCTCTTATTTATTAAACATTTTATTTATTAATCCAACGAATGTTAATCCCCAATTCGAAACCCTAGAATATACTTGTAGACTAGATAGACTTAGACTTATTTGTTACCTTATACATAGGGTAATACTTGGCAATCTTTGGGGCTACACTTATACTTTTTCTCAAGACCTAATACTTTGTTAAGGTGAGTTTACGTAACCATGTTTATGCAATTCTTTATACTTGCAACATTATACTTAAGCAATTCTACATACATGTCTAGTTGTAAACTTTAATGCCTCATGATTTAGACAACAACTACAGTTTCAACAAGTTTCAACATTACATAATCATTAGCTATGGCCAAGCCGGCGATACTCAATAATAGATCTATTGGATTGACAATCCCACCTAGATTCGTTGACCACCTTTTATGGGGAGCGCGGGTGATTGTTATCGTTCCAACATATTATTAAGGTGAACCGTGGATGACGGGATGGACCTAAACTAGTCGGAGGTTTGATTATGTCGATTCAACATATCATGTTTATTCATGTAGACTTAAACTTACGATAGACATATGAATTGCTAAACTTTTATACTTAAACTAGTTGCTTGACATGGCTTATGTATTCTCACCAACTTCTAGTTGACCCCCCCCCCCCCTATTTTTACAACTCAATAGGAAATAATGATGCATTAAGACTAGAGTATTTACATGAGAAGACAAACTGAAGTCTATGCTTGTTTGGTATTTGTGATGTATTAGATTTCCACTTAAAACTCATTATGTATTTTCATTTTTGGATATTTGCACTTTAAATTAATTTCAATTAAAATTTGATTACCATGTGCTACTGTATACTCATTCTTACGTGACAACTCGATGTTTCCACCATCGGTTGGGGTATTACAGTACTTATGCAGTGCGGTAAGGTGATAGCCTATGCCTCCCGCCAGCTGAAACCCCATGAGATTTATTACCCGAAGCGTGATTTGGAGTTAGCAGTCGTTGTTTTTGCACTTAAACTGCAGAGACATTACATATATGTGGTTCCTTGCACCATCTATACCGACCATAAGAGTTTGAAATATTTCTTTGAGCAGAAGGACCTTAACATGAGGCAGCGCATGTGGTTGGAATTAATAAAGGACTAGGATGTGCAGATTTTGTATTACCCAGGAAAGGCTAACGTGGTGGCAGACGCGTTGAGCCAAAAGGAGAGGCCTATACCCACTCGGGTGAAGTCCTGTTAGCTTATTTTGAAACTTGATATGGGGAAGCAGATCTCTAGTGTTCAGAATGAAGCCTTACAGGTGGAGTGGATCATGACGGAGCGTATGTGGGGGCAGCAAGGAGTTTTTGAAAGCAATGGAGACAGAGTTATGTACAGGAGGATCGAGCACTACATTGTTGGGTTAGTGACGGATATTCGTGGGTTGGTGACGGCTAATGATTCTACTACATTGCAGAGGACTATTAGGTTGGCTCATACGCTAACTAATCAGAAGGTGGAACAAGGTGTCTTGCCTCCTAGGGGTGCAGCTCAGAAAGCCCCTGACAGCAACAAGAGAAAGTGGGATAGCTCTGGGAAGAACTCCACTCCGTCTCAGCCACAATGAAAGACCCGAAAAACCGGTGTCAAATAGTTGGCATTCAAAGACTAAAACCATGCTAACAATTCAAAAGAAATCTTATTTTATTTTAGAAAATTACGCAGTGGAATATCAAATAAGTTTTTAAGTTTCCCACCATGGGTTTCCCGAAACGGGTCAAAACAATAATTATAAAACCAACTAGAAAATTAGAAATAATATAAATGACATTCGAGCAAAATCCCTTAGACGTCTTCTTATTTGAAATGTCAACTGCAACTAAGTAGCCCTACTGCATGCCAACGCGTCCCTTTTACTCATCAACAAACCTGAAATCAATCTAACGTGTATGCAAAAGTCAGCTACACTGAGTGAGTTCAAGTTTTATAAATGTATATAAACAAGTAATTTGTCAAAATAAGAATTAACAAAATACCTCAAAATCAGAGTTAACAATAAGCGTAGTCCGCAAATTTGTTTTCCCCAAGCAAAATCAAAGTTTTGGATAAGTGAAATTCGGCTATTTATCTCAAGACCTCAATTACCAAAAATAATAAGCGCATTCTGCTTATCAACACAAAGTACAATCAAGTCTATTTAACTCATTCAAGACTAGAGATCAAAGCAGGCATCTCCCACTTCTGTCATAGGTCAGTTTATAATAACACATTCAACATAAACTATGCATCAACCCTAACTCAAAGCCAATACCATAACTCAGAGCAGGCATGTCCCACTTCTGTCATGGCCCAGTTTATAATACCAGGTAACCCTCAAACATATCCTATTATATATAAGATAACACATATAACTCAGACCATGTACCGATCATGCCAAGACCTGATGTAACAAGTAAGACATCAAATAGGTGGGTTTAGGGATAAAATCATGGAGGAGGCACACAGAACCCGCTATTCTAGTCATCCGGAAGATCATAAGAAGAACTATTGGTGGCCAACAATGAAGTACGAGGTAGCAACTTATGTGAGTAGGTGTTTGACTTGTTTACAGGTTAAAGCAGAACATAAGAAACCGTTTGGAAAAATTCAAACTTTAGAGGTACCGGAATGGAAGTGGGAGCATCTTACTATGTATTTCATCACTAAGCTACTCCGTACGCCAAAGTTGTTTGACACCACATGGGTGGTGGTGGATTGGTTTACAAAGATTACTCACTTCTTGCCGATACGGGGGACCTTTAACTCCGAAAGGTTGGCAGAATTGTTCCTTCGAGAGATTGTATATAAGAACGGTGTGGCAGTGTTATTATTTCCGATAGAGACACTCGTTCTACGTGAATGGGTACTAGGTTACAAATCAGCACCACGTATCACCCGCAGACGGAGGGTCAGTCGAAAAGAACCATTGAAACTCTTGAAGATATGCTTCGGGTATGCATTATTGATTCCGGCGGTAGCTGGGAGTATCAACTGCCCTTGGCGGATATTTCATATAACAACAGCCATCACGCCACTATTTGGATGCCACCGTATGAGAAGTTGTTGTGTTTCGCGACTACCTGACCTTATAAACTAGGCTATGATAGAAGTGGGATGTGCCTGCTCTGATCTATAGTATTGGTTTTGTGTCATAAATATTTTAATGAGTTATAAATATTTTTGTGTACGAATATTAGCTCATATATATTATTTAGGCATGAAATCTAAGTGGGTAGATACCGATCGCACTTGATCAACGTTATTGGTGGTCTACTGTTACTTTTCTTTTCTGAGTTGTAACCTAAAATGATTATCCGAATGTTCTGTCTTGTGTAGAAGTAAGTGGAATGGAATAGCAGTAGAAGGTTATTCATCTGTACCTCTAATTATCACATGCTTAGCAAGTTGTCCTTAAAACATTACATTTGGTGGTCCCTTATCTAAAAGGATTCAAGGACGAATCCTATTATAAGGAGTGTAGACTTGTAAGATCCTGAAAATGCGCAAATAATTATTTATATGAGACATATACCCGAATGTTTATTCAATGTATCCATTGGCGTGTTTTGGGCGTTGGACCTTATTTAATAGGTCGATAAACAAATATACCACCAATATCTTGGATTAAAGATGTTGGGTTATATTGAGACCACAGTTACCAGATTATAGACTTTTGATAGTTATTGTATAGTTTGATTAGTTAAAGGACCTAGTATGTAATTAACACAAGTTTAGTACACAAACCCTAGCTGCTGCGCACTTGTGGACGGGCCCTGCGCACTTATGTTAAGTGCGCAGGCCCAGGAGCCTTTCCTATATAAACAAAGTGTGTGCACAACTCTAGGGTTAGGGTTTTGGGATAATCTTTGTAGCACACGTGAATAGGTGCGTATTAGTCATTGTATTCCAAGGTTATTCATCATCAAATCAGTAATGGAATCATCATGTTATTCATTGTGTGTGTCGGTTTTATTCATGTTCATCTAGTATCTTTATCTTTCTGGATTAATCACTTAAAACACCTAACAAATAGGTGTTTATAAGTGATAACAATCTATTGCATATCACAAGATCTAGCATTCGGGACTTACAATTTGGTATCAGAGCCTTTGTGCTCTAGATTGTATCTACTTTAAGATACCAAAACCCTCATCTTGTTAGTTTTTATTATCAAGATTATTTTCTTTATAAACTTTCAAATTTAGGTGTTTTTCTTATATTTTAGCTTCAAATTTCGTGAAAATTGTGTTTCTAAAAGTTTATAGTATGTCATTTTAGGTAGAAAATGTTTTGGAAAGGATTCAGCTGAGTTTTGTGTTTTTCACAGCCTGTTTTGCGCATTTATTTCATACATTCTGCGCACTTATCTCATAAGTTGAGCACTTGTTTCTTGGTTTGAGTACTTGGCTCATATATTGCATACTTGTGATTATGAGTACTTAAATTTCTGGTTTTAGTACGCAATCAAGCTTATGCGTACTTGTTGCATTCCAGTGTCTTGAGCACTTATCTAGGGTTTCTGCGCACTTAAACAGAAATCTTGGATTTGTGCGCACTTATTGAAAGGTGTAGTCTTGAGTACTTGGCTAGGGTTTCTGTGAACTTAAATCTTAAACGAGAGTTTAAGTGTCTGTGCACTTAATTTAGTGCGCAGACTGATCAGTAAATACTGAGCACTTATCATGCCCAAGTGTTAACTGGTCTGTGCACTTATCAAGAAACACAGCCACACGTATACTTCCGAGCTGTGCACTTAACAAAAGACTACAACTTGACAAGGCTGTTTACATTCTTACAGGTTGCTGCATACTTATCTGGACTGCTGTGAACTTATATGCGCACTTATCTGCACACTTAGCTGTGTACTTACGGACTTGGACATTTTCTGGACTGTTAACTAAAATCTGATTAACTATACCCTTAAAATTCACCTAAATTATGGCCGGTAACGATAACCACTCAACAGTAAATCCTATCACTCAACAAGAACTTGAAACCAGAACCACAACTAGAGTTCCAAAGTTAAAAGGTGTTGAAGACTATGGAACTTGGAAGAACAGAATGAGGTCATTCTTCTATGTTACGGGCTTCACCCAATGGAATTCCATCCAGTTGGGCCCACATATTCCAATGAGAACCACTGCCACAGGAGAAGAGTTTAACCCTGATCCAACCACTTACACTGACGTCGATAAACAATTACTCCAGAGAGATCATAAGGCTTATGGTGCTCTTACCATGGCCTTATCAAACGATGTTTATAACATGTTTGAGGAGTATGGCATGGCGCATGATCTATGGTTTGCGTTAAATAAATACTATGAAGGGAATGAAGAGATGCGTCAGTACAAGCAAGACATGGTGCAGAAAGAATATGACATGTTCGGCAGTATTCGTGGGGAAAGCTTAAGCTCACACATCGAGAGGTTCATGAGCATGTTGACCAAGATGAAGAAGGCGGGAATTCCTGTGAACAACAGAAATTCAATCAAGAAACTGCTAGACTCCCTGCCAAAAGAATGGAGCATCCAGTGTATGTTAATCAGGAAAGAATATCTAGACGCCCAGTCTACCTTGGCTGACCTTATCAACACCTTGAAGTCATTTGACATGGACATCACGAAGAGAGAGATGAACCAGACCAATCCGAAGGCAGTACCCATCACTGCAATGAAAAATTTGGCATTAATGACTCCAGTGGGTAACATGGGCTCAAGCTCATCTCATGTGTATGCTGATGGAATGGGTGGTGGTAGCTCCAGCTCAGGAAAAACCGTTCCACACTCCGACTCAGTGGCAAGAACTCTCAATCCTAAACAAACGAAGCTTGCTAATGAACACGTTGAACTCTTCAACGCCTTCATGACCAGCTTTGAAGCATTGAAGACAGGTGACCTGAAGAATGATATGATGAGTCCAGAAGATATGTATCAAGTGGATCCAGATGATATGGAAGAGATGGACCTAAAATGGCAAATGGCCATGATTACTCTAAGGGTTAAGAGGTTTCAGGATAGAACAGGTCGAAGGGTTGGACTGGGAAAGGCTGGCTTTGATAAGTCAAAAATCAGGTGCTACAATTGCAAAACTCTTGGACACTTCAAGTATGAATGTCCAACTTTGAATCAAGCTGAAGTTAAACCGGCAAAGAGAATGGTGGCAATCACGGATGGAGGCGAAGCCAATCAGCAGAAGGCACTGGTGGTTCAAGATTTTGACTGGGCAGAGGAAGTTGCTGTGGCTGAGGATGAAGTGAACAAGGCACTGATGGCAAAGATCTGCACAAAATCAACACTTGGTGTGAGCTCTTTTGAAGGGTCATCAGCGGAGATGCCAAAAGGAGAAAGGATGGAGAATGCTGGTCTAAAAGGTGTGTTGAGTGAGGACAAGGGAAAGGAGGTTGCTGCCGAGGAAGCTTTAGTTGCTGAGAAGACTTCCACAAGCAAGGCTGATCAACAACCGCAGAACATGCAGAAGAAGGTTGAAGAGAGGGATCTGATGGCACTTGACTAGGATCCGAGAGGCATGCACAATCAGCCGATGAATCTTGAAACTGATGATGTCAAGTTTAAAGACGTAGTGACTTGGATCAGACGCAGCAAAGTCGGATATGCTGTGCAGCATGTTGTACCAGTCTACTATTCTCACATTGAAGACTTCTGGAGGTCAGCTAGAGTTGAAACTACATCAAGAGTCAAGCGAATCAATGCTACAGTCCGAAACAAGGCTGTAGTCATCACTGAAGACACCGTTCGAAACGTGCTGAGACTGCAAGATCAGCCAGGAACTGTCAGATTCATGCCCAAAGCAGATATTCACCAACAGTTCAAGAATTTCGGCTACAAGGGTGATTTCGACAAGAGAGGCGACATCAAGAAAAGCTAGCTAACAAGAGACTGGAGACTAATCAGTCATGTATTTATTATGTCTCTATGTCATAGAAAAGTAGCCTACAACGCGCTCAGTGCTGAATGGTCAACCGCAATGATAAAGATTTGCAAGAACGAAGCGTTCAACTTGTCAGGCATGATCTTTGATTACATGGTAAAGAATGCAGAAGCTGGGTCAAGCAAATGGGTTATGTACCCAAGGTTCGTGCAGATGATGATCAACGCACAACATGAAAATCTGCCCCTCGGTGATCAATACAATTTCACCAGAGGTGCACGATTCTTTACTGAATGCAATACGTCTGACTGGGAACCAATGCTGGAGAATATGTATGCGGCCCAGCGATATCCATTAGTCATGGAGCTGTACAACAAGATCAAGAAGAGAAGGTCAGATGCTACTGAAACTCGACAACAATCCACAGCTGCTTCTGCACCTGGACCATCTGAACCCACTCCTTCTTCAGCTCAGCCAACTGCTGAAGAGATTGCTCGTGAAAAAGCAAGGGGCAAAAGAGTGGCAACTGAACCTGCTCCATCAAAGCCCAGCAAAGGACGAGACCAGCTGGTTTATTACCAGAAGGGGGAGATACATTGACACCTGAACAGCTTGAAACTGCCGAAGTTCTTCAACAAGTTGCTGAGTATGAGAGGGCAGCGAGAAAGAAGAGGAGAGAACAGCTACCTGAGTCAGAGATTCCTCGTGTAGTGACTCAGGATGATATCGAGGAACAAGTGATCTTGGAATCCATCTTTGGGGCAGAACAACCAAATCAACCAGGGCCTTCCACTGCTGCTGCTCCAGCCCCCAAAGCTCCAGCCCAACGATCAGCTGAACCATCCTCCTCAGCTCCTGCTGCACCACGTCGCAAACCGGTGCATCAGGAACTGTATGAGAAGCTAGTGAAAGAGGTTGGTAAAACGGCTGCCAGGGAAATCTGCACTCTGAAGAGTGACGTGCACAACAATCAAGAGCTGAGAAAGAAAGTGAAGAAGCTCAAGCAAAAGAACCGGAACATGGAGAAAATCATCAAAGATCAACGATACCTGATCAAGTTTCAGAATCAGGTTCAAATGCAAATGTTTGATATGTTCCAAGAGTTCAAGAAGCAGCAAACTGGTGCTCCCAGCACTACATTTGATGAGACTTTTGATTTCGGAAAGTTTTTGGAGGAGGAGAAAGAGAAAGAAAGAGCTACTGAGGAAAGTGAGGTTGATGAGATAAGTGAAGATGAGATGGCCGAGAGATTTATGGAGATGGGAATGGATGAAGAGGTTGTTTATGAGACGTCAGATGGGCACAAGTTGGATCCTGAAAGATCAACTTGGTTTCCTAGAAGGCCCATCACCATTCCAGCCCTACATCAAAATATCCATCACACCAGGTCAGCTCACAAGGAGAAGATTATCTCCTAGAAATATGATGAAGAGAAAAGATTGTTTGCTGTGAAGAGAAGAGGGGGAGTGATACAATACTTCAAGGGTCAAAAAGAACTGAATTCTCTCCCCCGATGGGATATCAGGGAGCTCAGCAGGGCCCCATTCATCAACCACTCTCACGACACCACAGGGTCCATGCTTGAGTGGTTTATCAGGAAAGAATGTGACACTGATTTCCAAATCTTCAAGCCACAGAAACCAAGAAGGAGGATCTCCAAGAAAAGAATCGATCCAGCAACAGGACTTGGCATGATAACTTATATGATTGACCCTCCTCAGGTCGTCACACGAGTTCCTATTCGATCTGAGCTTCCAGTTATGCTGAGGG
The DNA here is from genome assembly GCA_028751855.1 of Ambrosia trifida. Classification (NCBI taxonomy): domain Eukaryota; kingdom Viridiplantae; phylum Streptophyta; class Magnoliopsida; order Asterales; family Asteraceae; genus Ambrosia; species Ambrosia trifida. Next base: position 1,619,695 of record CM054124.1, read on the forward strand.
ACTTTAAGAAGTGGTTTTACGACAGCAACACTGGTGAAGCAGTCATTAAATTGCAGGATGATTTGGAGGCTTTGAGGATTTTGGATCCAGTAGACGTGTTTTCACTTAATCTGTCATATCTGAATATGCTGTTTGCAAATCAGATTAATGTGGGTGCCGGGAACGCGTTGTTTGAAGAAGCGGTGTTATTTAGAAGGGCTGTGGATTGGGCTATGAAGCTGAAAAGGGAGCTGCTTGAGATAGTCGACGGGATCAATGCAGCAGATAAAGAAAAGGATGACAGGGAGAAAGCTGCTCAAGCTACTGCTGCTGCTGCAGAAGTTACTCAACCTGAAGTCGAGACTACTTCAGAGGTACAAACAGAAGATCCTGCAACAGTAGCCGATCCTGAAAGACCTGCAACAGAATCAACTCAAACTCCTCTAGCAGTTGAAGAAGATCCAGTCGCACTGTACATTCAAGACCCCACAGAACAGGTTGAGGGGGAGCAAAGCGAGGTTGAAATTGATTGAAGATTGAAGAACTGGTAGCTGTGGTCTAGGGGGAGTATTGTTGGGTTATATTGAGACCACAGTTACCAGATTTTAGACTTTTGATAGTTATTGTATAGTTTGATAAGTTAAAGGACCTAGTATGTAATTAACACAAGTTTAGTACACAAACCCTAGCTGTTGCGCACTTGTGGACGGGCCCTGCGCACTTATGTTAAGTGCGCAGGCCCAGGAGCCTTTTCTATATAAACAAAGTGTGTGCACAGCTCTAGGGTTAGGGTTTTGGGATAATCTTTGTAGCACACGTGAATAGGTGCGTATTAGTCATTGTATTCCAAGGTTATTCATCATCAAATCAGTAATGGAATCATCATGTTATTCATTGTGTGTGTCGGTTTTATTCATGTTCATCTAGTATCTTTATCTTTCTGGATTAATCACTTAAAACACCTAACAAATAGGTGTTTATAAGTGATAACAATCTATTGCATATCACAAGATCTAGCATTCGGGACTTACAAAAGAACTTGAGGGGCCATGTTGCCGTTTGAGGGAAACAAAAAAAGGGCCTTATGTAAAATTTTAAAAGGACCCACCCTTATTTAATGTACCCCATCTCCAACCCTACCATCCTGATATTCATCTTCTTTAGGGCCTTAACCCTAATAACGCGACCGACAACAAGAAGACAAACCATCCTTTGTCTTGTTCTTTTGTCCACGAAACACAAAAAAGGAAACCATAAGACTCCTCTAGCCTTCGCCAACAACATAACCCTACTGCCCCCTTTGTTATTTTTTTTCCTTTCGATAGTTTTTTGGGTCTACAAAGGAAATAATTTACAAACAAAGAACGTGGTTCTTCTTCTTTTCACCATCATCAATAGAAACCACATTGCTTCCTTTTTCCCTTTCTTCTTTGCCGAGACAAGAAGAAGAGTAGGAAGAATAATCCTTTCAGCCGATATATCAGATCTGTTTACACTGGTTCTCGTTAAGGATCATTTTGGGAACGGGTCTAGTTGTGGTCACTGACGTGATAGTAGCCGGTGTCGTTAGGTGAGAGTGGTGGTGTTCTCCGGTGCATGGCGTCGAGGGGGTGACTTATTCAAGCCGACTCTAGGTTGTAATCCGATGGTAGCCATGGTAACGGTGGCGTTGGGTTTTGCCACAAAAGTGGTGTATGGCGGTGGTCCGGTGTGCTGCGTGATGATGCTGCTAAGATGAGGAGTGATGAAAGTAGCATCGTTTGTCCAGGTGGGGGTGGTGCTCAGATGCGTTTCTTGGAACGATGCGTACAATGTTGATATGATAGCGCTGCACTGTTGGGATGAAGTTTTGGATAAGTTGTTGCATGATGATGGGCTATATCCATGCATGCAAATGTTAATAGGGTTTGTATGATAATCAAAGGTTGACTTGATGATGATAATGAGGTATGGAACTATTGGTTATTCGTGAAGCATGTGGCAGATATTATCATTCATTATAAGGTTTTAAGGTATGGTAAAATGATGATGATGTTGTTATTATTGCATGATTACAAGGTATAGTGGGAGTTTGGGAAATAGTTTTGGTTTGAGTATGATGATGAAACCTAAAAGTGCCAAGGGAATTCTGATGGAACCCGTGCATGGAGCGACTATGTATGTTATGAAATTTGAAATGTATAGGTCGTTGAAGCAGTTTTAGCATTCGCCCTTCTCATGTTTCTCTAGTTTTCGTGGTTGCTTTATTGAGGTGAGTTCTTATGTTCACTCTTTTAATTATTATTTTTCTAAATATTTTGGGCTGACTGACGTGCATGCTAAGCCAGTATGATTATTTTTATCAACTCACAAAATATTTCTACGAAGTTATAAATATTTTCGTGTACGAAAGAAATCCATTTTAACTCATACATAATATTTTGACATGAAACGCAAGTAGGCAGAATGCGTCTAATGTGTTATTATATGGTTTGAGTTGTATGTGCTATTATATATATATATATATATATATATATATATATATATATATATATATATGAATAGACTGTTGTCTTGATTAAAGTGTGGCTTAAGTTTTTATTTGATAAGCGGAATGCGCTTACTACCTTTAACACATATTTGATGTCTTACTTGTTACATAAGGTCTTGGCATGATTGGTACATGGTCTGAGTTATATGTGTTATCGTATATATAATAGACTATGTTTGAGGGTTACCTTGTATTATAAACTGGGCCATGACAGAAGTGGGACATGCCTGCTCTGAGTTATGGTATTGGCTTTCAGTTAGGGTTGATGCATAGTTTATGTTGAATGTGTTATTATAAACTGACCTATGACAGAAGTGGGAGATGCCTGCTTTGATCTCTAGTCTTGAATGAGTTAAATAGACTTGATTGTACTTTGTGTTGATAAGCAGAATGCGCTTATTATTTTTGTTAATTGAGGTCTTGAGATAAATAGCCGGATTTCACTTATCCTAAACTTTGATTTTGCTTGGGGAAAACAAATTTGCGGACTGCGCTTATTGTTAACTCTGATTTTGAGGTATTTTGTTAATTCTTATTTTGACAAATTACTTGTTTATATACATTTATAAAACTTGAACTCACTTAGCGTAGCTGACTTTTGCATACATGTTAGATTGATTTTAGGTTTGTTGATGAGTAAAAGGGACGCCTTGGCATATGCAGTAGGGCTACTTAGTTGCAGTTGACATTTCAAATAAGAAGACGTCTAAGGGATTTTGCTCGAATGTGATTTATATTATTTCTAATTTTCTAGTTGGTTTGGCGAGGGGTGTGATGTTGGTTGTTTATTGTTACGAAGGTGATGAAGGTGGTTGTTATTTTGTACGGGTGGTAATGATAAGGGGGTGGTCGGTCATGGTCGAGTTGGTGGTTCTTGGTGGCCGTGGTAACGGTGGCGTTGGGTTTTGCCACAAAAGTGGTGTATGGCGGTGGTCCAGTGTGCTGCGTGATGATGGTGCTAAGATGAGGAGTGATGATAGTAGCAGCGTTTGTCCAGGTGGGGGTGGTGCTCAGATGCGTTTGTTGGAACGATGCATACAATGTTGATATGATAGAGGTGCACTGTTGGGATGAAGTTTTTGGATAAGTTGTTGCATGATGATGGGCTATATCCATGCATGAAAATGTTAATAGAGTTTGGATGAAAATCAAAGGTTGACTTGATGATGATAATGAGGTATGGAACTGTTGGTCATGCGTGAAGCATGTAGCAGATAATATCATTCATTATAAGGTTTTAAGGTATGGTAAAATGATGATGATGTTGTTATTATTGCATGATTAGGAGGTATAGTTGGAGTTTGGGAAATAGTTATGGTTTGAGTATGATGATGAAACCTAAAAGTGCCTAGGGAATTCTGATGGAACCCGTGCATGGAGCGACTATGTATCTAATGAAATTTGAAACGTGTAGGTCGTTGAAGCAGTTTTAGCATTCGCCCTTCACATGTTTCTCTATCTTTCGTGGTTGCTTTATTGAGGTGAGTTCTTGTGCTCACTCTTTTAATTATTATTTTCTAAATATTTTGGGCTGACGTGCATGCTAAACCAATATGATTATTTTTATCAAGTCACAAAATATTTCTATGAAGTTATAAATATTTTGTGTACGAAATAAATCCATTTTAACTCATACATAATATTTTGGCATGAAACGTGAGTAGGAGGAATGCGTCTAATGTGTTATTATATGGTTTGAGTTGTATGTGTTATTATATATATATATATATATATATATATATATATATATATATGAATAGACTGTTGTCTTGCTTAAACTGTGACTTAAGTTTTTATTTGATAAGCGGAATGCGATTAATATCATGAACACGTATTTGGTGTCTTACTTGTTACATCAGGTCTTGGCATGATTGTTACATATTCTGAGTTATATGTGTTATCTTATATATAATAGACAATGTTTGAGGGTTATCTGGTATTATAAATTGGGCCATGATAGAAGTGGGACATGCCTGCTCTGAGTTAGCATATTGGATTTGAGTTAGGGTTGATGCATAGTTTATGTTGAATGTGTTATTATAAACTGAGCTATGATAGAAGTGGGAGATGCCTGCTTTGATCTCTAGTCTTGGTTGAGTTAAATAGACTTAATTGTACTATGTGTTGATAAGCGGAATGCGCTTATTATATTTAGTACTTGCGGTTTTGAGATAAAGAGCCGGATTTCGCTTATCCTAGACTTTGATTTTGCTTGGGGAAAACAAATTTGCGGACTGCGCTTATTGTTAACTTTGATTTTGAGGTATTTTGCTAATTCTTATTTTGACAAATTACTTGTTTAAATACATTTATAAAACTTGAACTCACTCAGCGTAGCTGACTTTTGCATACACGTTAGATTGATTTCAGGTTTGTTGATGAGTAAAAGGGACGCCTTGGCATATGCAGTAGGGCTACTTAGTTGCAGTTGACATTTCAAATAATAAGACGTCTAATGGATTTTGTTCAAATGTCATTTATATTATTTCTAATTTTCTAGTTGGTTTTATAATTATAGTTTTGACCCGTTCCGGGAAACCCATGTTGGGAAACTTAAAAACTTATTTGACATTCCGCTGCGTAATTTTCTGAAATAAAATAAGATTTCTTTTGAATTGTTAGCATGGTTTTAGTCTTTGAATGCCAACTATTTGACACCGGTTTTTCGGGTCTTTCATTGTGGCTGAGATGGAGTGGAGTTCTTCCCAGAGCTATCCCACTTTCGCTTGTTGCTGTCAGGGGCCTTCTGAGCTGCACCCCTAGGAGGCAAGACACGTTGTTCCACCTTCTGATTAGTTAGCGTATGAGCCAACCTAATAGTCCCCTGCAATGTAGTAGAATCATTAGCAGTCACCAACCCATGAACATCCATCACTAACCCTACAATGTAGTGCTCGATTGTAACACCCAAACCGATGGCGGAATCATCGAGGTGTCACGTAGTGACGATTGTTCAAAAGCACATGGTACTAAGTTGTAAATTTATTATTGAATAATTTAAATTGTCTTACATGGATGAAATGGGAAAAATACAAAAGTCTGAACAAAATAGGAAATTTGAAATAAATTATTAAAAGCAAGCACTAAAATCCAATGCTATGGAACTAAGATCAAACTGCACCTGAAACATGTACAAAATAAGTTTTGTCAACATATGAAATGTTGGTGACCATTCCTAGTTTTAATACATATTGTAAGTTGGAAAATGTTATACAATTGAAGTGCAAAGCTACAGTGCATTTATGTAAACTATGTATCATACAAATGAGCAAAATCAATCCTGTGACTGTATAAATGTACTAAAATGAACGGCGGTGTACTTATCCAATAAAAGGATAATAACTTAACAATGACCATGGATTCTCCGATGAAAAAGGGGGAGAATCACCTAGGGGGGTTGTCAATTCAATAGCGCTATCCAATATTAAGGTTGGCTTGTACATGGTTAATGATTTCACTAAGTACAAATGTATTCTACATGTAATGTCTAAGCATAAAGCACGTTTGTAAGAAAATTCACATAGTACTAGAATTGTATTGTAAAAATGTGAACTTGTATATGAAATTTGTATAAGTGTACATGTAACACCCCAAAAGTGAATAAAAACAAAAAGGGGATAGGAAATACTCACTTTCGCCAAATGACTAGATGACTAAGCGAGCGTGAAAATGCGAGTAATCCAAAGATTCAACAACGAAACTAGTCCAATTTAGAAGAAAAGAAACCGAATAGGAAAAAATATCCAGCTTCCAATTCGCCAATTACAAGAGCTTATAATCAAAGCTTCAAATGTAGAAGTAATATACTCTAGAAGAAAGGTATGAGGGAGAGTTTAATCGAATTGAAACAATTGATTTAGAGGTGCAAAGTGACTTCATTCAGAAGCTTGAGAACAAAAATTCAAAAATCCACAAATATGTTTTTCATTTTAGGGGGAGTCATTTAGCAGCTGTCAAACGTATCCTAAGATATCTGAAGGGTAGTCCGTCGGGAGGACTATGGTACTCTAATGATGATAATTTTGACCTAATTGCTTTTAGTGATGCAGATTGTGGAGGCTGTGAAAAAGACAGCAAGTCCACAACGGCTGGATGTCAGTTTATGGGGAGCAGGCTCGTGACGTGGCAATGCAAGAAACAAACTGCAGTCGCCTTATCAACATGTGAAGCAGAATATGTCTCTGCTTCAAGCTGCTGCTCACAAGTTCCGTGGATACAACAACAAATGGTTGACTACGGTTGGCAATTTCTTAAAACCCCTTTTTACTGTGATAATGAGGCCACCATTGCATTAATTAAAGACTTAGTCACTCACTCAAAAGCTAAGCATATCCGGATTAAATACCATTTTATCTGTGATTGTTATGCAAAAGAGTTGATCGATATGGTCAAAATCCACACTGATTATCAACGTGCAGATCTTTTTACCAAAGCTTTTGATAAATCAAGATTTGAATATCTTTTAAAAGCAAATGGTATAAAAGAAAAACAAGACTGATCATCACCTCGGTTTATCGCGTTTTAGTTTTAGTTTTTACCGTTTTTCAGAAAAATTCAAAAATCCAAAAATATGTTCTTCATTTTAGGGGGAGTTTATTTTTTTGAAAAACCAAAAACATTGCAAAAGTCAAAAAGCCATAAAAATTAAAAAACCACAAAATGATTTCCAGGAGAAAAAGAGGAAATGATAGTACATCAGTGGGGATCTAACACATGCTAAAGAAGTGTAATGCAATATAAGGCTTGTGTTTGAGTCTGTGTGATGTGTTGATAGGCTTCGTAGACCTATTGCTGCGTGCCTGATACATATATATCAAACGAATTGTTATATGGATGAACTCCTCATGGGCATATGGTCTTAGTCCCGTAATTTCGTTTGAAAGGGTATTTGTACAAAATTCGGAGGTTTCGGGTCGTTATGTTATTAGTTATCTGGGGATAGCCTATCTGATCTTCTGTCGTAAGTCATTACAGACCTAGATCAGACAGGGTATCTTTATAAAAGAGCTTTAAGGCCAAATCCTAAAGTTACCGAATGGAGGAACTTTCATTGTATGACGATAATCAAAGATTATCTAATGCATCGTATCCAATCATTGATGTAAATCATGATTGATATCAGCCCTCAACGTGGTAGAGTGCATAAGTTACTTTGTAGCATTGAGTTGCTGACCTGTACACCTCTGTGCCTCATACCTTGTAAATTACAGATGACGAAAGCATAATCACGCGTTACAATGAGTCTTTGTGCAATTATTCCTTGATACGGGAGTATGTCGTGTGTGTGGGAACCACAGACAATTGCGTTTATACTATAAATAACCATATCAATCTAAAGCACTGCACAACAGTCTGCATGTGAGCTTATGTGGACAACAATATCAGCAATTGCCAGATCACACATTGTCTTTAATGATAATATAAATCAAAAGATCAACGGTGTGATCAGATTTTTCAATAACTGATATGATCCTCTTACCAGAAATGAATAAACATTTATTGCTTTATCTTTACATTTCTGCATTTTACATTTTTCGTTAAAAATACAAAAACTCAAAAAGATTTTAGGTGTGTTTTAACAAAAAATTCAGAAAATCCAAAAGATTTTACATTTCTACTTTATTTTTGATAACCGATGGTGATTGATGGTGATTTTCTGAAACTTGATGGACCATTTGAGTTTTGTGATCTTAATATGAGAAATGATGAATGTCGGATGCTTAAAAGTTGAGAAAAATATTGAACGGGATTCGATTTTGAGATTTGGTAAAAAGCTCAAAAATTCCAATCTCCTTTCGCCCCTTCGATGGGTCGAATGTGGAATTTTGCTTTTACATTCAAACTTTCTAAACGATCGAATGTGAGTGTTCTTATGTCTGATGCACATTCGAACCATATTTCCTCCTTCGAACCTTTAAATAGGGTCGAAAGTGGAAATATCTTCACATTCGCCCAACTAAAAGGGTCGAATGTGGAGCCTATATAACCACTTCTGCACATTCGAACCCTCATTCCAAAAAATTTCAAAATTATGAGATTACACCACCTTGTTGCTCGTTTATTTTAAACCATATCATTGTGATCCTCGTTCAATTCTGATCATTTCAAGCCCAGATTTGCAGGTATTCATCCATTATTCAAGTCAGAATCAGTGGTTTTATGTTCGAACCCTATGATTGAATCAAATCATGACTTATGGACTGTAATAGTTATAATTTTCGATGAGGATTCAATGCTTAAGTGTTTTAGGGGGAGAGGATAACAAAATCAAGGGTTATAACACATCAGATTGTTAAATTGATTGATAAAACCCTTCGAACCCTAGATTTTAGGGAAAAACACTTAATCATTGAATAATAATGACAATTGATTGATGATAAAGGTTAATCGGACCTATTAAAAACATAACAAATCAAAATGGCATGTTAAAACATTCAAAATCAAAATCTGAGATTTTTGAAGATGAACAGCCTATTCGACCATTTCAAAAGGGTCGAATGTGACTTTTTGGTCGAAGGTGGCTTGTTCAAACGCTCGAAAGAGGACAAAAGGTCGAATGTACATTTTTAAACCAACTTTTTCACATTCGAACCTTATTTCCACATTCGAACCTCTTATTTCCCACATTCGAACCCACCATTCGGTCGAATGTGGAATTCCAAAATCAAAAATTTCATTTTTGTATATTTTGCCCGTTTTTAATGTGTTTTTGTGTTTTGTTTGTGCAGATTAACAATGTCTGAACCTCAAAGTTCTGATATACCAGCAGGTTCATCAGAAAAGGCTACCGGGAAGAAGCCGGAAGAAGAGCTACCATTTGAAGAAGCTCATAATTGTTGTGCTTTTCTTGGCGACTTGAAGAAACATACCGAATTCACCGGTATTGTTGACTTTCTAAAGAGGAGTAGAGTTGTTGATGCTATTGCCACTCCTGCTATCATTTATAGAGACCATCAGAAGGAATTATAGACTAATGCACGAATCGACTTTTGGGATAATGAAACTGCTATTGTTAGTAAGATTCAGGGGGAGTTGGTAATTGTATCTGAAGGTGACATCAGAAAATCCTTGAAGTTGAATGACAAGAAGACTGATCCGAGATGCTTATCTTGGATTGAATAGAGGAAATGCTTTTTATGGATGAAATATAACGGACCAATCACAGACGAAGCCTTACATAAAGGTAAACTGTGCCCTCAGTTTAAATACCTGGCTCATGTGATGTTACATGTCTTCGGGTCTATGAGTGGAGGATATGACGTGATGAGAAAGAGTATTAGCTCTTTAATGGTTGCCCTGATTCTGAACAAACCATTCAATGTATCTGGAATGATACTTGACCACATGCTTGAACCATTGAGAGGCTTGAAGAGTAGGAAGTTTTTACTGTATCCAAGATTCCTACAGATGATATTCGATCAGAAATACAAGAAGTTGAGGAAAGATCCAACTCAGATTGTGGTACAGGATCATATGAGTTTGAGCACGTTGCGAAGAAAGGAACACATTTGGTGGATCAGGAGTCTATGGATTCTGAAGAGACTCGGGAGGAAGAGAGATGGGATTATGCTAACGAGACTGTCAAGACCACCACGCCCAAGGGCACTGTGGCTGGTGAATCTAAAAGTCTGAATCAAAATTTGGAAGAACAGAGAATGGAGAGTCCAATTGTGATGGACGATATTGATGAAAGTCTTGGTTTGGGTTCTGAAGATTTTGGTGTATCGCCAAAGGCTGGAACTAAACAAAAGAATCCAACATACAAGAAGAAAGCTAAGGCTGTTGAAATTGAAAAGCCAATGAAAAAGAGAGCTAAAGAAATTGAAAGTTTAATTGCAGGAAAGAAAGTTCCTGTAATGTCTAGTTCAAAGTCTCCCGTGACATCCCCAGCAGCTAAGAAACATAAAACATCTGCTGCTGAGCAATCCAATATTCCAACTGATGATTTTAACGCTACGTTGGATAGAGTCTTGAACAAGTTTAAGAAAAAGACTCCAGTTGCTGAGGCTTCAACTCCTAAGGTTACTATATCAGGAGATGTGATGGATGCAGTTAATCAGAAGCTGACTGAAATGATGAAAATCATTAACCAACAACAAGAAGAGATTGAGCAGTTGAGAAAGAATGATAGAAAGATGTTGGATGTAGTTGAATCTTCACAGGAGAGCCAGGAAGAGTTAGCAGCAAAGATTAAGCATGAACAGAGAAATACGAGAAGGTATAGGGCTTTAAGACTTGAAAACAAGCAAGTGAAGAAAGATAACAAAGGGCTTAGAAAGTTGATTGATGATCTTTATGAAAGAGCTCCTCACTTACAAGAAGGAGAGGAAGATAAAGAAAGAGATGAAGAGCTTGTTGACTTTGAACCATCTGAGTCTGATGAAGAAGATGATGAAGAACTTGATCAGGATGGCGGTGATGCTCCTGAGAAGAAAGATGGTGATGATAATGATGGTTCAGGTGATGATTCTGGAGTTGGTAATAGTTCTGCTAATGATGATGATGATAACACTGATCAGTATAAGTATGAAAAGAGAGAATCAGGAAAAGATGCAGGAGAATCTAGTTCGAAAGCTCCTGGTGGCAATACTGACGATGATGATATTTTTTGGAATGAGAAGAACAGATCTTTATCTAAGGAAGATAAGAAGCTGGACGATTGAGATGACAGGAAGATTTCCAGAAATATTTGAGTCAGATGACATGAGATTTGAACTTGCGTACAATGATCCTGATCTTGAAGATGGAGAAGTTTCTGCAGCTGTTTTGAAAGAAATACTTGAAGGACTGGCTAAACAGGTTGGAAAATCTCTTGAAGAGTTAATGAGTGAGAATTACATATCGAATATTCCTGAAAAAGAAGCAGGAAATCACTCTGATGATAGAGATGCTCCGGTGTTTGAAGATGTTGAAAAAGAGGATATTACAAGCGAGGAATATCCATAATACTTCAAAAATGATAAGGATTCTGGATTTCCTGAATTCTCTGAAGAACCGTTGCGCCAAGCTGAGAAACTTGCTCGTGAGAAAAGCAAGAAGTTCGTTGATGAAGTTTTCAAGAACTCAGATTGTCAGAAACCGACTGTTGAACAATCTGATGATCTGAAGAACTTGTTAAGGAAGCTGAAAGAGAAAGAAGCCAACCGACCAAAGACTAAAATTCAGGGAGGTTTCTATAAGTTCCATAACGAACTGTTTAAAGGAAAAGCTCTCAGGTGGAAATATTTGAGACATCTAAGGTGTGTTGCAGTGAAGTGGGAGAAAGGAATTCTGTACTTTCACAGATTCCATGACATAAAGACACTACCTTATTGGGCTGTACGCGATATTTGCAGACACACGATGTCAGGTGCTACAGTAAACAACGATGTTGTCGGTTACTTTGCAGATCGCATGGCGAGAGAGAGTAGAACTAAATGGGAAGTGTTCACCCCACAGTATCCGAGGAGGATTATGCATAAGAAGAAAGATCAGATAACGGGGTTGACCAAGGTTACTTTGAAATATGAGCCACCGACAGTTTTGAAGCATATACCTTTGATGCCTATTCCACAACACTTTTCGAAATACTTTATGTGGTGGTATTATGATTGGAAGACGACAGAGGCTATTATCTTGTTGAAGGATGGGAAGAATGATTTCAAGAAGATAGATATCTTTCATCCGATGTGGTTGATAAACTGCTCTCATGAAGATATTATCATGCTGTATTACAATCCAATATACTGTGAAGAGAAAGACAGTGAACAGGCTGCAAAATACCAACGTGTGGTATTTTTATGTTTTGCATGCGATGTTAACGCGGGGTGCGACTATGATAAGAAGCTGGGGAAGTTTGTTCACGTTCAAAAGACAGAAAAGAAGAAACCAAAGCAGACTCATGAACCAGTTATGACTAAAGAGAAGAAGACCTTACTGCACATCAAGTTGATTGTGATACCCCGCATTTTCAGGTTAAATACTTTTACTGAACTCTAGTTAACTTACATGTTCATACATGGCTAGATACTTAACTAGGGTTAGTTAAGTAGGCTTAACATATGTTAGAAGATGCTAACATATGTTATACGTAGGAAAATCCTTGTTAAATACACACATGAGTCCTATATCCCAAACGTTGGTGAATTATGTGACATACATAGAAATAATATATACAAGTGAATTTTGGTAAACCTGAAGTATGTGCTTATGTGAATTACATGTTTTTGTAAATGATCGCCTAACTGAAAGGTAATGCGTAGATTATGCAAATTACGTGCACAACATGAATAATATGCCATGTAATAATAAAATAATGGTTTTTATATAATTTAGCATGGTTAATAATATTGGGTTCGGTATTGGGCTAGAACATGGTTAACGGGTTAAGTTAATGGACTAGAAGGGCCCTAATACCAATTGTTTGGGGAACAAGCAAAGCCCATTCACAATTAGGAGGCAAGGAAAAAGATAAAAACCCTATCCCTTGCCCCCTTGGTGCCGTGCGAACCACCCCCCACCCCTCTCTCTCTCTTTGTTTTCAAGCAATCAAGTAATCTTGCACTAATCAAGCTAGTTCGGGTTGGATTTCAAGGCTCTAGGGAGTTTAATCTTTCACAAGGTATACGTTCTTACGATTCTTGATAAATTATAATGATTGAAAAACTTTAAAAACCCTAAAAAGAATATATATAAAATCGCATACATGCATATGTAGGAGTTCTTGAATGTTCTTGATGATTGATGATGATGATTGTTATTAGCAGCCATGATTAGGGTTTTAACATGATAATATATGTGTTTTGATATGATTAATATGGTGTTTAATCAGTACTATAGGTGTTATACATGTATTAGGGATGTTTATGAAGAATTAGGGTTTGTAGATTACTTGGGATGCAAGTTTCAGATTCTGACAGATTTGTTTGAACGTGTTGAAGGGGCTGTAACGGGTTGGTAAATCGATTGTTTTGATGATTTCTTTGCATGATTGTAATGTAAAAGGTCTTAGCTATTCATAATGGGCAAAACCATCGATTTTGGACACCGTATGAGTCGTTTTTGGAATTTTAATTGATTAGGGGTCATATCAGATTTTCGGATTTATAAATTGGGCTAACTTTAAATGGTCATAACTTGAGATTTACAAGGAGTTAGGTTATGAAATTTTTACAGTAGGTCAATACTGGAAAAATAGAGCTTTTACAAGTGGATTCATCTCGTTTGGATGGATACACAATTTTTAAGAATTTTCCTACTAAACTGACCTGTTAAGGATGGTTCCTACTATTCTAGATACCCCATACTCTGTTGAACTGGCCGATGGGAAGCCTGTCGAGGTAACCCATGTACATCGTGACTGTAAGCTCGAGTTGAACAAGCAATTGTTTGCCATCAATCTCTTACCTATCACCCTAGGTAGCTTTGATCTCGTGGTTGGAATGGACTGGTTGTCCAAGCAACACGCGGAAATTCTCTGTCAGGAGAAAATTGTTCGCATTCCTCTCCCAAGTGGAGAACTATTATCCATACAGGGTGATCGAGGTGGTGCCATGGTGGGTATCATCTCCTATATGAAGGCCCAGAAGTGTATTCGCAAGGGCTGTCCGGCCATTTTGGCCAACATATCTGATACTCGAGCCGAAACCGAAACTAGAATTGAGGACATCCCAGTGGTCCGAGACTTCCAAGATGTCTTCCCAGAGGAACTACCTGGACTCCCACCCGTTCGTCAAGTGGAGTTTCAGATTGACCTTGCACCTGGAGCAGCGCCAGTTGCGCGCGCACCATACCGTTTGGCACCAGGGGAGCTTCAAGAACTGTCTACCCAACTCCAAGAGCTATTGGATAGGGGTTTCATTAGACCCAGTTCTTCGCCATGGGGAGCTCCAGTTCTGTTTGTTAAGAAGAAAGATGGGAGCTTTCGTATGTGAATAGATTATCGGGAGTTGAACAAGGTAACGGTTAAGAACCGATATCCTTTACCTCGTATTGATGATTTGTTCGACCAACTGCAAGGGTCGAGCTTCTACTCTAAGATTGACTTGAGGTCGGGGTACCATCAGCTGAGAGTCCGAGAAGAGGATGTGGCGAAAACGGCGTTTCAAACCCGTTATGGACATTATGAGTTTTTGGTTATGCCATTTGGGCTAACTAATGCACCTGCGGTGTTCATGGATCTAATGAACCGTGTGTGCAAGTCTTACTTGGACAAATTCGTCATAGTGTTCATAGATGACATATTGATCTATTCCAAGAGTAGAGAGGAGCACGAGCAGCACTTGCATTTAATCTTGGAACTACTGAGGGATGAGCAGCTATATGCAAAGTTTTCTAAATGCGATTTTTGGATTCGGGAAGTCCAATTCCTTGGGCATGTGGTCAACGAGGCAGGAATACATGTGGACCCAGCCAAGATTGACGCTATCAAAAAGTGGGAGGCTCCTAAGACCCCTACTGAAGTGCGTCAATTCCTTGGTCTCGCGGGATATTATCGCAGGTTTATTGAGGGATTTTCTAAGATCGCTCAACCCCTCACCGCCCTAACGCAGAAAGGTATTACATATAAGTGGGGAGATGCCCAAGAAACTGCCTTTCAGCTACTAAAGTCCAAACTTTGCAGTGCACCGATATTATCGTTGCCTGAGGGTACAGAGGACTTTGTAGTATATTGTGATGCGTCTATCCAAGGCTTAGGGTGCGTGCTGATGCAACGTGATAAGGTAATTACATATGCATCGCGACAACTGAAGGTCCATGAGAAGAACTACCCCACTCATGATTTGGAACTGGGAGCGGTAGTTTTCGCTCTCAAAATCTGGAGGCACTACCTCTATGGAACCAAGTGCACAATTTTCACTGAACACAAGAGCCTTCAACATATATTTGACCAGAAGGTACTAAACATACGACAACGTCGTTGGGTTGAACTCTTGAACGATTATGACTGTGCCATCAAATATCATCCAGGGAAAGCTAACGTAGTAGCTGATGCCCTCAGTCGAAAGGAAACGAAACCCAAAAGAGTGCGAGCCTTACAACTCACCATTCACTCTAACCTTCCTGATAAGATACGTGAAGCCCAGAGTGAGGCATTGAAGGAAGAAAACATCGGGCTTGAGACCCTACATGGTGCGGATAAGCACTTGGAACTGGGAACAGACGGTCTGCAGTACTTCATGAATCGAGTCTGGATACCACGATTTGGGGATCTCAGACAACTGGTGCTCGATGAAGCACATACCTCTCGCTATTCGGTACATCCTGGTTCGGACAAGATGTATCAAGATCTTAAGACTCTGTACTGGTGGCCAAACCGAAAGCCGAGATAGCCACTTATGTTAGTAAGTGCTTGACTTATGCGAAGGTTAAGATTGAATACCAAAAACCTTCAGGCCTACTCCAACAACCAGAGATTCCAATGTGGAAATGGGATGGAATTTCCATGGACTTCATTACAAAGCTTCCTAGGACGCCAACGGGCCATAACATGATTTGGGTTATCGTGGACCGTTTAACCAAATCGGCCCACTTCTTGGCAATAAAAGAAACGGATTCGGTAGAAAAGCTGGCGAACCTATACATCAAGGAGATAGTCTCTAGGCATGGGGTGCCTACTTCCATTATATCTGATCGCAATGGGTGATTCACTTCTCGTTTCTGGACTACCCTCCAAGATGCTTTAGGAACTCGTCTTGATATGAGCACAGCCTATCACCCACAGACGGATGGACAAAGTGAACGCACCATCCAAACATTAGAGGATCTACTACGAGCATGTGTGGTGGACTTTGGTATTAACTGGGATAAGCACTTGCCCTTAATCGAATTCTCTTACAACAACAGTTACCACACTTCGATACAGTGTGCGCCTTTCGAGGCACTTTACGGGCGCAAGTGTAGGTCTCCTATCTGTTGGACTGAGGTTGGGGATAGCCAACTAACAGGTCCCGAACTCGTGCACGAAACTTCTGAGAAGATAGTGCAAATTAGAAACCGGATGGCTGCTGCTCGGGACCGACAGAAAAGTTATGCTGACAAACGTCGAAAACCTTTGGAGTTCCAGGTTGGGGACAAGGTTTTGTTAAAGGTGTCACCATGGAAAGGAGTGATACGCTTTGGGAAACGAGGGAAGTTAAATCCCAGATACGTCGTACCTTTCGAGATCGTTAAAAAGATTGGTCCAGTAGCTTACCAGCTAAATCTACCAGATGAACTCAGTGGAGTACACAATGTATTCCACGTCTCAAACTTGAAGAAATGCTTATCTGATACGACACTGGTAGTACCACTGGAGGAGATCCAGGTGGATGATCAGCTGCGGTTCGTGGAAGAACCAGTGGAGATTCTTGAGCAGGGCGTCAAGAAACTCAGACAAAGTACTATACCTATTGTTAAGGTACGGTGGAATTCCCGTCTAGGACCGGAATATACGTGGGAGCGCAAAGATCAGACGCGGCTCAAATACCCACACCTCTTTACTGAACCTGAAATCGTACATAGATCCAACGCGGAACATAAAGCAGCTCTTTCAAAGTGAATTTCGGGGCGAAATTCCTTTCAACTTGGGGATGATGTGACATCCGGGAACCAAGCACACATTTTTATAGCTGGCTTTACTGTTTACTTGCTGAATTTCGGGACGAAATTCTTTTCAACTTGGGGATGATGTGATACCCTACATTTTCAGGTTAAATACTTTTACTGAACTCTAGTTAACTTACATGTTCATACATGGCTAGATACTTAACTAGGGTTAGTTAAGTAGGATTAACATATGTTAGAAGATGCTAACATATGTTATACGTAGGAAAATCCTTGTTAAATACACACATGAGTCCTAGATCCCAAACGTTGGTGAATTATGTGACATACATAGAAATAATATATACAAGTGAATTTTGGTAAACCTGAAGTATGTGCTTATGTGAATTACATGTTTTTGTGAATGATCGCCTAACTGAAAGGTAATGCGTAGATTATGCAAATTACGTGCACAACATGAATAATATGCCATGTAATAATAAAATAATGGTTTTTATATAATTTAGCATGGTTAATAATATTGGGTTCGGTATTGGGCTAGAACATGGTTAACGGGTTAAGTTAATGGACTAGAAGGGCCCTAATACCAATTGTTTGGGGAACAAGAAAAGCCCATTCACAATTAGGAGGCAAGGAAAAAGATAAAAACCCTATCCCTTGCCCCCTTGGTGCCGTGCGAACCACCCCCACCCCTCTCTCTCTTTGTTTTCAAGCAATCAAGTAATCTTGCACTAATCAAGCTAGTTCGGGTTGGATTTCAAGGCTCTAGGGAGTTTAATCTTTCACAAGGTATACGTTCTTACGATTCTTGATAAATTATAATGATTGAAAAACTTTAAAAACCCTAAAAAGAATATATATAAAATCGCATACATGCATATGTAGGAGTTCTTGAGTGTTCTTGATGATTGATGATGATGATTGTTATTAGCAGCCATGATTAGGGTTTTAACATGATAATATATGTGTTTTGATATGATTAATATGGTGTTTAATCAGTACTATAGGTGTTATACATGTATTAGGGATGTTTATGAAGAATTAGGGTTTGTAGATTACTTGGGATGCAAGTTTCAGATTCTGACAGATTTGTTTGAACGTGTTGAAGGGGCTGTAACGGGTTGGTAAATCGATTGTTTTGATGATTTCTTTGCATGATTGTAATGTACAAGGTCTTAGCTTTTCATAATGGGCAAAACCATCGATTTTGGACACCGTATGAGTCGTTTTTGGAATTTTAATTGATTAGGGGTCATATCAGATTTTCGGATTTATAAATTGGGCTAACTTTAAATGGTCATAACTTGAGATTTACAAGGAGTTAGGTTATGAAATGTTTACAGTAGGTCAATACTGGAAAAATAGAGCTTTTCCAAGTGGATTCATCTCGTTTGGATGAATACACAATTTTTAAGAATTTTCCTACTAAACTGACCTGTACGAATTTTTATAATTTTTGTGTTTGGAATTAAGACAAAACAAAAATTGGTATTGTCGAGTGAATCCCAAATAAAATTCAGTAAAAATTTGGGACTCTAATTCATTCGTTAAGTATTTTAAATAAATTGTTTTTCACAGCGCACAATCTGTCCTAAAAACACAGATTGTGTACGGGGTCTTTAAGTGACTATTTGGAGTTCTATGTGGTGTGTAATTGACATGTACTTGTGTGGAAACTTGTATGAGATGTATTTGATGCATTAAACTGATAATAATTGCTATGATCACCAACGGGATACGTAGGACATACTTGAGCATGTAGAGTCATTAGGTGTCACCACACGGTTTTGAACTTTTAAAAGTCTTGGATAAACGAGTTACATGGTGTGTTGGTTACGCACGTATACTCACCTAGTGACATTTGTAATAGGGAGTTGGTAGCACGTTACTATTCGTGGAATTTGGATTTTCACTTGCGACCTAAGGTGAGTTTCACTACTCTTTTTCTCAAAAGCATGCGTCTCAGGTATGAGACACTTTACTTAACATTTTCTAGTCCGGTTTAGGACTACTTACACATCCCGGGTTGGGATGCCATGGATCCTTATGAGGGTCGGTTACTTTGCTAGTTCGCAATTGTGTCCTTGATAAAGTAAACCATTTCTATCATCTGTAAGTCCTCACGTACCGAATGAGTTTCCAGGGTTGGCAAGCGGGTTATTAGTTGATAGCGCTATTAGGTCTTACAAACCTCACACCTGTAATATTACGCATTAAATTCTTGTACGTTACGCACCGACATTTAATAAAACGTCAAGTTTCATAATTATCGTCGCATTTATTATTTTTGTCGCTAATATGGAACCCTAATGATATATATATTATTATATGTGTGTGTGTGGTTATAATTAATTAAAAAAAAAAAGACCTGCCTTGGCCGGGATTCGAACCCGCGCCAAAGGCCGGTCCGAACCAACACTTGTGCACAAACCAGCTGGGCTGGCCACCTTCTCGTGATTAACCCGGACGCGAATTATACTTAAGCACATATCAAAACCCCCACAGTTGACTAGGAAAAGTCAACTGTGGGATTCCTTGTTGCCCAATCCGTAGTATTTACGCGTAATTGTTTTATTTTTGGCAATTTCGTGTATAAACCGGCCCATTATAACATAATTGCACAACGATTGCACGGCAATTGTTGCCCTAATCGTCTAATTGGCCGCGTATTATTACAAGGAAAGTCAACTACCTAATTAACCCTAACCCTAATCCATTAGTATAAATTGAGGCCTCCTGGACCTTGACAAATCGCTCACAACTCTCCCTCAATCTCTATTTCTCTCTTATACTGCTCTGTTCGTTGTTAATTGCTCGTGGTTGACTTTTCCCTTTGACCCGATCATAATCATCATTACCACACTGTGAGTTCAATTTTTTTGGTGGGATATATTCATCGGCGATCAGACAACATTAGCCCTAACAATAATCGGGCTATAGTTGTCTGATTTGCTCAATTGATAAGCTAGGGTTCATCGCGTTTTAATTGGGGATAATACTGATTTTTGCATATTGTATTTAATTAATTGAAACCAGAAGTCATCACAACCACCGGCCTAGGCCAGGTGGTTGAGACTCTAACCTTCCACCATGGTCACCCGGGTTCGAGTCCCGGCTCTGACCGGCTTTTTACACTCTTTTCCTTTCTTTTCTTTTTAACTATATAATTAATTATATATATATATTAATCCTTTAAATCTTTTAAATTCTTTTTAAAATACCTAAACTATTTTATAAATCCTAAAAAAATTAATATTACTTAATCTGATATAAAAGATTTATTTACAACTTTTATTTTTCAGAAATCCTTTTATTTAATATTTATAATAATTAAATCATTTTTATACTATTATAATTATAAAAATCCATTATTATATCAAAACAATTTATTTAAATTCTCCAAAAATTATCCTAACTTTTTATAAAGTTAAACTTTACTGAAATAATTTTTAATTCAGTAAAATCATTTATTTATTATTTTTAACCAATTTTTGTAAGATTTAATCATATTTAATTCATAATAAATCCAATTTTCATCATTTTTGCACCAAAATTTTATACAAATTATTTTTAATCATTTAGATCAGAATTATGATTTTTAAAATAAGATTTCTTTAATTTTAGTATTTTTGAATATTAAAGTTAATAATTGGCTATTTATAAATAAATAGATTTAAAAATCTATTTTAAATGAAATAATTTTATAAAAATTATTTTATTGCTTCAAACACTTTATTGTACTCATTTAAAATTCAAATTTTGTAAAAAGATTATTTTTCATTAATTATCCAATTTTCTTATTTAATTAACATTTTTTTTAAATTAAATTTAACAATTGATTATCCCCAAATCGAAACCCTAGGATGCACATATTAGTTTATATAGACTTAGACTTATTATATATTACCTCATTATAGGGTAATATTTGGAATCACGTTGGGCAACACAATTATCATATCTTTTTCAACAAGTTAACATTTGCTAAGGTGAGTTTACATAGCCCCTTTTATCACCACTTTTGGGGTGAAACATGTTATAACACTTTTCATTGCAATTCAATCATCAATGTGTTTATGTGTTTTCTATGTTGCATATTGTCTTGAGCATGATTAGAGTAAGCACCATTCTAGCATAATCATTAACATTGATCAGCCGACGGTATACATTGATAGATCTATTGGACTGACAATCCCACCCGGATACGTGCCTCCTACCAAGGTTACGTGGGTGTTTGTTATCGCATAACATATTGGGACCATAAGTGTATGGTATGTATCATTTTATAACAGTCAGCAGGGTTGATTATGCACTCGATTTATTTCTAATATGTTTCTCACATATGGGCTAGATTAACATGACACATGAATTGCATAACCTTTTATTCATTTTATCATCAAAAACCTATGTAATTCTCACCAACTTATGTTGACCCAAAATACTTTCAAAATTAACATGTTTCAGGTAACAATGAAGCTGAGGCTTGAGTTAGCATGAGGATTTATCTTGAAGTTTATTTGAAGTTTTGAAGTTATTATTTGATGTTGTGTATTTGAATTCTTAGACATTATTTCACATTTTGGATATTATGTTTGAATAAATTATTTAAAATTTATATTATACCATGTGCTACTGAAAACAATCATCAATACGTGGCACCCCGATGTTTCCGCCATCGGTTGGGGTGTTACAGATTGGTATCAGAGCCTTGGTTATAGGGAATTAGGTTATTAGATATAATCTAGACTATAACCTTAGGGACTAAAACAGTACTTGCTTCTCCTACTTGTAACCCTAATTGCTTCCCTAATCCTATCCTTATCCTATACCCTAAACCTACATGTGACTACTCTTAATTGTCTGCTGCAATCCTGATCCACCATTAGATTAATAGGACAAAATCCTCAGGTTTAACCTGAACCCCCTTGAGATCTCGTCGAAGTTCTAGATTTTAATAACGAACACGTGCAATCTGGAAGGGTGAACGCCTGTATTCTGAGTCTTCTGTCTAGGCTGGCATTGCGCATATATCCCAATCAGACGAGGGACCCGGATGCCTACCTGGGAATTCTCGGGATGAGTGTTCACTTATAGGCTAAAGCATGTCTTCATATGTTATTAGAATTTAGAATCTTTGATAAGTCAACGTTTTCGTTTATTCGTTTTAATTAATGGATAAATGATTACATTCCTTATATGAACTCTCATTCATTTCATTGTGTCTATTACAGATCATGCCTCCTCGTCGCAGCACTCGCAACAACAATGGTGAGAACCCCGCAGAAGGTGGAGATAACCATAACCACAACCATGACCAAGTTCCTAACCACAACAACAATGGGGTCGATGCTCAACTGGCTGCGATCATTTCTCAACAAATGGCGCAGCAAATCGCAACTCTGGTTCCCAACTTACTTGCTCAGGTCATCCAATTGAATGGGAATGGTCACAACAACGGGAACGGGAATGGCAATGGCAATGGCAATGGCAATGGACCCCAAGCTTGCACCCTCAAGCATTTCAACTCTTGCAACCCTCCAAAGTTCAGCGGTGAAGAAGGAGCTACTGGACTTCTCCAATGGTTTGAGGGTATTGAAAATACCTTCATCAACAGTGAGTGCCCCAACAATTTCAAGGTTCGTTACGCCATGAGTGTTCTCCATAAACGAGCACTCACATGGTGGAATGAAGAAAAGCGTACTCGTGGGGCCGAAGTTGCTCTTGCTATGACTTGGGACCAGGTCAAAGAGATCATGAAGGAGGAGTTCTGTCCTCGCAATGAAGTCAAAAAGCTTGAGGATGAGTTTCACACCTTGGCTCAAGATAGTGGGGAAAATCTTGCCTACAACACCCGCTTTCATGAGCTTAGCTTACTGTTGCCACACAAGGTTACTCCTCTGCCGGTAGCCATCGAGAAGTACATCGGTGGTCTGCCCATGCAAATCCAGGACACTGTTTGGGGTAGAAATCCTGCAACTCTGGAAGAGGCCAAACGTCTAGCGGCCACTCTTACTGATAATCATGTGAAGAATGGTACTCTGGTTCGCAAGGGCTCTAAGAAGACTGTTGCCAAAGATACTCCACAGCCTGCAATTGAAGTCAAGCCTGAGACCTCAAGCAACAAGAAGCGCAAGGCTAGAAACTATATGGTTGCTGCTACTCCACCTGCTGCCCAAAACCCAGCCAAGAAACCATACACCGGACCTCACCCTTTGTGCAACACTTGCAAGTATCACCATCCCACACAGGTGCCATGTCGATTTTGTACTAAGTGTCAACGATATGGTCACCTGGTGAACGTCTGCCGATCTCCTGCTGCCCAAGACAACAACAACCCAGCTCCCAACCAACAAAACAACAGGCCTACTCGTGGTCAATGCTACGAATGTGGTAACCCTAATCACTACATCAACAACTGTCCTAACCGTAACCGTAACCAAAACCAAAACCAAAACCAAAACCAAAACCAGAACCAAAACCAAAACCAGAACCGCAATCAGAACCAAGGTGCTCGAGGTCGCGCCTACAATCTCAACGCTAATCAGGCCCGTGACAACAATGAAGTGGTGAATGGTACGTTTCTCATTAATAATCACTATGCATCCATATTATTTGATTCAGGAGCTGATAAGTCATTCGTGTCACTGAAGTTTGAACCTTTACTTAACTTACCCCACACTAATCTAGAAGACCCTTTTGTGGTAGAGGTAGCTAACGGGAAGTCTATTTCGATCGGTTCTATTATTCGTAATTGCTTGTTGAATCTCGATGATCATACCTTCCCTATCGATCTTATTCCCATGCATCTTGGTAGTTTTGATGTTATAGTAGGCATGGACTGGTTGTCAACTCATCGTGCCGAAATTCTGTGCTTCGAGAAAGTCATACGCATTCCTCTCGAATCTGGTGAGATTTTGAAGATCTATGGTGAGAAACCCTGTGGTGAGCTTAAGCTTATGTCTTGTACTACTGCCCAAAAGTACTTACGAAAGGGGTATACAGCCTTCTTAGCTAACGTGATAGAGAAGAAGGACAAAGGCAAGAGTATCCAAGACATTCCTATTATCCGAGACTATCCTGAAGTCTTTCCAGAGGATTTACCTGGTTTGCCTCCTGCTCGACAAGTGGAGTTTTGTATTGATCTTGTTCCTGGTGCTAATCCTATTGCTAAAGCTCCTTATCGTCTTGCACCCTCTGAGATGCAAGAACTTGCTAGTCAATTACAGGAACTTTCTGATAAAGGGTTCATTCGCCCTAGTTCTTCTCCATGGGGAGCCCCTGTCTTATTTGTTAAAAAGAAGGATGGTTCTCTTCGGATGTGTATTGACTACCGTGAACTCAACAAACTCACCATCAAGAATCGTTATCCACTTCCTAGGATTGACGATCTCTTCGATCAACTTCAAGGAGCAACCCACTTCTCGAAGATTGATCTTCGTTCTGGTTATCATCAGCTTAGAGTCCACGATGAAGATATTCCCAAGACAGCTTTTCGCACTCGCTACGGTCACTATGAATTCATGGTTATGCCTTTCGGTTTGACCAATGCTCCCGCGGTATTTATGGATCTGATGAATCGGGTTTGTAGACCCTATCTCGACAAATTCGTGATCGTTTTCATTGATGACATTTTGATTTACTCTAAGTCAAAATCCGATCACGAGCAACATCTTCACTCTATCTTGAGTCTCCTAAAGAAAGAACAACTGTACGCCAAGTTCTCCAAATGTGAATTTTGGCTTAAGGAAGTTCAATTTTTGGGACATGTCATTGATATGAACGGAATTCATGTTGATCCTGCAAAGATCGAAGCTATGAAGGATTGGAGTGTTCCTACCACTCCAACGGAAGTCCGTTCTTTTCTTGGGTTGGCTGGTTATTATCGTCGATTCATCGCCAATTTCTCCAAGATCGCTGTTCCTCTCACTACCTTAACTCACAAGGGTAAACCCTATGAGTGGGGACCTAAGCAAGAGGAAGCATTTGAAACTCTTAAGCTGAAACTTTGTGAAGCTCCTGTCTTATCTCTACCTGATGGTAATGATGATTTCGTGGTCTACTGTGATGCATCGAACCAAGGTCTCGGTTGTGTTCTCATGCAACGAGGAAAGGTTATCGCTTATGCGTCTCGACAACTCAAGATTCACGAGAAAAATTATACCACCCATGATCTGGAATTGGGCGCTGTTGTCTTTGCACTCAAGATTTGGAGACATTATCTTTATGGGACCAAATGTGTGGTGTTCACGGACCACAAAAGTCTCCAACATGTCTTCGATCAAAAGAATCTTAACATGAGGCAACGACGTTGGGTTGAATTACTTAACGACTATGATTGCGAAATTCGCTACCATCCTGGCAAAGCGAATGTTGTGGCTGACGCACTTAGTCGTAAAGAGCGTGTCAAACTCCAATGTGCGAGAGTTCGTACTGATCTTCAAGATCGCATTCTCCAGGCTCAACACACCTCAGTCACCCAAGGTAACATGTACGATGAAATGTCTTGTGGTGCTGAGACTCAACTTGAAACCAAACCCGACGGTCTCCTTTATTTTCTTAATCGACTGTGGATTCCCGACCGTGATGATCTTCGTACTTTTCTCATGAACGAGGCTCATAAGTCTCGTTATTCTATTCATCCTGGAGCTGACAAGATGTACCAAGATCTTCGTTATTCTTATTGGTGGCCTGGTATGAAGAAAGACATTGCTCTTTTCGTTGCAAAATGCCTCACTTGTTCCAAGGTTAAGGCTGAACATCAACGACCATCTGGTATGCTTGAACAACCAGAGATTCCTGTCTGGAAATGGGAGAGCATAGCTATGGATTTCATCACCAAACTCCCTCGCACACCCAAAGGTTTTGACAGTATTTGGGTAATCGTCGATCGTTTGACCAAGTCCGCTCACTTCCTACCTATTCGTGAGAAGTATTCTGTGGAAAGGTTGGCACAGATGTACGTAAGTGAAATCGTATGTCGTCACGGTATACCTTTGGACATTATTTCTGATCGCGATGGTCGTTTCACCTCTCACTTTTGGGAATCTCTACAAAAAGCTTTGGGTACTAAGTTGAACCTGAGCACTGCTTATCACCCTCAAACGGATGGTCAGACTGAACGAACCATCCAAACACTTGAGGACATGCTCAGGGCGTGTGTCATCGATTTTGGTGGCGCATGGGATTCTCATCTTCCTTTGGTTGAGTTTTCATACAACAACAGTTATCACGCCAGCATTAACATGGCTCCTTTTGAGGCACTCTATGGTCGGAAATGTCGTTCTCCTGTCTGTTGGACCGAGGTTGGTGAAGCTCGTATTACTGGACCCGAACTAATCCAGGAAACCACAGACAAAATCCAGCTTATTCAGGATAATCTTCTCAAGGCTCGAAGTCGCCAAAAGAGTTATGCTGATAAACGTCGTAAACCCTTGGAATTTCAAGTTGGGGACCTTGTGCTACTTAAGGTATCCCCTTGGAAAGGAGTTATTCGTTTCGGTAGAAAGGGAAAACTAGCTCCTCGATACGTAGGCCCCTTCAAAATTCTTGACAGAGTTGGGAAAGTGGCTTACAGACTTGAGCTTCCACCGGAGCTAAGCAATGTTCATCCGACCTTCCATGTTTCGAATCTCAAGAAATGCTTAGCAGATGAGAACCTTCATGTTCCTCTTGAGGATGTGCAAATCGATGAAAGCATGCACATTATCGAGAAACCCGTCGAGATTGTTGACACTGGAGTCAAGAAACTCAAGCGCAGTCGTATTCCGATCGTTAAGGTTCGTTGGGAATCTAAACGAGGCCCAGAGTTCACTTGGGAGCGTAAAGACCAGATGAAGTCGAAGTATCCGCATCTTTTTCCACCAGACTCTCCAACTCCAACTTCGGGACGAAGTTCCTAAAAGTAGGGGAGACTGTAACATTACGCATTAAATTCTTGTACGTTACGCACCGACATTTAATAAAACGTCAAGTTTCATAATTATCGTCGCATTTATTATTTTTGTCGCTAATATGGAACCCTAATGATATATATATTATTATATGTGTGTGTGTGGTTATAATTAATTCAAAAAAAAAAGACCTGCCTTGGCCGGGATTCGAACCCGCGCCAAAGGCCGGTCCGAACCAACACTTGTGCACAAACCAGCTGGGCTGGCCACCTTCTCGTGATTAACCCGGACGCGAATTATACTTAAGCACATATCAAAACCCCCACAGTTGACTAGGAAAAGTCAACTGTGGGATTCCTTGTTGCCCAATCCGTAGTATTTACGCGTAATTGTTTTATTTTTGGCAATTTCGTGTATAAACCGGCCCATTATAACATAATTGCACAACGATTGCACGGCAATTGTTGCCCTAATCGTCTAATTGGCCGCGTATTATTACAAGGAAAGTCAACTACCTAATTAACCCTAACCCTAATCCATTAGTATAAATTGAGGCCTCCTGGACCTTGACAAATCGCTCACAACTCTCCCTCAATCTCTATTTCTCTCTTATACTGCTCTGTTCGTTGTTAATTGCTCGTGGTTGACTTTTCCCTTTGACCCGATCATAATCATCATTACCACACTGTGAGTTCAATTTTTTTGGTGGGATATATTCATCGGCGATCAGACAACATTAGCCCTAACAATAATCGGGCTATAGTTGTCTGATTTGCTCAATTGATAAGCTAGGGTTCATCGCGTTTTAATTGGGGATAATACTGATTTTTGCATATTGTATTTAATTAATTGAAACCAGAAGTCATCACAACCACCGGCCTAGGCCAGGTGGTTGAGACTCTAACCTTCCACCATGGTCACCCGGGTTCGAGTCCCGGCTCTGACCGGCTTTTTACACTCTTTTCCTTTCTTTTCTTTTTAACTATATAATTAATTATATATATATATATTAATCCTTTAAATCTTTTAAATTCTTTTTAAAATACCTAAACTATTTTATAAATCCTAAAAAAATTAATATTACTTAATCTGATATAAAAGATTTATTTACAACTTTTATTTTTCAGAAATCCTTTTATTTAAAATTTATAATAATTAAATCATTTTTATACTATTATAATTATAAAAATCCATTATTATATCAAAACAATTTATTTAAATTCTCCAAAAATTATCCTAACTTTTTATAAAGTTAAACTTTACTGAAATAATTTTTAATTCAGTAAAATCATTTATTTATTATTTTTAACCAATTTTTGTAAGATTTAATCATATTTAATTCATAATAAATCCAATTTTCATCATTTTTGCACCAAAATTTTATACAAATTATTTTTAATCATTTAGATCAGAATTATGATTTTTAAAATAAGATTTCTTTAATTTTAGTATTTTTGAATATTAAAGTTAATAATTGGCTATTTATAAATAAATAGATTTAAAAATCTATTTTAAATGAAATAATTTTATAAAAATTATTTTATTGCTTCAAACACTTTATTGTACTCATTTAAAATTCAAATTTTGTAAAAAGATTATTTTTCATTAATTATCCAATTTTCTTATTTAATTAACATTTTTTTTAAATTAAATTTAACAATTGATTATCCCCAAATCGAAACCCTAGGATGCACATATTAGTTTATATAGACTTAGACTTATTATATATTACCTCATTATAGGGTAATATTTGGAATCACGTTGGGCAACACAATTATCATATCTTTTTCAACAAGTTAACATTTGCTAAGGTGAGTTTACATAGCCCCTTTTATCACCACTTTTGGGGTGAAACATGTTATAACACTTTTCATTGCAATTCAATCATCAATGTGTTTATGTGTTTTCTATGTTGCATATTGTCTTGAGCATGATTAGAGTAAGCACCATTCTAGCATAATCATTAACATTGATCAGCCGACGGTATACATTGATAGATCTATTGGACTGACAATCCCACCCGGATACGTGCCTCCTACCAAGGTTACGTGGGTGTTTGTTATCGCATAACATATTGGGACCATAAGTGTATGGTATGTATCATTTTATAACAGTCAGCAGGGTTGATTATGCACTCGATTTATTTCTAATATGTTTCTCACATATGGGCTAGATTAACATGACACATGAATTGCATAACCTTTTATTCATTTTATCATCAAAAACCTATGTAATTCTCACCAACTTATGTTGACCCAAAATACTTTCAAAATTAACATGTTTCAGGTAACAATGAAGCTGAGGCTTGAGTTAGCATGAGGATTTATCTTGAAGTTTATTTGAAGTTTTGAAGTTATTATTTGATGTTGTGTATTTGAATTCTTAGACATTATTTCACATTTTGGATATTATGTTTGAATAAATTATTTAAAATTTATATTATACCATGTGCTACTGAAAACAATCATCAATACGTGGCACCCCGATGTTTCCGCCATCGGTTGGGGTGTTACAACACCGGCTCGGGGAGCGCGAGGGTGAACTATAACTTAACGAAACTTTATCATTGTGGATAGACAATGATGTCAGGCATGCGGCACACTTATGTGGCTACAAGTACATAGCAGTTCGGTATATTCAGTTAGTTATCATGAATGGGTTAGCTACCCTTGACATGCGATGAATTAGTGGTTACACGGTGCGGGGCACCAGCATAACTTACTCACTTACGTGGTTTTGAAAACCAGCGCTTTTACATATCAAGTTATTTTACTTTGTGAACTCACCAACTTTATGTTGACACACGATAGCATGCTTTTGCAGGTCCCTAGGTACGGAGCACGATAGGACATGCATCACTGTGTCATGGGCTGTGAATATTATTTAAACTTATACTTTACTTTGCATTTAACGGTTTTATTTTGGGCGCGTTGTTTTGCGCATAAACTTAAATGGTTATGTTTGAATTACGCTTCCGCAACTTAACTGTTCTTTTTGGTAAACACTAAACGTGAATTTTCATTAACGAACTAAATGGTTTGGGCATTTAGAGTCGTTCTTATGACTTATGGCTATGGGATCCTGGTATGTCACGCGCCTCGCGGTATAAACCCCGCAGTGGAAATTTGAGGGTGTGACATTGATGAACAAGAGAATGGATGAAGATCGAAGGCTTAAGCAATTCAAGCAATAGTCGAGGGGGAGTTTGTAGATACACGAAGTGCGACTAATGCTATTAAATTGCTAATACAATTTTGTTTTGTCATTTACGAATGGGCGAAAGTGGAATGTAATGGTCGAAGGTAGAGATTAAAGGTCGAAGGGAGAAGCTCAAAGGTCGAAGGAAGTTTTTGTTATGTATTGTGTTGATTCGCCTGTTTGAAAGGTCGAAGGTGCACATTCGACCATACGTAAGGTCGAATGTGCAAGCTTATATAAAGGCTGAATCAGATTTTAAGTTTAACTTTTGGTCATTTTTTTCCCTCCTTTGAGTGTGTTCTCTCCCTAGGGTTTCTTTGTGTCTGATATTAGATTATAACATTGTAAACATCAAATTGTAAAGATTATTAACATGTTTATCAATGAAATGAAATCTTTGAAAGTGATTTGTGTGGTTTGCTAGTTTTATTATCATTTCGTAATCGATTCAGGGATTCCGCACCTGAATTGATATACTTGTTTGATCATAGTCGTTGTTTTGACAATTCGATCCTCACATACATAATGGGTCATAGGTGGGTTTTTATACTAGTTTTGGATTCAATTAGGCTTTAAAATTGGTCAACACAATAAAGTAAGGTTTTAATATGAATTGACTATTTGACTAGGACTTTGACTAGGATTTTGACTAAGACTTTGACTAGGATTTTGACTGAGACTTTGACTAGGATTTTGACTGAGACTTTGACTAGGACTTTGACTAAGACTTTGACTGGGACATTGACTGTTTGACTGTCTCAGCGGACCGCGAGAGCTAAAAAATCAATTTTTCTAATTTAATCAATTTTAAGTTCTAGACTTGTTTCCTTCTGTTTCTAAGTTGTTTTAGGACCAAAAATTAAGGGCTTTGAGTATCAAGGTCTGAAACATACGTGCTCGGGTGTAGATGTGAGTATAAAACGTGAATACTTTTAATTATAAATTATAAGTTAATTTTATTAAATTGTGAATTTTGGTCCTATTAAAATACGAGGGTTAAAAATGAAAATTTTGAAATAGTTGAGGAACCAATTATGCACATTTATGAAAAGTGAAGGGTGCAGGTTGTCACAGTCTCCCCTACTTTAGAAAATTTCGTCCCGAAATTACTTTCAAGTGAAGGTTTCCATGAAACAAAAGACATTTGTAAAAAGGCAAGTAGATTTTAAGAAATGCATCACCCATGATTTGACAAAGTTTGAAGTAGTTGTTTAATACCCAAAATAAGAGTTTGAAAATCCTTAAAGTTTGACCGAAGGTTAGAGAATTAAGAGTTTATAATGAGCATGGTTTGAGAAAAGTATGTAACTGGTGAGGGAAGGGCAGTGTTATAGTAGCTTCCCTTACATTAGAGAAGTTTCTGACCGAACTTTATTAAGGACATGCAACAGGATTTCGACTAACAGAGAGTGTAAGAGTATAGAAAGTTTGTGTTTTCTGTGTGGATGGTCCAGAGAAAGACTCTAGGAAGTCGAATTGAAGCTCGTGTAAGAACATTCTTATCGAAAATTCTAGCTATTAGTCAACGATCTAATAAAGAGATTGTAATGGGTAGGTTCTTGGTCAGACTCCTAGTCCGTTCTCGTAGTATCGTTTATGCTTATATATAGGGTGTACCGTAGCTAACCCACCACATTCCCGATACTTTGGACTCGTATTAATTGTGTACCAACAGCCTGAATAGAATTACACACCACCCTCATGTACTTGCAAACCCATGATTGCGTTCCGGACTGTAATCATCGATATACCTTACACTAGGGTGTTATTCTTTTCCATAATCCTAACATAAGTAATGCGTGCAATCAGAATATGCTAAGTAATCGATACTGCAATGAGACAAAGACATGGTTAGGTTAGAGGTCATTCCCTTTCGGGTTTACCCTTTAACCTTAATGAGAGTAACATGTAAGTAATAGACATGGTTAGAGGTTCTTCCCTTTCGAGTTCACCCTTAACCGGTAACTTTTGTTCACATTGTTGGCTCTAAACACTCATATTGATAACTCTGAGGTTTACACCGTTCCTCTCAGATTAAAGAAATACTCTAATCCGAGTCGTACGTGGGCACTGGCTTAGATCTCATATGAGTTATCAACTAGTGTGTTCATTGACCATGAGGATGAACAAAATAATGTAAAGTATAACAGGATTTTGCTAAAAAACAGGAAAAATATGCATACCAAATATGCGTTCATGTAAATATATAAGTATAGCATAAAATTTCGATTGAAAGAATATTTCACACCCTCAAATTCCACATGCGGGGTTTTACCGCGAGGCGCGTGACACACCAGGATCCAAGTCAACGGTCACAATAAACGACAACTAAATGATATGAAAACAACATAAATTTGCCCATTAAGTTCTCAAAAACCGTTCTAACACAGCGGAAGCAAAATGTATTATTACAACTCAAAAGCAAAACTCAAGTCTGAAATACTCAAAATGAAATGCAAATGAGTCCTAGACGCCGTGAGACTCCGTGCGCCTATCGTTAGCTGCTACCTTAGCGACCTGAGACAAACATGCTAAAAGACGTCAGCAAATAATGCTGGTGAGTTCACAGGTTTTTAAGTAAAACGTTTCACGAACTTTTGAAAGACTATCATGATACAATCGACCGATGAAGACACTCGTTAAACGTTTGAACTCCATAACGAACCTCCCAAACGAACCATCGCCCACCGTAGTTAACGAACTACCATCCCATGGTCAACAAACTACTTTATCATAGCTAACGGACTACCATCCCATGGTCAACGAACTACCATATCATAGCTAACGGACTACCACTTAGGGGCTAACGAACTACCGCATCGCGGCTAACAAACTGCCACAACATAGGCCATATAATACTGAACATAAATGAATACCTTGAACCCTATGAACACTCCCAAATGTAATGAATACTCCCAAAACGTAGTGAATACATGAATACCCGAAAACATAGTTGACACGCCTTTTATGAAAACACATTTGACACCCGTTCAAAGAACACAGCATGTTTTCTCCCCCGAAAATATAAAACCAGTAAAAGAGTGGGGCCGTGAAACTCACCTTAGTGTGTGTCTTCTTGATAACTAGAGATCCAACTCGCGCATGATGCTCCTGACAAATAAAAACCTTAGATCTTTGTGTGAAAGATGTTTGTAGGTTAGATTATAGAAAACAAGGGCAAAAACTCCTTCCCTAATGTTTAAAGTTGCTAGAGAGTGTTTAAAGGCGTTTAGGGTTTGTGAAATAGTGAAAAATGACAAAGTGTAGTATTTATACTATGTCCACATTCGCCCCTTTCACAGGGTCGAATGTGCATGTTCTGGTCGAATGAAACTTTTTCATTTCCACATTCCAGGTTCGCCCCTTTGCTAAGGGTCGAACCAAGATTAATTTCCAGGTTCGCCCACTCGATGTGGTCGAACCAGGACTTATGTTTTTCCTAGTTTTCTAGTTTGTCATGTTTAACGCATTTTAACGCACCTTAACATATGAGCATGCAACCTTAGTCTATGTTTAACATATTTAAGCACGGATGATTATCTACACATCACTTAAACACATCTAAGCATATAATCCACCATACGACAATTAGTCTACACATACACTTAATTAGTTTATGTAATTCACCAACAACGGGACTCGTAACGTGTGTGTGTAATTAACCCAATGATCCCCCGAATCATTGAACCCTGGACAATACGGACTGTGTTCCAACTCTACTGACCCCGTCAAGTATGTTTAATAAACGTTTTTCGCTAAGGTAGACTTATGTGTTTATAAAATTTTGACCTAAACATGCCGGGTGTCACATCATCCCCCTGTTGAAAGAATTTTCGTCCCGAAAATTTCCCGAAGTCAAAGAGAACGAAGTGATAAAAAAAAAGAAAATTTTTCCCGGTCGTCACAGAATAGCATAACGTAAATCGAGTAAATCGCACAATTTGCACAAAATGAAAGTAAACGAGTTAAATTAATGCTCAAAACTAGTGTTGTAAGAATAACTACTAATAACTAGTGCGAGAATAGTTGTGAATAACGCGTGAAAATAACTACCAACAAAAGAATAATACAAAAATAATAAGATAATGTACGAACATAACTATAAATGGTGTAAAAAATAATGAAATTTACTGTAAATGAAAGTGCACAGAATAGACGTATAGTCTACTGGTATGAGGATAACTTTTTGGAAACTGAAGAATGTTTTAAGTTCAAAACAGGTTCACTTAAAAAGATTTCGTAGGTACACATTTTCATGTGTTTACGAGAAGTCGAGTTTGAAAAGTGTTATAAGGTATATTATTAGTTGCAAATTCCTCCCGAAAATATATATTGGATACGTTATATGAAAACATGCAGATTTACATTTGATTTGTAAAATATGCAATGCAGGTTTATAAAATGCAAGATGAAACCATTTCATGAATTGTGTGTAAATCTAATGTGTTTCGAAAGACCAAGAGTTAAAATGATGTGAAGGTTGTGAATGATCCCAGATGCCTTGACGAATTTTGGAAAATAAAATTTTCTGTATTTAAACATTTCTTTAACTTGTGGGTTGAAAAGTCGGAAATTTTTAATTGTTATGAAATGTTGAGAAAATCGAAGTGCTACCTGTTAAGACTGGGTAAACTTGAAACCTTTTAAATTTTCAAACTTTTACGAAATTTATACATTGAAAGATCATTTATTTATAGGATCGTTAAGGCATCTCTTTGGGCTCATAGTGGGCTATTTGTTTCAAGGCACAAGGTGTATGAAAAGTGTGTTATAATTTGGCGAATAGGCTTTGTGAAAAGACTTATAGAATAAGTTGTCAAATTAATCGTTTTAGAGAGTAGTGTACTAGTGCGTATCGTGTAGGTAGGCATATATGTATGAGTTTAGTCTGACTAAGACGTTCTAACTAATGGTAGTTGGCCATGGCTTAGGAGACTGGGTGCAGCAATATTAGTATTAGGTATATGAGGATATACTGTGATTTCGATCAAGTAAGTTTGTAAACATGAAGGTATAAAACAAGTTGAAATAATAAGTTTGGAAAAACCATGTTCATTTTTAACTGTATGATGACGCAACATTCCTAAAATCAGGATGTGATCAAAGTTAAACACAAAGTTTAAAACATAAGTCGTGGGTAAAAATGTGTTAGGATCTGAGTTTGATTGTTTTGATATATTTAGAATAAGATGAGAAATGAATGATGTAAGTATATATGGAAAGTGCAGCGGAAAGATAAACTATAATCAAAACAAATACTGAAAGATTACATGTTTTCAATGATCATATGCTTTCATTAATTGAAAGATTACAATCAGTACAAATACTCCCCCTCAGCCTGATCACACGGTGATTGTTTGTCTGAGAGAATGTTTGTGTGTGATGCAATAGAACAGTACAAGCACTGTTCTATTTATAGACAAACCTAAACCACTGGTGACATGTGCTGACGTCACCTAAGATAGTGACCTCTAACAGAATAACAACATAAAACATCTGCCCTATACAATCTACTGTTACATTACAAAACACTGTAAGGTAAACTACTGCTAAGGGAAAACTCTGATGGTCTTGCAACATCTGTTGGAGTCTAAGTGTTGTTGACTCCAACAGACCTTTAGTCTTCATTACTTGATCAGCAGTTGTTTCTTCATCAGAGCTTTGGTCAACAGTTGTTCTCTATCAGTTGTTCTCTAGCAGTCCTTTGTATCAGCAGTTGTAACAGCAGTTGTTTGGATGGAACAGTTGTTAGGGTCAGCAATCTTTTGGGAAGAATATGTTGTAAAGACTGTTTATTTATGGAATCAACCGTTAGCATATTTTGGCTTTTAATCATCTGTTCTTCTACAGGTCAGCAGACCCAACAATCTCCCCCTAGAACAGATGATGCCAAAACTAAGCTTTATTCTTGATCTTTATTTCTCATCAGACTTTCTCTGATTTGTCCTATGAATTGAAGTTCAAAGTCCAAGGCAAATAGGTCTTCTACATCTCTATCAAGCTCAAGGTTTAGCAGTGTTTGGAGATCATTTGCACACAGGCTATATGCATCATCCATGCTTATCTTTTGAACTTTTCCATCTGACCTGAGCAGAGTCAATTCATGGTTGTCTTTATTGACTTTCCATTTTAGAATTTTTGATTCAGTGGATTTGCTGAGATGCACTTTTATTCTTGATGAGTTTGGTGATGGAGGTCTCCCAATGAGTTCTCTGAGCTTGTAAGTAGTGGGATCTGAGAAAAAATGCACTTGATTGAAGAGGCCCTCTTTTATGTAGGTATCAGCAAACTTCTTCTGATCTTCTTCAGACATTTCTTTCTGTTTCTTGAGCTGTCTTCTAGCAGCAGCTGATAGATTAGAAGTGTCAAGTAAGCTGTCAAGAGTAAAAGCCTGTTGAGGTCTCTTCATCAGTGGTTCATCAGAATAGACTGGTTTTCTAGGTAGGTTGGGATCTTTCTTCCTGTTTTCTTCAAGTCTCTTGTATGTTTCAACCAGCCTCAGCTCAGACCATCTTGCAACAGACCTCGTCTCCCCATAATCAGCAGCCACTATTTCTTGTCTCATCCTCTTAAACTTCAAGGCTCTGGCTGGATCTCTGCCTTTACCAAAATCAGGGGCAGAGACTTTAGTTTGGGGATTTTTGGCCAACTCTTCTATTCTTAAGAGTTCTTCCCTCAGTGCATGAGTGGTCCAGCCTGCAAACTGTTTCTTGTTTGCTTTGTAAGGCATGGTTGCCAAGATCTGTTCAAGAAGGGATTCCCTAACCTCCTTTTCCATGTCACTACTGAGAGGCATGGCAGACATGGAATTGCTCAGGGTCTTAGCAAAATCTTCAATCCTTCTTAATTTGCTAAGTTCTGTTGAATGGATGCCCTGAGCAGTCCTGTCATCCTTCCCTTTGCATTTCTCTTTTATGATAACATCTGCCTGTTCAGCCTTGTATTTAAGATATGTGTCAATTTTTAAGGGAACAGGGAAATGTGGAAGAGAAGGGAATGATCTATCAGATGGTTGTTCAGTATTATAGAAGGATTGCATTTCCCCCTTGAGTAGATCAAGTTCAAGGGGATACTGAACAGCCAATGGTGTAATGGTTGGTGGTGGTCTATGGGATCTGAGTTATGATGTGTGTGGTGAAAATGATGAGAGTGGAATGGCTGATATAGGTGTGGATTATGTGGTTGAGGTGGTGTGTGGTGATGTATGTATGTTTTCATCCTGTACAATAAAGGTTGATTTCCTCTTCCTTTTGTACAAGATTTTTGGTGATGGTGGTGTGGAAGCAGTTGTTGTGTTAACATTTGTTGGCACCTTAGTAGGACCAGCAGATGTTTGGGATTTGGGTGGTGATGTGATTTTAGGTTCAGATGTAGGTTTGGTGGTTGTAGGTTCAGGTGTTGCGGTTTTATCAGTGGTTTGGGTGGCAGCAGTGGTTTTGTCAGCAGTGGCTTTATCAATAGAGGTTTTAGCAGCAGTGGTTTTCAGTTTAGATGGTGGTTGTCTGGTATGTTTAGCAGGCATCTTCTTCCTTTTTGAGGATCCCACATCTTCAACTTCCTGCTGTTGTTCCCTTTTTAGTTGTACCAACAACTCTGCTTTGGCTTCCAAAGTGTCAGCCCTCTTTTGTTTGTCTTCAGCAGCTTTTTTAGCTTCTTTATTTGCAGTGTTGTCTACTGCTTTATCTTTGCTGGTTTGTTGTTGTTGTGATGCAGTTTGAGTTTGTTGTTGCTGTTGTGGTGCTGTTTGAGTAGTTTCAGGTATGTTGGCAGACTTTGATTTACCTTTTTGTGAAGGTGGACAACCACAGGGATCTAGCTTTGGCAACCTAACTCTGCCACTCTCCCCCTTTTTGGCATCATCAGCTGTGAATGCATCATCATCTTCATCCCTGAGAATGGTGGTAGGGGCAGAGCCAGTGGTCTTCAGCAGATGGTCTTTGATGGCTTGAATGTTTGCATGAGTATCTTTGTACGTTGCATCTACCATGTTTCTGATCTCAGCCATGTATGTTTCATGATTCTGATCTGCTAGTTTTCTGTGAGCTATGATGATGGGGGAAACAGATTTCCATAGCTCACTAGCAATATCAGATGTGGATGGTTGACTCTTGGAAATAGTAGCCAAGGATTCCAATATTAGCTTGACATCAGATTTGATGTCAGCAACAGAGGTTTCAATGGTTTGAACTCTAGCCGTCAATTCTTGGTATTTTAATCCATCACCTAAGGTAATAGGATCATCTGAATTCCTACCAGTGGTAGTTTTAACTGATTCAGTCCTAGGAGGTGAATCCAAAGGATGAGAACCAGATGCCCCTTTGTCTTGGTTCTGGGGACTTCCAACTAATTTTAGGGACACTATAGTGGCCTCATCAGTTGTTGCCTTCAAGGGAGTCTTAGTTATGTAACCACTGTCCTGGTGTGAGACAATGGTCTCTACATCAGTAGTGGCTACTCCACTTGAAAACTCACCTAGAGATGCATTGAACTCTAGGGGTGTAACCTCCTCATCTGTTTGTGGGATGGCTGATTGAATTTCCTCAGTCCCAGTCACTTGTGGAGGTATACTCTCATTGACAGGTGAAAGAGAGGAACTAGGATTTTCCTGAGTTTTGTCAATAGCCTCAAACAGAGGTTGCATGGTCTGTTGAACATGTGATGGTGAAGGTGGAGGAGTAAAAAGAGAATTAGCCCTGGGAGAGGGGCTTGTGAACATTTGGTCAAGTGACTCAAATGTATCATGATGTGGTTCCCTTTGGCTTACAACATGATCCTTTTGTGAGGATGCATGAGGAGTTTGGTCAGGTTGAGATATTTCCAACTGTTGTGAGGAAGTAACAACAGTGGTTTCTAGTTGCTTTTGTGTTGCAACAGAGTTATCTTCTGGTATCTCATCTTCCAGAAGTCTCTTTTGAGGTGGAGTGGTGGTTTTTGTGGATGGACGTTTCCTTTTGGAAATGGCTGGTGTGGGCTTCACAGCACTGGATGTAGTGCCATGATCACCAGGAGCAGTGGGCTCAACAACAGAGGTTTGGACAACAGTTGTTGTCTTAGTCCTCTTTGTTTGTGTTTTTGAAACCTTTGACACTTTTTATACTTTTTCTTGGGTGTTTGCACCCAACATTCTTGTGAAAGTTTCATCAGTTAGACTCTTCATTTGCATAGACTCACCCTTTTTGAAAACTTTTTCTGGTAAAACCTTTTGTAGAATTACACTTAAGATTCTTGGGTAAATTAGAAAAGCATTGTTTGACCCAGACTTTATGGCTTTCACATTTGACACTAAATCCATAAAAAGTCCCTGGGATAGATTGAAGTCAGAATCTGACAACATAGCATAGCCCAAGTACTGAATCCTCAATGGGATTTCATTAAAGGAGGTGGACTTAGCGGAGACACAGAGAAGGAGGGTATGGAAGAAAAATTTCATGACTGGTGGGAAAAACTTTTTAAAAAGTGTTGACCCAGTCATCTGAGCATCATACCCCCTTTCCTAAAACTCTGTGTGAAGCTCTGTTTTAGGGAAAGAGTCTTTACCTGACAGGTCATTAAGTGAGAAGGTTGTGGATATCAGTTGAGGGGTAATGACGATACTTGTTTCACCAATTTTTGAGATAATGGAAGTAGGCTTTTTGTCTTGAAGCAAGAACTCAGCATTCAACCAGAATTCTTGGAGAGTATCAAGATAGATAGGGGCGTCAGCGGTTAGGATTTTCAGGTATTTGGATTTTAGGATGATGTCGATGGTGGAATGAAATGGAGTATTTTCATCTGTTTTAACCAGATATGGAAGGTAATTGTGGGTGGCTTTAGCTTGAAGATCCATTGTAATGGATTCCGAAGTTGAGAATGAATGAAATTTGATTGAGGGATTGAGAATGAAGATGGCGGTTTCAGTATTTTGAATACAATGAGACAGTGTAACGACTGTTTTGATAAAACAGGGTTTTTATAGGCTCTGGTGAAACCGCTGATGTGGCCAAAACTCTGCTTGTGAGAGCAGACGTGGCAAACATCTGATGGTTAAAACATCTGGTGGGGGACAGCTGTTTTGGTAAACAGCTGATGCCAACAACTGATGCCAAACAGCTGTTTTTTTATATGGATAATAAAACAGTTGTTTTATCTGATCAGAGGTTTGAGACAGATTTTTCAACCAACAGTGGATAAAATGAATGAAACAGTGGTTGTTTTATCTGATCAGAGGTTTGAAACAGATTTTCAACCAAAAAGCTATTTTTAAGGATGAATTTTGATTTTCCGAAACATTTTAATGTTTTTATTTAAAACACTTGTGTTGTTTAATCCATGTTTAGCATACCAATTCTAGAAATCAGATTTGTAAAAGTAGATGTGTCTAAAGCTTTTGTCAACACATCTGCCAACTGATCCTCTGTTGGAACATGGTGCAGAGAAATCAAACCTTTTTCATAGCTATCTCTGACAAAATGATGTCTGATGTCAATGTGTTTGGTAGTGGAGTGAGAGCCTGGATTTTTGATGATATTTTTAGCAGCTTGACTATCCAACATGAGTGGAGTCTGTAATGCAGTTATCCCAAAATCCAGCAATTGATTTTGAAGCCACATGAGTTGGGCTGTACAGCTTGCAGCAGCAATGTATTCAGCCTCAGCTGTTGAGGTGGAAACAGTTGCCTGCTTTTTGCTTTGCCAAGAGACTAAGGCATTCCCTAGAAATTGGCACCCTCCTGATGTGGATTTTCTTGTGGTGTGATAGCCAGCAAAATCACTATCTGAATAACCTGAAAGCTCAATGTTTCCATTAGCAGAGTACCAGATACCAAGTGTGGGAGCACCTTTGAGGTATCTGAATATCCTTTTCACAGCAATAAGGTTTGACTTTCTAGGTGAAGCCTGGGATCTTGCACAGACACAAGTGGCAAACATAATGTCTGGCCTAGATGCAGTTAAGTACAATAAATACCCAATCATGCATCTATAATGTGTTTGATCAACCAGTTCATCCTTGTCATCAATAGTGAGTAGCTTGACTGTACTCATGGGTGTACTACATGGCTTACAGTCATTCATCTCAAATCTAGTTAGCAAATTCTTTACATATTTATTTTGATGGATGAATGTGCCATTTTGCAGTTGTTTTACTTGGAGACCAAGGAAACACTGAAGTTCACCCATGGCACTCATTTAAAACTCTGCTGTCATGAGTTTTCTGAACTCTTCACACATTTTGTTACATGTGGATCCAAAGATGATGTCATCCACATATATTTGAACAATCATTAAGTCTTTCCCTTTCCATTTCAAAAATAAGGTTTTATCAATTTTACCTCTTGTGAAGCCAATGGATAAGAGAAAAGTGGAAAGAGTTTCATACCAGGCCCTTGGTGCTTGTTTGAGTCCATACAAAGCTTTATTGAGCTTGTAGACATGATCAGGATGGAATGTGTCTTCAAAACCAGGTGGTTGACATACATAGACTTCCTCCTGAATTTTGCCATAAAGGAAGGCACATTTGATATCCATCTGATACACCTTGATGTTGTGGTTGACAGCAAAGGCTAGAAAGAGTCTGATGGCTTCTAACCTTGCTACAGGAGCAAAGGTTTCATCATAATCTATTCCTTCTTCTTGTCTGAAGCGTTGAACCACAATCCTGGCTTTATTCTTGACAACAATACCCCTTTCATCAGTTTTGTTTTTGAAGACCCACTTTGTGCCAATTGGACAAACATCTTTAGGCAGTGGTACAAGTTCCCATACTTGTTGTCTTTTGAACTGAAGGAGCTCTTCTTGCATAGCTTCTACCCAACTATTGTCTTTCAGTGCCTCTTGGTACTTGACAGGTTGTGTGAGAGATAGGAACCCTGTAAAAAGACAGATATTGGAGGATTGGCTTCTTGTGAGCACACCCTCTCTGATGTTGTAACATCGCAAAATTTTCCCCAAAATTTTAATACATAAAAAGCCCTTATATATATATATATATATATATATTTTTATTACACCTTTATCATTAATATTATACAAATGTGCCTAAGTCTTTATTTATCCTAACTCACAACTTATATACATACATAAATGTATATAAATAATAATAATAATAATATGATTCTAAATTCTTTTTTTTATACATACAAGATTTTTTTTTTTAAATAAAGCCTTGAGTCAAATAGTCAAAGTCCTAGTCAAAGTCTTAGTCAAACAGTCAAAGTCTTAGTCAAATAGTCAATTCATCATAAAACCTTACTTTATGGTGTTGACCAATTTTAATGGCTAATTGAATCCAAAACTAGTATAAAAACCCACCTATGACCCATTATACTTTGCACCTCTAATTGTTTCAATCCGATTAAACTTTCCCTCATACCTTTCTTCTATAGTCTATTACTTCTACACTTGAAGCTTTGATTATAAGCTCTTGTAATTGGCAACTTTGGGGCTACACATATTCTATTTCTCGAGACTTAATACTTTGCTAAGGTGAGTTTTACATAGCCCCTTTTCTATTTATCACCATTTTTGGGGTGAAACATGTTACAACATCATTTATGCAATTCAATCATCAATGTGTCTATGTGTTTTTCTATGTTGCATTATGTCTTGAACATGACTAGGGTAAGCACAATTCTAGCATAATCATTAACATTGATCAGCCGACGGTATACATTGATAGATCTATTGGACTGACAATCCCACCCGGATACGTGCCTCCTACAAAGGTAGCGTGGGTGTTTGTTACTGCAATATAAACGAGTGAACCATGAGCGTATGGGATGTACCACAATACAACAGTCACAAGGGTTGATTATGCACTTGATTTACTTCTAGTATGTTTTCACATATGGACTAGATTTCCATGACACATGAATTGCACAACAATTTTATTCGATTATCAAAACCTATGTAATTCTCACCAACTTTTGTTGACCCAAAATATTTTCAACTTAACATGTTTCAGGTTCTACTTGCTTGAAGATTTGAATTAATGCTTGAAGATGTGTGCATAGTTTTATTCAATTTGATGTACGAATTCTTGTAGAACAATTGTATGTAATTTATTTAAATCATATAATGAAATTTATTATTTACCATGAGCTACTGAACAATCATCAATACGTGACATCCCGATGTTTCCGCCATCGGTTGGGGTGTTACAGATTTGGTATCAGAGCCATGGTTATAGGGAATTAGGTTATTAGAAAAATAATCTAGTCTATAACCATAGGATTATAAC
Source organism: Ambrosia trifida (assembly GCA_028751855.1). Classification (NCBI taxonomy): domain Eukaryota; kingdom Viridiplantae; phylum Streptophyta; class Magnoliopsida; order Asterales; family Asteraceae; genus Ambrosia; species Ambrosia trifida. Next base: position 1,663,027 of record CM054124.1, read on the forward strand.
CAGTATTTGCTTCTTTTACTTGCCATTCTCTATCTCCCTCCTACTTCTTATCCCTACTTTCATCCTTACAAGAAGGTTGCTCTCCACCATTGGATCTACTCTTAGACTAATAGAACAAAATCCTCAGGTTTAGCCTGAACCACCTTGAGATCTCGTCGAAGTTCTAGATTTTAATAACGAACACGTGCAATCTGGAAGGGTGAACGCCTGTATTCTGAGTCTTCTGTCTAGGCTGGCATTGCGCATATATCCCAATCAGACGAGGGACCCGGATACCTACCTGGGAATTCTCGGGATGAGTGTTCACTTATAGGCTAAAGCATGTCTTCATATGTTATTAGAATTTAGAATCTTTGATAAGTCAACGTTTTCGTTTATTCGTTTTAATTAAATGAATAAATGATTACATTCCTTATATTACCTCATTGTCCTTCATTCAACCCATATCTTATTGAACATTCATTACCCAAATCACTTCCGTAACCAATGCCCTAAACTAAACAGAGATCAAGATCCTCCAGCTACCTAACCGCAAGTCTCACCATTTGACTATTGGTTGCTTTTATTCTATGTATTGACGCTATTTGATTCAAGTAATAAAATATTTGTCTGAGAGTTGTTACATGGTGCATGATTGTTTGAATGTGAACTAATTATATAAATCTATACAACTACAACTCATATACTGTGCTTGTTATACTTGCTTGCATAAACATGTTATCAATTTGCAACCTATGTGTATAATAAATGCTGCACTTAATAGAGGTCATCATGCCTTTTCAATAGTCGGGAGAGGCCCTACAACCTGCTCCACGACTGGTGGAGGCTATCGAACCTACTCAACGATTGGTAGAGGTCATTATGCCTTTTCAACAGTCGGGAGAGGCCCTACAACCTACTCCACGACTGGTGGAGGCTATCGGACCTACTCAACAATCGGTGGAGATATAGAAGGACGCAAAACTTTAATGTAAGGTAAATTGGTGATTGCAGTCCGGAACGTAATCATGAATTTACAGGTACGTTAAGGTAGTGTGAAATTCTATCAAGGTTTTCAGTAAATAACCAATTATAAACTCTAGTTACCTGGTAGTTCATTTAGTCTTTCTATAGTCAATCAACTCATGCATTTCTTTTAGGAGTCCTAAAACTTAAGATTCTTATTCTCCTTGCTATTTCAGATGAACCTAATCCAACCCTTAAAACTCACACATATCAAAACTCTTACCCAAATTATTCGAAACAGTTTATTCTGTTACCTATAAATTTATGTCATGCCTTAACTCGAAACTTCCCAAACCACCCTTGTCCTAATTTCTACCCAATCACCTTCGACCCTGTGTTTTCAATAAACTTCGGGACGAAGTTTCCAAAAGTAGGGGAGACTGTAACATCGCAAAATTTTCCCCAAAATTTTAATACATAAAAAGCCCTTATATATATATATATATATATATATATATATATATTACACCTTTATCATTAATATTATACAAATGTGCCTAAGTCTTTATTTATCCTAACTCACAACTTATATACATACATAAATGTATATAAATAATAATAATAATAATATGATTCTAAATTCTTTTTTTTTCACATACAAGATTTTTTTTTTTTTTTAAATAAAGCCTTGAGTCAAATAGTCAAAGTCCTAGTCAAAGTCTTAGTCAAACAGTCAAAGTCTTAGTCAAATAGTCAATTCATCATAAAACCTTACTTTATGGTGTTGACCAATTTTAATGGCTAATTGAATCCAAAACTAGTATAAAAACCCACCTATGACCCATTATACTTTGCACCTCTAATTGTTTCAATCCGATTAAACTTTCCCTCATACCTTTCTTCTATAGTCTATTACTTCTACACTTGAAGCTTTGATTATAAGCTCTTGTAATTGGCAACTTTGGGGCTACACATATTCTATTTCTCGAGACTTAATACTTTGCTAAGGTGAGTTTTACATAGCCCCTTTTCTATTTATCACCATTTTTGGGGTGAAACATGTTACAACATCATTTATGCAATTCAATCATCAATGTGTCTATGTGTTTTTCTATGTTGCATTATGTCTTGAACATGACTAGGGTAAGCACATTTCTAGCATAATCATTAACATTGATCAGCCGACGGTATACATTGATAGATCTATTGGACTGACAATCCCACCCGGATACGTGCCTCTACAAAGGTAGCGTGGGTGTTTGTTACTGCAATATAAACGAGTGAACCATGAGCGTATGGGATGTACCACAATACAACAGTCACAAGGGTTGATTATGCACTCGATTTACTTCTAGTATGTTTTGACATATGGACTAGATTGCCATGACACATGAATTGCACAACAATTTTATTCGATTATCAAAACCTATGTAATTCTCACCAACTTTTGTTGACCCAAAATATTTTCAACTTAACATGTTTCAGGTTCTACTTGCTTGAAGATTTGAATTAATGCTTGAAGATGTGTGCATAGTTTTATTCAATTTGATGTACGAATTCTTGTAGAACAATTGTATGTAATTTATTTAAATCATATAATGAAATTTATTATTTACCATGAGCTACTGAACAATCATTAATACGTGACATCCCGATGTTTCCGCCATCGGTTGGGGTGTTACAGATGTTGCCAATGATCTGGTCTGGTGGATGAGCTCTTAGGTAGATAAGATCTCCCTGATATGGTATGATGGCATTTTGAGGTGAGGGACAAAGGTTTGGTGACTCTGTAGATGTAACATCTGTTTGCACTTCTGTAGTGCCATCAGATGTTTGGAATGGAAATGGGGGAATGGGTCCAAGTGGTGTAAAACTGGACTGACTTTTGTCAACAGATGTTTGACTTTTGTCAACAGATGATTGTTCAGTGGTTGTGAGATGTGAAGCAGTGGTTTGAGGGTAAGACTGGCCAACAGTGGTTGACTCAGCTGTGACAGAGTTTTGACAATTGCTTTGAACAGCTGCTTCCTCTGATGCAGAATAGATTATATAGTGACTGGGGATCACAACATCTGTTCTGTAATCTTGTTGTGGAGACTGTGGAATACATGCATTGTTAGTTTTAACAGTGATATCTTCAAATTTGAATTTATCTAAATCAAATAGTTCAGCAGGATTTGCTGGGATTTTTAGGGATGAAAGTTCATTGAACTTTACATTCAGAGTTTCTTCTATTGTCTTGGTCTTTGTGTTAAACACTTTATAAGCCTTGGCAGTAGAAGAATATCCCAGAAAATAACCACAATCTACTTTGGCTGCAAATTTTGAAATGGAATCTTTGAGATTTAAGATGAAACATGGGCAGCCAAAGATTTTGAAAAATGAAATTAATGGTTTGATTTTGAACAAAATTTCATAAGCAGTTTTTTGATGTCTAGCGTTGATCAAAACTCTGTTTTGAACATAGCAAGCAGTGTTTACAGCTTCTGCCCAGAAGGACAATGGCAAACCAGAATCTGCTAGCATGGTTCTTGCAGCTTCTATAAGAGTTCTATTTTTCCTTTCAACCACCCCATTTTGCTCTGGTGTACTTGGGATGCTGTACTGCCTCACAATCCCTTTTGACACACAGAAATCATCCAACTCCTTATTTTTAAACTCTGTTCCATTGTCACTCCTGAAGACTTTTACTGGCAAGTCATATTGTTTTTCAACTTTGGTGACAAAGTCCTTCAATATACCTGCAGTCTCATCCTTAGAATGTAAAAAGTAAGTCCATGTAAACCTAGAAAAATCGTCAACTATGACAAGACAGAATCTTTTTCTTCTTAGAATCATGATTTTAACAGGGCCAAACAAGTCCATGTGCAACAATTGTAGACATTGACTGGTTTTGGACTCATTAATGGATTTGTAAGAGCTTTTATGTTGTTTCCCTTTTAAACATGAAACACAATGCTCATCACATTTGAATTCTTTTTATGGTAAGCCTCTGACAAGACTTTGTTTAGAGAGTGTGTTGATAGTGTTAAGGTTGGTGTGACCTAGTCTCCTATGCCACAATTCTGTCTCCTTTGTGGAGGCAGCAGAAAACAAACAGACATTTGACATAGGATTGTCCTTTAACATATCAACAACATACACATTGCCACTTCTATGAGCAACAAGTTGTGCTTTGCTCTCAGCAATGATGGTATCAATCTTTTTCACCACTTCTGGCCCAATAATCTTGCAAGTTTTCTTAGTGAAGAATGAGCCATAACCTTTGTCACTCATTTGTGAAACACTCAGAAGATTAAACTTGGGATTATCAATAAGATTGACATTTTCAAACTTGAGTTTCCCAGCTTGTACAGTCCCTGACCCCAACACCTTACCTTTTGAATCATTACCAAAGGATATATCACCCCCTCCATGAGCTAAGAAGTCCAGAAGAAGGGCTCTACATCCTGTCATGTGCCTGGAGCCTCCACTATCTACATACCAAAGACTATCTAAACAAGCAGAAGCTCCCTGCATAGCAGTAATGGATTAATTTTGGTGAGTGTCCAAAGCCAATTTGGCTTTGGATGGGTCCTCAGACTTTTCAGACTCAAGCTTTGGAAGATGATCAGTGGTTTGAACTAATTTTTGAATCAAGTTCAACAACTGCTGCTGACCATTTGCCAGTGCTTGAATGTCAACACTTGGGGCAACAGTTGTTTGATCATTTCCAGACACATGATAATACCCATAGGGATTTCTGTTCACTCTTGGTTTAGAGGGTCTTTTTGGCTCCTCATAAACATGTGACAGACTATGACATGGTGGTTGTCCATATCCTATTGGGTACTTGCTTGTGGGTGGAGCATTTGTTACTTGGACATCCCTAGGAGCAGATGTTTCAAGACTTTTAGTAACAGATGTTTGGACAGGAGTGAAGGTCTGTTTGGGCTTTCCTTTTGAAGTACTTACCCCAGGATTTGCAAGAGTTTTAGTATTGTACTCTTGTATTTTCACATCAAAATTTTTGAGATACAAGCACTCTTTGGTTTTGTGATTCTTTTTCCCACATATTGAACATGTGGCTTTGGAATCACATACACTTGTTCCTTTGTTAATGTCATATGCTTTTAGAAGAAAACAGTTTTTAGTGACATGATTCTTCTTTTCATAGAAATCACAGAACAAGTGGACAGTCTTTTCTTTCTTCTTCCCTTTTTCAGCCTTCTTTTCAGCAGATGTTTGAGCATTTGCTGGAAGGTTTTTCAAGGGAATGATTTTTGTCTGAGGAGCTGTCTTTCCTTCAGGTGTTTTAAAATCAACAGGTTTAAAATTCTCAAGAGTACCACACTCATCAGACCAAGTAGGTTTAAATTCATACTTTTCAAGTTCAGTGAATGATGAGGAACCTTCTGGTTTTTCTAGAACAATTTTCTTACCATTTGGTTTAGTGATTTTAATCTCTTGACCCTGCAAGTTTGTTGGTACTACCTCAACAGACTTTTGATTCCTTTTGTCAGTGTTTTCAAAAGCTGGAGCAGTGGTTTCAAAACCAAAACCAAATTTCACATGACTTTTGGTTTGTTTGTTGAGTAGCATTTCAAATCCTCTACATGATTCCACCTATTTCTGACATTCAACTTGGGTGGACTCAAGCTCACTTTTACAACTCTGATATTTTGTTATCATAGTTTGGAGCTGGTCTTTGGTTATGGTTGCTTCATCTTTTAAGCTGCTTATTTCAGATTCTTTTTCAGTTAAACTTGTTTTTAATTCTTTTGAAAGTTTCTCAAATTTAACTTCATCATCTAAAATTTTCTTTCTAAGGTTTTCATTCACCTCTTTGATGTTAGCAAATGCTATCACACATCTGTCAGAACATATATCCTTAAGAATTTGAGGAGGTACCTTAGCAGCAGTCATCAATGCATAATCACACTTGCACTCACAATCATCAGATACACCCCAGGGATCTGAGAGATTCACAACCTCTTCTTCAGGTTTTTCACCTGCAACAACTTCATCAACAACATCATCAGTCACAACATTAGATTCAGTCATCAACTTTGGCAACTAATGCAAAATTTTCATCTGTTAACTCATATGGTAGACTGCTCCAATCAACAAAGCCTTGTGTAAAGAAGCTCTATTGACTGGTCTCTACAGGAGCAGAGGATGGGGCAACAGTCGTTTGCACAGGTGCTTGAGCAACAGGTGTTTGCACATAGTGGATCTGAGGAACAGTGGTTTGGACATACTGGACAGGAACAGTGTTTGAGGACTGTGCAAAATGAGCAGTGTTTTGCACATTTGGTCCAGGGGTATTATAGGAATTTTGATAAGTGCTGGTCTGAGGTCTTTGATTTGGATAGGTGATTATAGTACATTCCCTAGCAAAATGACCAAGTCTATGACATTTATAACACTTTATCTTTGATTTATCCAACCCAACCTTTGATCTGCCAGTTAACCCTAGAAACCTTCTCCCAGTTTTCTTGTAAAAATTGTTAGTTCTTACACTGAGAAGGGCCAATTGGTGCATAATGTCCATTTCCTCCAAATCATCAGGGTCAAAGTATTTCAGGTCATCATACTCAAAGGATATGTTATCAGATGCCTGGATATCACCACCACTTGCTGTGAAAGCATAGTTTGGTGAATAAGAATCAGAGTTAAAACCTGAGTTAAAACCTGAAGTTATGTCAATGAAATGATCATAACTCTGATCCTTAGTATTTCCAGGCACCTCATCATGACCCAAAAGTGCTGTATTCCCAAATACATAATCATCAGACACTTTTCCAGAGTCCTGGAGCTTCTTTTTCTGGTTAAGCTCTCTCTCATAGGTCAAGAGCTTACCATGAAGCTGGGTCAGTGATAGGTCCTTAAATCCAATTGATTTTCTCATAACAATAGCAATAGTGTCCCAATTGTCTGGTAATGATCTTAAAAACCTATGGTTCAAAGTTGAATGGGGGTAAGTAAGACCAACCAGTTTTAGTTCACTAATGAGACAATTAAACCTCTCAAATTGTTGAGTTAATGACTCTCCCTTGACATGACTAAATGTTTCATATTGTTGGTTAAGTATTTCACGATTGTTTTCAATAACCTCTTCAGTCCCACCAAATTGTTCTTTCAGTGCATCCCACTACTCCTTTGCACTGTTACAGTGTAACAGCCTAGCATATATATCATTGGGTAAAGCCATAGCCACAATACTGAAGGCCTTAGCATCTAACTCAATTTTCTGAAAATCATGGTCGGAGTAGTTTTCAAGTTTCTTTGGCTCCTGAACCTTGAGATCTTCAGTACTCGGCACCATCGGAACATGTGGTCCGAAGATAACCGACTTCCAACACCCAGTGTTCTGTTGAGCTAGAACATGGCTCATCCGATGTTGCCAGATATTGTATTCAGATCTGACAAGCATCAGTGGCTTGTTGTTCGTGCCAGTGTTATGTGGATCGTGATTGATTGAAGCCATTCTCTGATTTTTTTTTAAAAACAAAGTCTGTTTAAAAACGGTTGAATCGAAATTAAACTATTACTCTGTTTTCAATCCAACAGACAAACGATATCAATAATTGTGAGCTGATCTGTTTATATTAAATTGATTGGTTAGATCGAATTTAATTGACCAAGCTCTGATAGCAATTGTTAGTATCTGAGTTTGATTGTTTTGATATATTTAGAATAAGATGAGAAATGAATGATGTAAGTATATATGGAAAGTGTAGCGGAAAGATAAACTATAATCAAAACAACAGGAATAAATGTTTTCAATGATCAAATGCTTTCATTAATTGAAAGATTACAATCAGTACAAATACTCCCCCTCAGCTTGATCACACAGTGATTGTTTGTCTGAGAGAATGTTTGTGTGTGATGTAATAGAACAGTACAAGCACTGTTCTATTTATAGACAAACCTAAACCACTGGTGAGATGTGCTGACGTCACCTAAGATAGTGACCTCTAACAGAATAACAACATAAAACATCTGCCCTATACAATCTACTGTTACATTACAAAACACTGTAAGGTAAACTACTGCTAAGGGAAAACTCTGATGGTCTTGCAACATCTGTTGGAGTCTAAGTGCTGTTGACTCCAACAGAACTTTAGTCTTCATTACTTGATCAGCAGTTGTTTCTTCATCAGACCTTTGGTTAGCAGTTGTTCTCTATCAGTTGTTCTCTAGCAGTCCTTTGTATCAGCAGTTGTAACAGCAGTTGTTTGGATGGAACAGTTGTTAGGGTCAGCAGTCTTTTGGGAAGAATATGTTGTAAAGACTGTTTATTTATGGAATCAACTATTAGCATATTTTGGCTTTTAATCATCTGTTCTTCTCCAGGTCAGCAGACCCAACAAAATGTTTTAACGCAAAACGAGTAATACCTTATAGTGTCAAAATCATGAGCATTAGTGTAAGCTTTAATGCGATAATATATCGAGCAAAAGTTTTAATAATGATGATAAGGGATTCAAAAGCGAATGATCAATGAATAATGGCATATGAAACATCACATGATTAAATGGAATCTTCAAATGATAAACAAACATAAATATCAATGATATAAAACATTGGAATTGTTTCCATAGGAAACTTTGACCAACTCAAGTATTTGAAATTTCCAAGAGTTCCCAGGTAGGTATACGGGTCCCTCGTCTGATTGGGATTTATACGAAATACCAGGCCAAGACAGAAAACTCAGGATATAGGCGCTCACCCTTCCAGATTGCACGTGCCCCATCACTAGTGAATTCCAACACTTTAGCGAGATTAAAAACGAGATGCAAAAATAGATCCTTGAGATTTGGATTTCACTCCAAACTCAAAGATGTATTTCAAAATTGAAAACGATTGTGGAATGAAACAATCACTAAGTTAAGGATATCACTCCCAGCTTAGTGGTTAAGTTCCTTTTTGAAATAAATACTCTTTGAGGTGTGGATGTCACTCCTATCTCAAAGATATATTCCTAAGATAAATAACATATAGCGGAGTGAAACTAATCACCAAGGTATGGATGTCACTCCTGACTTGGTGATATCGTTTCGTTTGTGAAATACGAGTATCTTCTTCTCTAAACAAAACACCGAAAGAATAATGAGAAAGAATCATAGCGAAAATATCTTGAAAGAAAATAATAGGTTAAAGAGAAATAAACACGAGAGGACTCGTGAATGTAAGCTTAGTTATAGACTAGGCTAAAAGGCATTCTAATAACCTAATTCCCTATAACCATGGCTCTGATACCAATCTGTAACACCCCAACCGATGGCGGAATCATCGAGGTGTCACGTAGTGACGATTGTTCAAAAGCACATGGTACTAAAATGTAAATATATTATTGAATAATTTAAATTGTCTTACATGGATGAAATGGGAAAAATACAAAAGTCTGAACAAAACAGGAAATTTGAAATAAATTATTAAAAGCAAGCACTAAAATCCAATGCTATGGAACTAAGATCAAACTGCACCTGAAACATGTACAAAATAAGTTTTGTCAACATATTAAATGTTTGTGAGCATTCCTAGTTTTAATACATATAGTAAGTTGGAAAATGTTATACAATTCAAGTGCAAAGCTACAGTGCATTTATGTAAAGTATCATACATATGAGCGAAACCAATCATGTGACTGTATAAATGTACTAAAATGAACGGCGGTGTACTTATCCAATAAATGGATAATAACTTATCAATGACCATGGATTCTCCGATGAAAAAGGGGGAGAACCACCGAGGCGGGTTGTCAATCCAATAGCGTTATCCAATGTTAAGGTTGGCTTGTGCATGGTTAATGATTTCACTAAGTACAAATGTATTCTACATGTAATGTCTAAGCATAAATCACGTTTGTAAGCAAATGCACATAGTACTAGAATTGTATTGTAAAACTGTGAACTTGTATGTGAAATTTGTATAAGTGTACATGTAACACCCCAAAAGTGAATAAAACAAAAAGGGGATAGGAAATACTCACTTTCGCCAAATGACTAGATGACTACGCGAGCGTGAAAATGCGAGCAATCCAAAGATTCAACAACGAAACTAGTCCAATTTAGAAGAAAAGAAACCGAATAGGAAAAAATACCAAGCTTCCATTTCGCCAATTACAAGAGCTTATAATCAAAGCTTCAAGTGTAGAAGTAATATACTCTAGAAGAAAGGTATGAGGGAGAATTTAATCGAATTGAAACAATTGATTTAGAGGTGCAAAGTGTAATGGGTCATAGGTGGGTTTTTATACTAGTTTTGGATTCAATTAGGCTTTAAAATTGGTCAACACAATAAAGTAAGGTTTTAAGATGAATTAACTATTTGACTAGGACTTTGACTAGGATTTTGACTAGGACTTTGACTAGGATTTTGACTAAGACTTTGACTAGGAATTTGACTGAGACTTTGACTAGGATTTTGACTGAGACTTTGACTAGGACTTTGACTAAGACTTTGACTGGGACTTTGACTGTTTGACTGTCTTAGCGGACCGCGAGAGCTAAAAAATCAATTTTTCTAATTTAATCAATTTTAAGTTCTAGACTTATTTCCTTCTGTTTCTAAGTTGTTTTAGGACCGACAATTAAGGGCTTTGAGTATCAAGGTCTGAAACATACGTGCTCGGGTGTAGATGTGAGTATAAAATGTGCATACTTTTACTTATAAATTATAAGTTTTATTAAATTGTGAATTTTGGTCCTATTAAAATACGAGGGTTAAAAATGAAAATTTTGAAATAGTTGAGGAACTAATTATGCACATTTATGAAAAGTGAAGGGTGCATGTTGTCACATCGATCCTCCTGTACATAGGCGTAGCCAAGTCTGGACACATGATCGCTAACTCATGATGCCTTGTAGTATACTCCTCAATCTCGGACCCCACCATCTTAAGATTCCATAGCTCATGTTCCAACTACTGCACCTCATCCCGAGGGCAGTACTCATATTTCAGACAATAAACAAACTCTCCCCGAGGCATAGCATTGGCTTCACCCAAGACAAGAGTCAGGGTAGTAGAATTCCACCAAGTCAGAGTAGGACCCTCCAAGGTACCTGAAGCATATTTCACATGATCCACGGGAGGACAGTTACACATGGCAAACACCGACTCAATCTATTCCAACCACCTGAGTAGTCCCACTACTCCCTTAGTCCCACTGAAGCTATGAGGCTTACAATCCATGAAAGCCTTGAAAGTACCCACTGGTTGCATATGAGGAAGTAGTGGTGGAGGTTGTTGCTAGTTGAGATCATTACCAGCAAACAAGCATACCGATTCACCAAAACGAATGCATCACAAAAGATATAGATAAGAATGGTCGTAATCAAATTACCACAAAGGCCTTGCTGAGCGGCCTGGAAAGCAGCAAGAGTAATATTCACTTGCTCCTAAATCAGATTGTTCAGCTACATGTTGATGTTACCACGACCCCCGCCGCGACCACCACCACCGCCATGACCACCAGTTCGGCCACCATTACGTCTATCACGACGACCGCCATGAACTCCTGACATCTTCTGGCATTCACAAAGAATAAGATATTTAGAACCATCACCAGTAGGATAGTACTAGAAATCAAGATATAGAATCATTTCAACCTGAACAATTTGTATCCATTGTAAATCATACAGGATATCCAACTTATAAGAATCTCCAAGTGAATAGTCACTTAGAGGTTTACCACAACGAGTACAAGTGCAAGATAATGTGTGTAGGTAAATGTGTACATTGGAGCATAGAAGGGAGATGTTCAAATCCTAAACAGATCTCGAGAATATGCCGAAGCCACTCCAATGTACGCCACCGCCGTGCAAGGAGCTACAAGTTAGCCTCTTGTCTTCCAACCCGAACAAGAAGAATAGATAGAACTAGAGCCATGAAGTGATAAAGATAGAATGGATGATGTAACATGTATATTATGATGATGCTGACACCCCCTCAATGTTAGTAAGTTCCTGTAGGTGCATATATGCGACTAATGCTTTGGATTAGATAAAACATATGTTTTGTTTTCTGTCGAAGGTGCGAAGGTAAGTTTTGGTAGGTGCGAAGGAGAGTTTCAGAAGGTGCGAAGGAAGAAGTTTTGGGCGAATGAAGACTGTTTATTATGTAGTTTGGTTCGACCGTTCACAATGGGCGAACCTGCACATTCGCATGAACAAAATGGGCGAATGTGCAGTCTATAAATAGGCAAACTCAGTTTTTGTAGTTAACTTTGAGTCATTTATTTCCCGCCACTTTCTGAATTCTCTCTGTAACTTTTTATAAACTTGTTTTGCGTCTAATCCTTGATTGTAATCACTTTTCTACGTGTATTCAAGTTTGTTTATTAATGAAAAGCTTTGAAAATGATGATTTGTGTGTGTTTATCTGATTAGTTATCATTTTGTGCTGGTTTTGGGGATTCCGCACCCAAAACTAAATTGTTTGATTGTCTTTGTAGCTTATCGATCCTTTGTAGCTTATTGAGAATCCGGTTAAGGACCGAATTCATGGATCGATTAAGCGAAAGCAACTCTGTTTCAGACGGGAGAATCGAGACGAGACAGAAATATAAGATAACAACGTCATCACAGATTCGTATTACTACAGAAACGGTTACAGACACTGTCATCAGTAGGATAAACGTCTATCTCGTGGCCGGGGGAGGTCGGGCATGACCTTCCCCTTGAGAGCATTCAAAATACAAACTCAAATCACCAAATGAACAATAACACATGAGATTGCTATTTATAGTCCAAAACACCAGTTCCACGTTCGCCCTTTTATGATGGTCGAATGTGGAGTATTTCCACATTCGCCCGTTTAGACTGGTCGAATGTGGAGTATTTCCACATTCGCCCAGTTGATATGGTCGAATGTGGAAAACTTCCACATTTGCCCAGTATGATTAGGTCGAACCTGGCTCAGTGTTTTGTCCTATATTAACAAATGCGTCAGATCCATAAAATGCCCTTATGGATCACCACAATCTCATTTAACACACTACTAAGACTCAACCCTAGTCTTATTCGACAGTGACGTCCACAAAAAGTGCATCAACAATCTCCCCCTTGGACGTTGCTGGCGAATCCACAAATCTCTTGCACATCAACACATTCTCCTCTTTGAAAATTCCTAGCATCTTCAGTCAATAATTGTTGAAGTATCAGACACATTATTACATCAACAATCTCCCCCTTGACTGATGCTTCACCAAGTTTCTCTGAGATCCCGTATGATAAATCAATCATGTTCTTGAGTAACTTCATCTGTTCGACAGAATACAAGCCGTAGACGAGTGGAACAAGCAATCAGAAGCTTTCATCAGGAACTACCAGTACTAATTGAGGACTTGAAATGCTTCAGAAACTGAAGTTTTCGGCAGGGCCAACAATATCTACCAATAGCTCTTGAAATCTTCAGGACTGTGATCTTGTAACTTTCGTTGAACCTACGTGCCACATGACTCCTACTAGGATACCTCATTACTTTCAGAACATTGAAATCTCAAACTTGATTTCCTTCTTCATAACAACTCTTCAGAACAAGTTCCTTCAAACATACAGGAACTGGGTTGACTGTTCTCTTTATGCGGAATAAAATCTGTTCTGTTTTTGGCCCATTAATAGTCACTTGAATCTGATTATCATACTGTTGATTCTCATGACTACCCCACATTAAAACTGTTTCATCATCATCAATTCTTCAACAAATTTGGGTAAACCTCATCACCATTCTCTAAAAAATCTTCAAAAATTACCATACCCAAATTTTCGATAGAAAATTTTCGAAAAATTTTTTTAGGCCTTAAATTCTACATTCGCCCCTGGTACTTCTACATTCGCCCGTTTTTGTTGACCCGAAGGTAGAATAGTAACCAGAATGTAAAATAACACTTGACCCTTTTCACTTTCGCCCATTTACACTCACATTCGTCCACTTTCTTTCCACCTTCGCCCGCCCGATGAACCGAAGGTGAAATAGACACCCGAAAGTGAAAATCTTCATAACAAAATTCCAGGTTCGCCCAAAACATGCTACATTCGCCCGGTAGAATTCCACATTCGCCCAGTGGAATTCCACGTTCGCCCGGTGTGACTTAATGAAAGGGGCGAATGTGCAGAACTGAACGTGTTCTTGATCAATATTTTCTTCAAATCAGTCCACAATCACTCTAATCCTTTGAATTTGATGATGAAACTTGTTCAGAAAGGTGCGGAAATGAAAACCTAACCCTCGAATTCACAAAAACATGGAGAAAACACATGATTTTGGGTTCAATTAAGAATCTAGGGTTTCTAGGGTTTCAACCTTTCAATTTTAATCTGAATTTAACGTCTGAAAACAGTAAAAAAACGAGCTGTGATTGATTCAAACGACTGTTAGATCGTTCAAATCGGTACCACGGCTCTGATACCAATTGAGAATCCGGTTAAGGACCGAATTCATGGATCGATTAAGCGAAAGCAACTCTGTTTCAGACGGGAGAATCGAGACGAGACAGAAATATAAGATAACAACGTCATCACAGATTCGTATTACTACAGAAACGGTTACAGACACTGTCATCAGTAGGATAAACGTCTATCTCGTGGCCGGGGGAGGTCGGGCATGACCTTCCCCTTGAGAGCATTCAAAATACAAACTCAAATCACCAAATGAACAATAACACATGAGATTGCTATTTATAGTCCAAAACACCAGTTCCACGTTCGCCCTTTTATGATGGTCGAATGTGGAGTATTTCCACATTCGCCCGTTTAGACTGGTCGAATGTGGAGTATTTCCACATTCGCCCAGTTGATATGGTCGAATGTGGAAAACTTCCACATTTGCCCAGTATGATTAGGTCGAACCTGGCTCAGTGTTTTGTCCTATATTAACAAATGCGTCAGATCCATAAAATGCCCTTATGGATCACCACAATCTCATTTAACACACTACTAAGACTCAACCCTAGTCTTATTCGACAGTGACGTCCACAAAAAGTGCATCAACAGTTCCCCCACTTATATAACCCATAAGTGTGTGACCATCTAGTGTGTGAGACTCGGCTATAGACCAGACTCTACATGCAGTCCTAGTTCACTATAACCATTGGCTCTGATACCAATATGTCACACCTTCAAATTCCACTTGCGGGGTTTTACCGCGAGGCGGGTGACACACTAGGATCCAAGTCAACGGTCACAATAAACGATAACTAAATGATATGAAAATATCGTAATGAAACCAACCAAACAGTTTAAAAGTTAGATAACCACAGAACAGCAGAAGCAGTTATCAAGGTTTACAAACCAAAACATAATAGTTTAAACGTTTAGAAGAAAGTCTATTAAATGATGCATGGGACAAACAGATGCTGTGAACTCCAGTGCATCCTAAACTAGGGCAGCTACCTTAGCGACCTGCGAAAACATGCAATGCTAATCAACACGTACAGTGCAGGTGAGCCACAAAGATAAAGTTTGCAAATGTAAGTAAAGTTCGTAAAACCAGACCCAACAATCCTTACATGTATACCTGATGCTAGCTAGACATCGTTACATGACACTAAAGTGTCGTGAACCACTGATGAACATTAGAAATGCCTCAATATCCGCCACCGAACTTCACCCAGAGCCATAAGTTAGATAGGAAAAATATGCATCCGTCCGACTCCCGGTCAACTCGAGTGGAGATTTCCGGGCCCAACAGATCTATTCACACTTTCCCCACTATGTATCCACATATTAATGGTTCACAAGTTAGAAGGAATTTAAATGTTGTAATGTCATTTAGTACCCATGTGATATAGTGTAATATGTCAATCTAAAAGTTCATAAAGTTCGTACCACATGTTTCTACCCTAAATATGAAAACAGTAAAATGTGGGGCTGTGACACTCACCTTAGATTGCATTCTTCACGTACAATAGAATACCGGCTTGTTAT
The DNA here is from genome assembly GCA_028751855.1 of Ambrosia trifida. NCBI lineage: Eukaryota > Viridiplantae > Streptophyta > Magnoliopsida > Asterales > Asteraceae > Ambrosia > Ambrosia trifida. The sequence continues at coordinate 1,678,884 of CM054124.1, forward strand.
GGTAGTCCGACTACTGGAAACCTACCATAGATAGCCTATTAATGTTTGACCGATGATAAGTTTGTAAGATAACCCTCACTATCCAAGACCTTGACTTTAAATGTTTGTAAAAGTGTTTAACGTTTGACACGACCGTACTAGAGAAGACTCAACATTCCATTGGTGAACTGACATCCCTGTGTTAGCCAAATATAAGTAAACAAGCAAGCATGTGTAGGTATGCGTCTTATACGAATAACAGTTTACAAGCTCATGCATATAGTTCACATAACGCACGTATACACCATAACACATGTTACAAGGTTTCCTAGACATGCCATGAGGCTTATAGTATGTTCCTAGGTGTTAAAACATGTTTCGGGGTTCTAAAATACACTTCCAGGATCAAAACACACGACCAGGCATCAAAACAGGCGACTGACCACCTTAACAGGCGTTGGTCTCCTTGTGGGACACAACTAGCCTTCAACCAGGCGACTAGCTAAGCTAGTCGCCCCCATGGCACACGACTAGCTTAGCTAGTCGCCCCCTATAGACTTAACAGATATTTTCATGCGTGAAACACTCCAAATCCGATCCGAAACATGTAGAAACACCCAATATCAATCCACAATCATCAAATAAATCAACCCTATCAATAACCCCCAGTTTATCATCAGTTTAACACCCAAATAGCAAATAATTCCCAAAGTGGAATAATATTATGAAAACATCACATCATTACATGAAAACCTTACCCTAAATGGCAAATAATTAGATTTCATCACATAATCATATCCCAAACATCATCATGTTGTTATCACAACATTCTAGTATAAACCCTAACAAGTTTCATTTATCAAATCATCACATAACATCATAAATCCTTCTAACACCCTCAAACGGGTCAAAACTCATATTGTTCATAAAACATATCAAACAACCTTCAAAATCTGAGATAATCATCCTAACAACTCATTCATATCGTCAAAGCATCAAATACACAAGAATCCCTATGTTTAGATCATCAAAAACCATTTCAAGCTTGTATTTTTTTAATTAAAAACCCATGTAGATGTTAAGATATAGATTAGGATCCTTTTTCAAGTGTTTTCAAAGCTTTTTAAGGGTAAAAACTTATTAAAATCAGGTCTGGACCTTTGGGTTCAAAATAATGACTTAACAACAGTTTAGGATGAATAACACACCTTAGATATTGCTTAGAAATGATGTTTTAGGCTTGGAAATTGTAGATTTAGGGCAAAAACGAGTTTCAGAGGTTAAGGATGGTGTGAGAGAGGTTTGGGACGAGTTAGGGTTGCACAAATGATGTTTAACAAGTCAAATATGGTATTTATAGCTGCTGCTAGTCGCCTTAGTTGGCTCTTGATTTGCCTCCTGATGCACCCAACTAGAAAAGCTAGTTGCCTCCTAAACACCAACTAACAAAGCTAGTTGCCTCCATAGAACACGTTCACGTAAATTTACCAATTCCCGGGACTCGAGACTCGCGTGTGTGCGTTTAACCCCTATGATCCTCTAAATCACAAACCCTTGGACATATGGTTATAGACCGACTCCCGATGATTCCCCGGACCATCGTAATGACTCCAGATGACTCCCCGAATCATCATAATGACCCAACTAACCCAGTTAAGTATGTTTTATGAATGTTTTGCTAAGGTAGACTTATATGTTTGACTAAAGTTACTAACCTAAGTTTGCCGGGTGTCACAAATAAAATAATTAGTAACCTCTTTGCCACACTTCAAATTGAGGTCCTTCATGGCATTCTTGCATTAAGCTCGAAAACGATCTCCTGATACAAAGGCAATAAATTTATAAAAGTAAAAAAAAGAAATACTATATAACTAACAATACCCACAAATAAGGCCCTAAACAGCTACCATTCATAAACATCCTAAGTCGTTTAGTCATGCACAATTAGTTAGTGTTTTAACATACAAAAGAAACATCCACGGCTATACAAAGCCCAAAAAAAAAACCCAAAAAGGGTAGGTGCAAGTAGCAACATCCAAACTAATAAATGTATCATCCAACAAACAAACCATCACAAACTAAACCTTCGAAATTTTAAGAAGATGTTCGGAATGAACCCACCCAAACTCACAAACATCACCAACAACAAATCCATTCTTCTTCAAAAGACCATTCCAACCTAAGATGACCACCCTTCTACATAATTGGAAACAAATTAAATGCAATTAGTAAAATAAAAGTATTTACAGTTTTAGGAAAATATTAGAAAAAAACATAAACAAACTTCCATTTACCTCTTATAAAAACCATTTTTCTCAGTTCCCACTTGAACCTTGACAGGTGGTTTATCCTAAAACTTAAGTTTGGCCGACATTCCCGGTTTCAGGCTAGAAACCATGGAAAGTGCATTGGTGATGCTCTTACAAAAAAATTGAACATAAAATAATTAATAAAATTATCTAAGTTATGAAAGTTATAAATACTAAATTAAATAGATTAAAAATGAAATTTAACCATGCGCTTTTGAATCTTGCTTTGATACAAAACTCATCCTGATTGGAAACAAAAGTATATACTAAATTAACTAACCAAATTATCTAACTTATGAAATTTATAAATAGTAAATTAAATATATTAAAAATTAAACTTTACCTTGCGGCTTAGAATCTTGGCTTTCATAGAAAACTCATCCTCATCAGATTTAGAAGTAGAAGGAGGGGGATTGGGTGAATCATCAGAATCAATTTCAAAAATATGAAAAGGAGTGGCTGTGTTGGCTTACTGCTGCAATTTGTCTAGATTGACTTCTTTTCCATTCATAGAATACACAACAATCTCATAACGGGAGATACACACCGGCTTGAAAACAACAATCATCTTACTCCACAAATGAAGATCCCGAACCACATTTAACCAACCATCTTGCAAAAAATGCTTCTTCCCATTATGTGACCATCCAAACATAACTTCCTATTCCATACCATTTCCAGCCTCAATGGTAATCTTCTTAGAAGGCAAAAGATAATGATAGTTGTAGGTATAGAAACCTTTCGGCACATGCTGCAAATAATAATATAGTTTTTATCATACATACATTTGTTAAATCATAAATAAAACTATATCTCTATGTATCATTCTATATATATTAAAGAAAAGGGAAACTTACAAAATAATAAGACGACAAATCACGAACCAAAGTGAAGAAAGCATTGCCAATGGAATACTTCTGATTGGCGTGGAAAAAAGTACACTTCAAAGATTGAGAATCATCAAACGTATTAAAAAATAATCAAGCAACACACAATGATATTAAGACATCTCATGATACTTTTCCAAGCATCTGTGAAGTAGTAGTCACCATTGATCAGTTCAAGAGTAATAGTCCAATGAAGATCTTGTTCAGATATCGAATCAATGTCACCAACTGAAAGTTTGTTGGCTGCCAAAAAGTCTTCAAAGCACCGGGGCAGCAAATAAATTTGAAAAGCATAACAAAAAAATTAAAACATCTTCAAAAATAAATAGAAAGGTAATTAGGAAGAGGAAATGTTGGGACCAATCGTAGCTTTTGAGGATCAAATAACATAGTAAAAATGCTCGAAACCATGATCAAAATGTAAACCTGAAATAACAAAAAAAAAAGAATATTAAAATAGAAAAAATTTTCAAATTAACATATCATTGGTAGAGAATATACAAAATATAACACCATTAATTGAAATTACAATATATGTACTACACAAATGTAATTATGTAGTAATTAACTGAATGGATTAAAAAACTAAACTGATATATTTATATGTAGTTTAGTCATCCAAAAAATATATTATACAAATAATGAAAACCTAAATACATTCTAAAAATCACAAGACAAAACTTATGTACTACCCAAATGTAATTAACTAGTAATTAACTGAATGGATTCAAAAACTAAAGTTATATATCTATATGTAGTTTAATCATCCAATCATCCCAAAAAACAAAAACAAAAATCTTATAAAAACAATGAATACATTCTAAAAAAACATAAGATAAAACTTATGTACTACACAAATGTAATTAAGTAGTAATTAACCGAATGTATTGAAAAACTAAAGTAATATATTTATATGTAGTTTAATCATCCAATCATCCAAAAAAATATTATACAAATAATCAAAACTTAAATACTTTCTAAAAAACATAAGATAAAACTTAATCATCCAAAAAAATATTAGATAACACCATTAACAGAATTTGCAAACAAATCAGCAGTTAGGGTTTTTAAACAATAATGATTTTAATTAAAAAATAACATATTAAGAACAATGAAACAGAAAAACTCAAAGAGAAATCCAACAAAAAAAATTTAGGGTTTGCCAGAAATGAACATACCTGAAACAAAGTAGATAGATCCGGTGATGCAGGAGAAGACAACAGCCACGATTATTATACAAAATGAAACAATAATTAGAGTTCATAAAACTAAAATTAAACTCTAAAAATACCCAAACAAAAGCATACCTTTTACAAAGAAGACAAATCTGGTGGTAGAGGAGAAGATAACAGTGCCGATGAGTAAACAAAGAGAACATTCACAAAATAAAATGATTAATAAATTAGACCACAAAATTGTTGGATATATAGTATGTCCGATGTAATTAAAAGTCGAGGTCAACGTAACCCGACCCGGTACGATCTGAAGAGTTTACACGTTGGTACACGAATTAGATAAGTTCATGTGTTGGTGGATTATTATTTCTGAAATAATAATAGTTTTGAACTCGAGGGACTAAATAGTAAAGTTTACACTTTGACTAGTCAAATGGTCAAGTGTATGACTTTGACTAATTAATTGGTCAAGTCCTTGACTAGTCAAATGGTCAAGTGAATGACTTTGACTAATTAAGTGGTCAAGTGCCTTTTATCTTTATAAATAGGTGTGATAGATCCAACTCTAATGATACATATTTTTGAAAAGATAAAACAACATAACCCTTGTCTCCTCTTCAAGATTTGCGGCCACCCTTAGGAGCCACCGCCCCTTTGTCCGCCGTAAACCACCATCATCGCCGCCTCCGTCTTGCAAAGTGTTGTTTTCGGTTGGCCAGTGCTCGGGTGTGAACTTCCTACTAGCGAGGATTCGTTGTAACCCGCGTGTTACAATTCCGGTGTAGTCGTCAAAGGTTGATTACTAAACCCCCTATGGTTGTTCATTATTTATTTGTTTATACGCGTTTAACCGAGATCCTGATTGGGAATATTTTGTTAATTGGATTAATAAAATTAAACATATATTATATATTGTATATAATCGATTTTATTAATAAACAAAACTGCTTCTGCTGTGTTTTTGATACCATGATTCCCAACAGTGGTTTCAGAGCCACGGTTACGCGCGTATAGATGGTAAAGTTATAATTTTGATCTATGTTTTATTTGTCAAAAAAAATTTTTTTTTGACAAAAGATCAAAAGCTTTTTGTTGTTCATGGATTGTGATGTGAATCGAGCCCTAGATATTTTGACCCTTGTCATGGTTGTGTTTGTGATGTTTTATTTTTTTTTATTGATTTGTATTTTTTATTACGGATATTGGATCCGGTTTAATAGATAGGATTAGAATAGATTTGTTTTATTTGTATTTCAAATTTATTTGTAATCCTACAAGTACAAGATCAAGACGAAGATAAAAAGGCGAACAAGTTTCATGAAGATAGAGATCTCGGGTCAAGTGGGAGCTATATCAAAAATAGTTTTGAAACCCCTTTGACTGGTTCGTTTCGTTTCTGGCTAAAACGAAACGGACAACCTATTAGGGGCTCGATTCGTTTAATTTTATTATTATGTTTTGTGGTTGTGGTTTATTTATTGTAAATAATTTAGATAACCCAAAATAAATAAAATTTTCACAATCATGGCAACGGTTTTATTAAAAGAAGTTTTATAAAAACCGAAAAGCATATTTAATAAAAGGAGTTTTATTAATATTAAAACAAGTCCATTCACGATAATACGACCAACATAGTTTAATAAAGGTATTTAAAACTATACCGTGTTGTTGGATCACTATGCTCTTTTCAGTAAGAACTTGCTATCTTTGACACTTAAGTGTTTAGCAAGCTCTTGTATATCAGATTGTAAGCACAGCGGAATGTATAAGTTAAAGCAACACTTTTTATACTTAGAGAGGAGTTATTACTCCCTCTTGATGATTGAAACTAATAATGACAAGTATTTATTATGAATCTAAGCAGTAAATGAGAATTAGATACTTAGGCAGATTCACAATAAATACTGAAATGGAATAGAACAGTGAAAGTGTTTGAAGGATTTTTCTATTAAAATCAATGTCTAAAATAGAAGGTTGAAGCCTCCTATTTATAGACGTTTACATACATGTATCTTGCTCACAAAGCAAGTATACAAATATCATAAACAAGTTGCACAAGTTGCAACATTGAAACAAACAATTACAGCTAAAAGTAATAATAAACAATAAACTACTGATACAAAAGGCGGTGATAAATATCTGATGCTAAGTGCTAATGAATGACAAACTACTGATGAGTAGTTTGTCTTCAGTACTTCTGAAGTGAACTTGTCTGGTTTGGACTTCAGAACTTCTGATGAAGTTTCTTCTTCAGCACTTCTCATATCTTCTCTTCAGCAGTTTCTTGTCTTCTCTTCAGTACTTCTATACTTAGCCAAAATGACAGAAGTGAATTAGACTAAGGTTTCCAAAAGTGGTTTCACCAATCCTCTTTGTCCTAACAATCTCCCCCTGGATTGATGAACCCAAAACCTTACTAATTCCTTATGATCTTCTTCTGTCTTGAACAATCTTCCATATTTCTTTGTACATGGTGTTCTTGAGCTGGTTTAACTGTCCATCAGATAGAGATCCTTTCTGTGGTTCCAGATGTTGAATTGTGAGCAGGTCTTGTGTTGACAGTTTCTTTAGATCACTGATCTTCTTGTAAGCCCTGCTTGAAAGGTCTCTTCTGGTCAATAATACTGTGTTGTTAGCAGTAAGTGACCATCTGATGATAGGCACCTTTGACTTGTCAAAGTCAGAGGTATAGGGAACCAGACTTGTCCCTTGGGTTGATGAACCTGAGTGTTGGATGCTTTCTACTTCAGTAAGTCTCAGGTGGGAGTCTCTTCCTTCTTGTTGTTGTTGTTGTTGCATATCAGGCATCTGAATGGTTGGGAGATGGTGTTCAGTCACTACCTTGGTATGCATCTTTTCTTTGATAGTCTTTTGGATTTGGTAGGCAAAGGTGGAAGGATCCCTGAATTGAGTTAACAGAGGTTTCTCCTCAATGTCAAAATCTGAGTGAACTACTGAACTTCCTTCAAGTAGTACCATTTTGAAATCAGTTTTGACATTGTCCTCTGCTTTCTTTCTTTGAGTAGCAGGCCTTCTTGTTGACATACCAGAAGTTCTAACTACTGATCTTGAAGGATCAGCAGTTTGAAACTTCTCTGGATTTGCAGCCTTGGCAGCCTTGTATTTTCGATAAGTATCCATCAGTCTTTCTTCTTTCCATCTGGATACTGAGGCTTTTGAACCATAGCCATCTGCTACTAATTCATTTATCATCTGGGCTCTCTTGGCCTTTCCTTCTTTACTTGTGGCCAGTTTGTCTGCAATCAGTTGTGCCCTTCTTGTCAGCTCTTGCATAGAGAGTCCCTTGAGTGTGTAGGCTTTAGTCTTGCTGTTCTTGGTGATGTAAGACATCAGTTGTTGTCTTTTGTCTTCTTCAGCAACATAGTCAATTTCAGCCTGTCTTTCCAGTTCAGCTTGATAAGCCTGGAGCTTTTCTTCAAACTCTAAGTCATCCCTTTGTTCCAGACTTTTCCAAATCTGGTCTTCCTTGGCTTTTTGTTGAACTGCCTTTAACCTCTGCTCAAGAAGTTCAGTTGATTGAGAGATTGGAGCAGGGGTTAGGACAGTCATGGTAGTGGTTGTTGTAGGCCTTGGAGGAGCAGAAGTTGGTTTGATTTGTTCAGAGGATCTGGAAGGTTTAGTTTGTTGAGGTTTGGAAGTGTTAACCTCTGCTTGGTTGACAACTGCTGATGGTTTGTCAACTACTGAAGGATTGTCTTCAGTATCTTCTGAGTCATCAGTACTTTGACCATCAGAGGTTTCTTTATTATGCCTTAGGGATTCTTCAGAGGTTTGGGTCTCATCTTCTTTTTCTGTGGCTTCAATATCTTCCACTGAGACACCAAACTGTTTGGCCATTGCTTCTTGTTTGGCCTGGTCTTTCTGATCTCTTTTTAGGATAGCAAGTCTTGCCTTTCTTCTAGCTTCAACTGTATCCATTGGTTCCTTCATCTTCTCCCTCTTTTTTGGATTCATCAATAAGCTTCAGAGGTTTGATCTGATCTGTCAGATTGGCAATTTGTTTGCTGTTGAAGTCAATCTAGGTCTGCAGATCATTCATTTTGGTCTGAATCACCCCAAATTGGTTCTTGATGGACAGCTCCAAGTTAGCTGTATAGGTTTGGAGGTGATTCTTGATGAGGGCATTCATCATATGATAAAGGTCACCACCTGGGCTGCATAGTTGGTTCATGTCTATGCTTGAAGGCCCAGGGAATTGGGTAGGCATTTGATGTGAAGGGTGTGTTTTTAGGAGATCCTCATGTTGTACAGAGGATGCCACTCTAGGGGTTTTAGGGATTGAGTGGACTTTAACCTGTTCAGGGGTGACTTGCTTCTTGAGCTTGGATACCCCTGAAACAGGACCTTCATAAAGTGTCGTCAATTCAGTAGTTTTGGTTTTTGAAACATCATCCAAATTAATGGAATCATCTGAATCCATGATGTTGTCCTCATTGAGGACTGTCTCAGTTAAATCATGAGCTGAGCCCAACTCAGTTCTCTCATGAACCTCTTGTTCTTGGTTCTGAGGATTTCCTACCTCAGGCATTAAGCCTTCATCAGTAGTTGCCACATCTGAGGTCTTAGCTGTTTTACTTCTATCCTCAGATCCACCACTGGGTGGTAACTGAGTAGTAGCAGCCTCAGATGCCCCAAGAGTCTCTAAGATTGGGCTTAAAGACTCTGGTCCACCCTCATCTCTTGGGTTAGGGCTAGTGATGTCCACATCCATGTCTGATGCTGTGGTTATGTCCCCTGTTTGTTGTTGTTGTAGGGGACTGACATTATCAGATGAGACTTTCTCTTTTAGCCCAGAGAGAAGTTTGGCAATCTCTATTGCCTCTGTTTCAAAAATTTGAGGGGTTGGTTTAGCAGTTTGGGCAATAGGTGAAATAGGTTGGTCAGCAGTTTCAAAAGAAGTGTGAGTTGCAACAGTTTTTCTAAGTCTTTTTCTTTTGAATAAGATTGTTATGGGTGCTCTTGGTGGGGTTTGAGATGGATGAGACTGAGAGGGTGTTTCAGTCTCACCTATTTGAAGAGCAGATTGCTCATGAGCATGTTCAGGCATCTCAACCTCCTTAACAGCTTTTCTTTTGGGTTGGTGGGTTTTTGTCTTTGTTGGCTTGGGCTTTTTGGCTTTTGGTGGTGTGAGTTTGGAAGATGTGGGCTTCATGGGGACTTGTTGTTGTTATCCCTGATCATCTTCTGGCCAAGTAGCCGGTTTGTTATGCCTAGAGTATGCTTGTGAGGTTAATGGATTTAAAGTTGAAACTTTTCCCACAAGCACCTCATTACCCAGTTCCCCTATTATGCATTGCATAATGAACCTTGGGTATAACAAAAACTTTTTCTTGGTATTATTATGATGTAACACCAACTCATTGAAAAATAATTTTGATGCCCTGAATTTGGTTTCATTCACTATGGAATGAAATATTGGTTGAAAAGTGGAGGGCATCTGGTCATAAGACCCTGTCTTTGGACTCAAACACATAATAATATAATGAAACAAAAGCTTGTATTTTGGTTCAAAATATTTTTTGAAGATAGTAGCATGGGAGAGAGTACCTTGATAACCACACTCTGTCATGGTTAAGTGAATATCAGCATTAGCAACTTGATCAGGGGCAGCTACATCATCCAGGCCCAGTCTTGTTGCCAGTGTGGCCGGTGTGATGGTCAGTGGTTTCCCTTTTATTCTTGAGTTGAGGGAGATAAATTCACCATCAGCCGTCACCGTCTCAGCATTAGCCCAGAACTCATTTAGAGTTTCAGTATGAATTGGTGGGTCGATTGTGAGAGCAGTAAAATATTGGGATTTTACAACAAGATCAATGATCTCATCGTATTGGGACCAGCCTTCTTGTTTTTCAAGAAAGGCCCTTTGATTGTGTCCCTGTTTTAGAACGAGAGCCATGTGGTTTGTGTTTTTGTTGATCGAACAGTTGATTTGCAGGCTTAGGTTATTGAGAGAGTTTTTGAGAGAGAATGAGGGAATTTTTTGATTTTGAAAGGATAAGTGTTGAAAAAGATATTTATCAGAAGTTTTTAACCGCTTGAATCTTCTTTATTAGAAGTTTTAAACCGCCTTGGTTAAAAATCTCTTTTATCAGAAGTTTTAAACCGACTAGGTCAAAACCTCTGATGATGGGAAAAGTCAAATTTGCCCTTTTTGACTAAACTGCTGATGAAGGATTATCTTCATCAGTAGTTCCCATTTCCTCTTCAGTAATTTTAACAGCTGATGAGAAATGTTTTATAAATACTTTTATTCATAACTTCTGAAGGTTATTTTATCAGAAGTTATACACTTTTCAGAAATTATCCCCATACTGATGTTTTGTTCATCAGTAGTTTCTCTCTTTTCAGAAGTTTTGTTTCAGACTTTTTGTCTTTTTGTAAGTGAAAAATGAAAAAAATGTGCAGAATAATAAAATAAACACTTACAAATTTAGCATCCCAAGCATGGATACTAACTTCTGAAATGTTGATGTGTCAAGGGGTTTTGTGAAGATGTCAGCTATTTGATTAGCTGTTGCTACATGCTTCACCTCAATCTTGCCTTTTTCATAGCAATCTCTTATGAAATGGTACCTGATCTCAATATGTTTGGTTTTTGAGAACTGTACCGGATTTTGAATGATGCTAATGGCAGATTTGCTGTCTACAAACAAAGGTGTCTTGGTTTCTTTGATTCCATAATCAAGAAGTTGATATTGGAGCCATTGTATCTGTGATGTACAACTTGCAGCTGCAATGTATTCAGCTTCAGCAGTTGAAGTTGCAACAGATGTTTGCTTCTTTGATTGCCATGACACTAGACAGTTACCCAAGAATTGACAACCACCAGATGTTGACTTTCTTGTCATCTTACACCCTACATAGTCACTATCTGAAAAAGCTGATAACTTGGTATTGCTTGAAGCAGGATACCAAATTCCAAGTGTTGGAGTTCCTTTCAGATATCTGAAAATTCTTTTGACTTCTATAAGGTGTGATTCCCTTGGTGCTGATTGATATCTAGCACAGACACATGTTGAAAACATAATATCTGGTCTAGAAGCAGTTAGATATAAAAGGGAACCTATCATGCATCTGTACATGGTTTGATCAACTTGTTTTCCTTGATCATCAGGTTCAACTTGTGTGATTGGTGTCATGGGAGTGGAACATGATTTACAGTCTTTTAAAGAAAATTTGTTTAATAATTCTTTAACATATTTTGATTGATGTATAAAAGTTCCATTTGTTTGTTGCTTGATCTGCAGTCCTAGAAAGTACTGCAGTTCTCCCATGGTACTCATCTCAAATTTTGATTGTATGAGTTTCTTAAAATCATCACACAGTTTTGTGTTTGTTGAACCAAAAATGATATCATCAACATAAATTTGAACAAGTAGGACATGATTTCCAACATGTTTAATGAAAAGAGTTTTATCAATGGCACCTCTTGTAAAGTTATTTTTGAGTAAAAAGGTGGAGAGTGTATCATACCAGGCTCTTGGAGCATGTTTGAGCCCATAAAGAGCTTTGTCCAGTCTGTACACCCACTCAGGATGAGAAGGATCCTCAAACCCAGGTGGCTGACAGACATACACCTCCTCTTTTATCTTTCCATACAAAAATGCACTTTTTACATCCATTTGATAAACTTTAATTTTGTTGGAAATGGCATAGGCCAGAAATAACCTGATGGCCTCAAGCCTTGAAACTGGAGCAAAGGTTTCATCATAGTCAATTCCCTCTTCTTGAGAGTACCCTTGAACTACCAGTCTTGCCTTGTTCTTGATTATCATACCAGCTTCATCTTGTTTGTTCCTGAAAACCCATCTTGTGCCCATTGGTTGCTTGTTTGGAGGTAAGGGACGGATTTCCCAGACCTGTTGCTTGTTGAACTGAAGCAGCTCATCTTGCATAGCTTGCACCCAATTATTGTCTTTGAGGGCTTCCTGGTACTTCTTTGGTTCCAACTGTGAGATAAAGGCTGAAAATAGGCAAAAGTTGGAGAGCTGGTTTCTGGTAAGAACACCTGAAGCTATATCACCCATGATTTGATCAAGTGGATGATCTCTGTGTTCAATCAGTTGTTGTAAACCACTGACAGGTGTAGGTGGCTCATGTTCTTCAAACAAACTACTGAGGTCTATAATATCTGGTTCAGATGTTCCTTAATCTTCAGTAGTTGGATCTACTGAACCAGAAGTTTGAGTTTGTTCCTCAGTACTTGTTTGATCAGAAGTTTGGGGAACTTCTGATGATTTTGAAGTTGACTTGATAACTGTTTGAGGAGTCCATGGTGTGGGATCCTCATCATCAAACCTTTTGTCACCATAATAAGTAGGTTTTGATGAAGTAACAGCCTTCTCAGGTCCAAAATGGAAGTTGTCAAGGTCAAAAAGTTTAGCAGGATGTGCTGGAATAAGAGTGTGTTTTGACTCATTGAACTTGACATTCAATGTTTCTTCTACTATCCTGGTGTGAGAATTAAAAACCTTGTAGGCTTTTCTAGTTGAAGAGTAACCAAGAAAGTAACCTGAGTCAACTTTGGCAGCAAACTTTGAAATAGATTCCTTGATGTTCAAGATGAAACATTGACACCCAAAAGCTCTGAAAAAGGAGATAAGGGGCTTCATGCCATGAAGAACTTCATAGGCAGTCTTGGAATGTCTCTTGACCACAAGAACTCTATTCTAAACATAACATGATGTGTTAACTGCTTCTGCCCAAAAGTACAAGGGCAGTCCAGAATCAGCTAACATTGTTCTTGCTCCCTCTATTAAGGTTCTGTTCTTCCTTTCTACTACACCATTTTGTTCAGGAGTTCTGGGAACACTGTATTGTCTAATAATCCCTTTAGACAAACAGAATTCATCCAGAGTTTTGTTCCTGAACTCTGTCCCATTATCACTTCTAATGGTTTTGACAGGTAGAGAATATTGTTTCTCCACTTGTAGAATGAAGAACTTGATGATTTCAGCAGCCTCATCCTTGGAGAATAAGAAGAATACCCATGTGAATCTTGAGTAGTCATCAATGATGACTAAGCAGTACTTCTTCTTACCAAGGCTCATAATCTTGACAGGTCCAAATAAGTCCATATGGAGTAGTTGAAGACATGCAGTTGTTTTTGATTCTTCAATAGACTTATAGGAGGACTTATGCTGTTTTCCCTTTAAACAGGATACACAGTGTTCTTGACACTGGTATACTTTCAAAAGTAGACCTCTGACCAAGCCCATTTTTGTGACTTTATTTATGGTTTTAAAGTTCACATGGCCAAGTCTCCTGTGCCAGAGATCAGTTTCTGAAGTTGATGCCCTTGAGAAGAAACAGGCAGTGTTGTTCAATACTTTGTCTTTCTCAATGTCCACTGCATAGACATTGCCACATCTTTTGGCAATTAGCAAAGTATGATCTTCAATGATCTTCTCTATCAACTTCTGGCCTTCTGGTGAGATGATCTTGCATGCTGTCTTTGTGAAAAAGGAAGAATATCCTTTATCACACATTTGTGACACACTCAGCAAGTTGTATTCAAGGTTTTCAACCAGATTGACCTTGTCAAACTGTATTTTGCCAGAGGAGACATTGCCATGTCCTAGCACATATCCCTTAGCATTGTTCCCAAAGGATACAGATCCTTCTCTTTGGCTGATAAAATTGTTTATCAGGTATCTGCATCCAGTCATGTGCATAGAGCCTCCACTATCAACATACCATATGTTGTTTAAGCCCCTGGAAACTCTCTGCACATAATAGCAAATTAGTTAGATTTAGGAACCCAAGCCTGTTTGGCTTTGGGTTTGCTCTTGAGAACAGTTACAGTTTGTTCTTGACCAGGTTGAGAAATCCATGTCTTTTTGGCAATGGATTTTTCATTAAGACCCATGGTGGTATCCTTTTCAGGACCACCATCAACCTTGGTCATCAGTAGTTGTACCAAGTTCATTAGTTTTTGAATCTCAGCAGTTTGTGAAACTGCTGATGATTCAGGTCTAACTACTGACAAAGAATTTTGAGAAAAAGATTTTAGTTGAGATCTTATCTTTTTCTGAGAAAAGGTGTTTTCAGGTTGTTGTTTCTTGGGATTAAAGGTTATTTCATAATCATTTCTGATTTGATTTCCCACAACCTGTTGTTTAATTTTATGATTGAACTGAATTCCTTTTCTGTATCTACAAAACTCTGTTTTGTGGTTGAACAGACCACAAATTTCACATTCTTTTGCCTTTTGTTTTTGATCTAAAGGCAAATTTCTGACATTAGTGTAAAGATTTTGTTCATCAGTAGTTTTCAAGGTCTCAACTCCTGATGTAGATGAAACAACTGATGGCTTGTTGTCAGATTTTGTTAATACTTCTGAAGTACTTTCTTAGAAAATACCAGGATTTCTGTTTAGAAAGTTTTCATGGAAAGATGTGCAGTCTTTCCCTTCAGAAGTTTCATTTGAAACAATTTTTCTCCCATCTTCAGTAGTTTTGGGAGAGAAATCTGTTGGTGTTTCAACATGATGGTACCCTATGCCAAACTTAACATTTGAAGCACTTTGTTTGTTTAGCAATAGCTGGTACCCCTTACAAGAATCCACCCATTTTTCACAACTGATCTTGGTGTCAGCAAGCTCTTTTCTGACATTTCCAAGATCTTCTATCATCATTTTAATTTGTGCTTGGGTTTCAATAGCTGAGTTAGTTAATTTAGAGACTTCTTTTGTTTTAGCAGTAAGTTTTCTCTCTAAATCAAACTTCATCTGAGTGTATTTTCTTTCTAAATCATTGGCTTTTCCTTGTAAGTGCACATTTGTCTCTCTTATGAGAGCAAAAGATTCTTTGCAGGAATTTGAGCAAAGTTTTGTCAAAGACTCTTTTGATACCTGTGACAATGCAGATTTTGAAGTGCAGCCTTCAAATGCCATTAAGGCAAAGTTCTTTCTGCCATTGTCTGGTTCTCCCCAGTTGATGTCAAACATCTTGTTATCTGCATCAGGATTGCACTCTGTGGTGTCAAAAGGAAGACTGCTCCAGTCAACATACCCTGAGGTGAAAAGACTTTGTTGAGAGGGTTGTTGAGGATGTGGAGGTTGTTGAGCAGCTGGAAAGGGAGGGATTGATTGTTGGCTCTGCATTTGTTGAGCAGGCATTTGAACATATTGTACTTGTGGCATGTATTGCTGTTGAGGAGCTTGTGCCTGTACAAAATGAGCACTCCCTTGAGTTCCATTATTCCTATTATAATTGGGGTTAAAGTTATTTCCAGATTGTGATTGGTTAAAGCTAGAGTTTCTACACTCTCTAGCAAAGTGTCCCAACTTCTGACACTTGTGACATCTCAGTTTAGATTTGTCAAAACCAATTTTTGTATTACTGGTCAATCCTGGAAATTTCCTTCCTGACCTTTTATAAAACTTGTTAGTTTTAATGCTTAGCATGGCCAGTTGGTGTAAAATGTCCATTTCTTCTAAGTCATCACTGCTAAAGTTTTTCAAATCATCCATGATAAAACATAGATTATCAGCAGTTTGACTTTGGTCATCATTGTCATAACCTGGGAAAGATCTTTCTGATGAGATCCCAGTTGTTATGTCAATGTTGTCATAAGATCCATAGGAACAAGTTGGTGAGTCTTGTCCCAAAAGTGCTGTACTACCTGGTAGGTAGTCATCAGCAGTTTTACCAGATGATTGCAATTTCTTCTTTTGATCAATTTCTCTCTCAAAAGTAAGTAATCTCCCATGGAGTTTTGTAAGAGTGAGGGAGCTAAAATCTGGTGAGGATCTTAAAACAATGGAGTATGTTTCCCATTTGTCTGGTAAAGACCTTAAAAATCTATGTAGCATAGATACTGTTGTATAGGTCTGACCATTTAACTTTAGCTCAGATATTAATGAGGAGAATCTTTCAAATTGTTGAGTTAAAGTTTCCCCATTAATGTGAGCAAATGTCTCATATTGTTGAGCTAAAATTTCTCTGGTGTTGGCAATCACCTCTTCAGTTCCTCCAAACTGTTCTTTAAGACAATCCCAGAGTTCTTTGGCACTTTCACAATGTAAAAGGCCAGAGTATATCTCATTTGGGAGAGCCATTGCCAACATAGAGAATGCTTTTGCATCTAGCTCAAGTTTTAGGAAATCATCATCTGTATAGTCTTTTGGTTCTTTAGGAACCTCAACTTTAGTTTCAAGATTTATGTTTACTGGTTTGTGAGGACCATATATCACAGATCTCCAACAACCTGTGTTGGTCTGTGACAAGGTATGTGCCATTCTCTTTTGCCATATGTTGTATTCATTTTTTACAAGCATGGCAGGTTTAGTGGCAGAACCAGTATTATGTGGATCCATTTTAAAGAGTATTGATTTGTCAGATTACTCTTTTAAGTGATGGATGTTGATAAAAAGTGAACTTTTGATCTTTTATTGAGTATCAATAAGAGCTTTGTGTCTGATTCTCAATTTGTTAGATTGATATGTGATCAGATAAACCAATGCTCTAATACCAATTGTTGGATCAGTATGCTCTTTTCAGTAAGAACTTGCTATCTTTGACACTTAAGTGTTTAGCAAGCTCTTGTATATCAGATTGTAAGCACAGCGGAATGTATAAGTTAAAGCAACACTTTTTATACTTAGAGAGGAGTTATTACTCCCTCTTGATGATTGAAACTAATAATGACAAGTATTTATTATGAATCTAAGCAGTAAATGAGAATTAGATACTTAGGCAGATTCACAATAAATACTGAAATGGAATAGAACAGTGAAAGTGTTTGAAGGATTTTTCTATTAAAATCAATGTCTAAAATAGAAGGTTGAAGCCTCCTATTTATAGACGTTTACATACATGTATCTTGCTCACAAAGCAAGTATACAAATATCATAAACAAGTTGCAAAAGTTGCAACATTGAAACAAACAATTACAACTAAAAGTAATAATAAACAATAAACTACTGATACAAAAGGCGGTGATAAATATCTGATGCTAAGTGCTGATGAATGACAAACTATTGATGAGTAGTTTGTCTTCAGTACTTCTGAAGTGAACTTGTCTGGTTTGGACTTCAGAACTTCTGATGAAGTTTCTTCTTCAGCACTTCTCATATCTTCTCTTCAGCAGTTTCTTGTCTTCTCTTCAGTATTTCTATACTTAGCCAAAATGACAGAAGTGAATTAGACTAAGGTTTCCAAAAGTGGTTTCACCAATCCTCGTTGTCCTAACACGTGTCGAGTGTTGAAAGGAGTTTCAATTATCACGAACAATATAAAATTGGATTTTATAAACTATTGTGTGACTCACATCATGCTAACGAGTCATTCAAAATATTTATGGTAAATATTAAAATTAAATCCCAATTTTAAATTGATGTTTTATGCCACCCTTAACGAGTTAACACTTCGTTTTAAATCGAACCCAAATGTTAGTGCTGACCCTGCATCTGGGCGTTGATCTTGAGTGAAGGTAATCATCGCGTTTCCTGTGTAACATAGGCCGGTGTTATAGTTAACAGTAAAGGACCAAACATCGCTTGTTTGACAAGTGGGCATAGTCGGGTTTAAGCATACATCGCTCTTAGCGATAACTCCAAATGGAGAGTTGTGTAGTGGACACAATTAACAATCATTGGTTACCTACCTAATCGTACCAGTGGACAGTGCTAAGCCAGTTCACTGTGTATTGATGAATCGGGATCTCATCCTAATTAATTTTGCTTTTGGGTCATAAGATAAATTAGGATATTTGAAACATAAAATACTAATAAATTAGATTTTGAACTTTGTAGATGTCAACTGAAAACAATTCCGGCTCCCAATTCTCTCTCAAGTCCATCTTAGAGATGGACAAACTTAACTACTCCAACTTCATGGACTGGCACCGCAACTTGAAAATTGTTCTCAAAGCGGAGAACAAGTTGTATGTTTTAGAAACGCCAGTTAGCACTCGTGTGCTAAAAATGAAGACATATGTTGATCACTTGGCTTGTCTGGAATTCCCCTTGAGCGATGAGTTAGCTGGGGATATTATCCTAAACTCATTGCCCAAGTCATATGACCAGTTCATTATGAACTACAATATGAACGGGATGGAAAAGACACTTGCAGAACTGCATCAGATGCTCAAAACTGCTGAGGTGAACATACCTAGCAAGACTGCACCAGTGCTAGTGATCAAGGAGGGCCATGTTAAGAAACCTAATACCAAGAAAATGGGCTATCAGGGCAAAGGGAAGGGCAAAGGCAAATCTGTTGCCAATAGGAAACCTCAGAAAGATGCCAAGTGTTTTCATTGTGATGAAACTGGGCACTGGAAGAGGAACTGTGCTAAGTATTTAGCTGAGCTGAAGCAAGCTAAGGCTTCAGGAGGAGAGTCCTCAAGTATATATGTTATTGAAATCTTTGCTTTTCCTAGCAAAACATGGGTGTTTGACACAGGATGTGGTTTCCACATTTGTAATGTTTTGCAAGGACTAAGAAAGATTAGAAAGCTGAAACAAGGCGACTTGGAGGTCCATGTTGGCAATGGACAAAGAGTTGTTGTGAAGGCTATAGGAGAATGTATTCTCTTACTTCCTTCTGGTTTAGAACTTGTTTTGAACAAAGTTTATTACATTGCTAGTGTGACTAGAAATATTGTTTCAGTTTCGGCTTTGCGTGGACAAGGCTTTAATTATCGTTTCAATGGCGAATTTATTTCTGCTTATTTTAACGATGTATTTTACTTTGATGCAAAACCTAACAATGGGATCTATGAGATAGAAATCCAAAACGATAACATATTATGCAATATCTCCCATAAACGTAATAAGTTGGACTTTAATGATACATATATGTGGCATTGTAGACTTGGTCACATAAGTGAGAATCGTGTTAAACAAAAAACCGCAGGAATCCTGGATTCCAAAGGTTCGGAGTCGTTTGAAAAAAGCGAATCATGCTTAAGTGGAAAGTTAACAAAAGCACCTTTTTCAAATGTTGGAGAAAGAGCCAATGATCTGTTAGGACTTGTACATACAGATGTATGTGGTCCATTCAGAACAATGTCAAGACATGGAGAAAGATACTTTGTTACATTTACTGATGATTTCAGTAGATATGTTTATGTTTATCTTATGAAGCGTAAACATGAAACTATTGAAAAGTTCAAGGAGTACCAAAACGAAGTAGAAAATCAGCTAAATAGAACTATTAAAATGCTTCGATCAGATCAAGGCGGTGAATATCTTAGTCAGGAATTCATCGACCATCTAAAGGATTGTGGAATAGTTTCACAACTCACTCCACCTGAAACACCGCAACATAATGGTGTGTCTGAGCGGAGAAATCGAACTCTATTAGATATGATTCGATCAATGATGTGTCGAACAAACCTTCCAAAATCCTTTTGGAGTTATGCTTTGGAAACTGCCGGAAGACTTGTGAATATAGCTCCAACGAAAAAGGTTGATAAAACGCCCTATGATATATGGCATAGAAAGAAACCTCATGTATCCTACCTTAAAGTCTGGGGATGTAATGCTTATGTCACTCTAGAATCTTCGGATAAACTAGATCCCAGAGGCGAAAAGTGGTTTTCGTTGGATACGGTAAAAAGATCAGTTACCTGTTCTACCACCCCACTGGAAATAAGATTTTCACCGAACGCAGAGGCACTTTCTTAGAGGAAGAGCTTCTGGAGTGAGGGATTGGAGATAACCATGTGGATCTTGAAGAAATTCGAGAATCACAAGTGACTGAACCAGCTGTTCAGACAGAATCAGATGTAACTGATCCAGTTGTTGAAGTTGAGCCTGAGAGGACTCAAGAAACAACAAAAACACCAAGTGTTCGGAAAAGTATTAGGGATCGTCGTGCACCGGAAAGGTATGATGATATCTTCATGATTGATGAAGCTGAGCCTACTACTTACAAAGTTGTAATCTTGGGTTCAGAATCCAAGAAATGGCAAGAAGCCATGAATGCAGAGATGCAATCCATGTATGATAACCAAGTCTGGGATTTGGTTGATCATCCTACCAAATGTCAGGCTGTGGGAAACAAATGGATCTTCAAGAAGAAGACTGACATGGATGGGAATGTGCAAACCTACAAAGCAAGGCTTGTAGCGAAAGGTTTTACTCAGACTCAAGGAATTGATTATGAGGAAATTTTCTCGCCAGTAGCCATGCTTAAGTCTATTAGAATTCTACTTGCCATTGCTGCATATTATGACTATGAGATATGGCAGATGGATGTCAAAACCGCGTTCCTTAATGGACACTTACTGGAAGATGTCTATATGGTTCAACCTGAAGGTTTTGTCGATCCAAAGAATCCTAATAAGGTGTGCAAGCTGAATAAATCCATCTATGGATTAAAGCAAGCATCTCGTAGCTGGAATCTCCGTTTTGATCAGAAAATCAAAGAGTTTGGTTTTATCAAGAACGAAGATGAACCGTGTGTTTACAAGAAATCTAGTGGGAGCTATATCACTTTTCTTATACTGTATGTAGATGGCATACTAATCATTGGAAACAATATCCCTATGCATAAAGATGTAAAGACCTGGTTGGGTAAATGTTTCGCAATGAAAGATCTTGGTGAAGCCACTTATATTCCGGGAATAAAGATTTATAGAGATAGATCAAAGCGGTTATTGGGTTTGAGTCAAAGTACATATATTGATAAGGTCTTACGACGCTTCTCAATGCAAGACTCAAAAAAAGGGGGCTCTTGCCCATGACACATGGAACCATTATTAATAACAAGCAGTGTGCAAACACTGAAGAGGAAAGGAAGAAAATGGAAAGAGTTCCATATGCTTCTGCTATTGGTTCCATCATGTATGCCATGTTGTGTACTAGACCTGATGTCTCGTATGCTCTTAGCATGACGAGTAGATATCAACAGAACCCAAGAGAGAGTCACTAGGCTGCAGTGAAGAACATTCTTAAGTACTTGAGAAGGACTAATGACATGTTCTTAATATATGGAGGACTGGATGAGGAGTTGTCAGTTAAGTGTTATACTGATGCAAGCTTCCAGACTGATCGTGATGATTCAAGGTCACAAATGAAATATGTTTTCATTCTGAATGGTGGGGCTGTAACTTAGAACAGCTTTAAGCAAAGTGTGGTTGCTTAATCCACCTGTGAATCAGAATACAATGCTGCATTGGATGCTGCAAAGGAGGCTGCCTAGATGAAGAAGTTCATTGGTGATCTCGATGTTATGCCTAGCATAAAGAAACCAATCGAGATACTGTGTGACAACACTGGTGCCATTGCTCTTGCAAAGGAACCAAGGTCACACCAGACCACAAGGCATATACTCAGGAAATTCCACTATATTAGAGAGATAGTAGAACGTGGAGACATCATGATAAACAAAGTTCATACAGATCTAAATCTGGTTGACCCCTTTACTAAGCCTTTACCTCAAGCTAAACATGAGGAGCATGTTGAAAGATAGGGCTTAGAGTTGCTAGACAGTGGGCATGATCTGTAATTAGTATTGGTGTTTTATTTTGAACTATAACAATTACATTGAATATTTATTTGATTTAATGGGTTAAATGCAAATTTAAATATTTTGTGACCGTGTTCATTATTTGTATGTTTAAATCCTTGAATAAGAGTATTCTAAATATCCGTAGTCGATCAAATTACATGGGAATGAATTTGAATGTAAGACTATTGTGAATTGAGATGATTGTATTCATGAGATGAATAACTCAATGGTTTGAGAATCATAATTCACAGATATCATTAGGGAATGATATTGGATGTAACTCGCTTCAAAACGATCTCCATGGATCTGTGTCATGAGATGTTTTGATATTGATATGTTCAATCTATCCTTTTTCCTAAGGCACATATTAAACTACATTGATCAAGGATTATCCTTGATGTTATCTAGCACTGTCCTGAAACATGGGTAGTAATAAGGGTATCGTTGGGAGAAATCCAAGATTAAGTGGGAGTTGTATGACGCTGATGGAATTCTGTACTTCTATAGGATTAGAAGTCTAGACATTCTGGTGCCCTCGTTAATTCAAACTGGTATAAACGCGTGGCCACGCTCGGACTAAGGTAGTTCGTTAGACCACTTTGAATTAGAGACGAGAATAGAGAATGGTTGGTCACTATATAAGAATGAATGATCCATGTCTTATGATCAACGGATGTCTATACAGAAGGGACTTATTGATAGAATTATCAAGGCTATAGTATTTGGTTAAGTAAAGCGTTACTTGAACTCAAAGAACTAGTTGACGACTGTAAAGTGTCACTACAACAAAAAGGGCTTTTAAGGACCTTTTGTGTGGGACGCTTGTAAAATGGGGTCCTAAAAAATTATTTAATAGGACGGATGAAATTTTGGGGTCCTTTTATAATATACGCTACTAAACCGGTGTCCTAAAAAGCTAACTAATAGGACGGATGATTCTTTGGCGTCCTATTATAATATAACTTAATAAGACACTTAAAATGTAGATCGTAATAAAGCAATTTATAAGACATTTAGTTGTTGGTGTCCTATTATGTAGTAATGTAATAAGACCCTTGATCACCGGGGGTCCTATTATAACATAACTTAATACGACACTTTGTAGTTAAGTCATAAATGTTAGATGTTATAGGACCCTTTCTAGTCAAGTCATATTAGAACATAACTTAACAGGACACTTGACATATGTGTCTTATAACTTTAACCTTTATAGGACACTTAATCATTGTGGTGTTATTATAACACACCGTAATAGCACACATGATATTTTAGTCATAAAACATCAGTTTTATAGGATGCTTATTTGCTAGAGTTTTATTATAACATAGCTTAATAGAACACTTAGCACGTGGGTCTTATAACGTTAACCTTTATAGGATGCTTAATCATAGTGGTATTATATTATAATACACTGTAATAGGACACTTGATATTTGAGTCATAATAAAAAAAAATCATGTAGCAAAATAATCCATTTCATACAATATCTAAACTACATTATAATGCACAGGCTTTCCTAGTAGTCATCTTAATGTCGATACATTTAGAATATATTAATAATCAAGTGAATTTAGATAGTTAGGTTTTACTTTTTCTATTTTGGCCACTTTTTTTTTCTCATTTTAACCACCAAAATTTTTGTTAAGTTTTTTTTTTCCTTATTTTGGCCACACAATGTTTTTTTTACTTTTTGTTTAAGTTTTTTTTCCCATTTTGGCCACCAGCTTTTTTATTAAGTTTTTTTTTCAATTTTGGCCCCCCGACATAATGCGTTTTTTTTTACCCGATTTCGCACGGGTTCGGTTTTTGTTCGTTTATTATCTATATATTTAACGACCACGAAATGAATAGCTGCTTCACTCTAACGTACGCAGCCGGCCACCGACTACATCTACCGTGCGCCATCTCCACCATGTGCCGCGAACCGCGGGAGATTCCCGGTATTCTCCGCGTAGCCGCTGCCACTTTTGTATATTCTCATTGTCCAAGGTTAGTCTCTATGCCTTTGTCGGTTACCAAAATCCGCATTAACACGTCATGTGAAAAATGCGCAACGCGCGTATTAATACACCTAGTTTATCTATACTACATTATAAAGGAGGAGAGATGTACAAGATAGTAATTTTTATATCTATACAATTTAACAAGCAACATGTACAATGGATTTAAGCTTACTTCATAAGGGTATAATAGGAATAATGATGAAAATTAAGATGCTTAGAAGGTTAATTTGGTAACTTTACATAGAGCTTTTAGTTAAAACTAGACTTGGAAATTTCAACCCATCTAGTTAAGTTTGGTTTTTTTGGGTTTAAAATTTGACCTTGTGGGTCGCTAGCGGGCCCGGCCGGGTCAAAAAAGTCCGGGTCGCTACGGGACGGTTCAGGTTGAAACGGTCTGGGTCGTCGGGTCGAAACGGTTCGAGTCGCTACCGGGCCCGGCCGGGTCGAAACGGTCCGGGTCGTTACGATACGGGTCAGGTTGAAAAGGTCTGGGTCGTTACCGGGCCCGGTCGGGTTGAGATGATCCGGGTCGCTACCGGGCCCGACCTGGTCAAAACGGTCCGGGTCGTTACAAGACGGGTAAGGTTGAAACGGTCTGAGTCGTTACCGGGCCCGTCGGGTCGAAACGGTCTAGGTCACTACCGGGCCCGGCCGGGTCGAAACAGTCCGGGTCGCTACCGGGCCCGGCCGGGTCGTAATGTTCAGGGTTGTTAACCAGCCCGATACAGTCGAAGCGGTCCAGTTCGAAATGAAATATTTTGGATCCCTTAAAATTTTATTTTTTAGTTTATTTTTGTTTTTTTATTTTAAATTGTTTTTTTTTCCTTTATTTTACTTTTTTAAATTTTGTTTTTTTACTTTTTAAATTTTTTATTTTTTGTTGTTATTTAAAAAATTTTTAAAAAATTTAATCTATTTTGATGTGAATCTATCTTAATCTAAACCATCTAGACCCAAAACCCATCCTAACCTATTTTTTTAATCTACCTATCTTGATCAAACCTATCCTGACCCAACAACCAACTCAACCCAATCTACCCATTTTGCCACCCCTGACCGAGAATTTGATTCATTCTTTACCCTTTAACCATACTAATCGTCAATCTCTCAGACTACTCTGGTGCAAGTGAAGCGTCTAACAGTTATACCGTCCTCACTTGGTTATTATGACACGACATTTACTCATTTGCAAACCCTATCTCCAATGGCACCTTCATTCTACCTCCTGTACATCTCCATATGTTGAGGCTCTTCTTGCAGCCAAGAACAAATGGTACTTTCCTGGTTCGATTTGGTTCATCATCATCATCATCATCATCAATATTTGACATATGAAAGGAGAATCAATCTTGTAAGAAGGTACTCCTAACTACAAGCTACCTATATAATTATAATGGATGCTTTATTTACACATGATTAGGTGGTTTTTTTTAGTTTACCCTATTATATGCTTTAGAGTTATTTTTTGCAATAACATTGCAACATAATAAAGGGCTGGATAATGTAATATACGTTGGATACGTGTGTTCTTCATTGACCTCTGTACTCCTTTCTTTTTCTTGATCAATTATTAATGAATCACATGTTTTTAATTCATGAAGAAGAAGAACCAGCATCAGGTGTTCTCTGTTTAGGTTTGCCAACTGGACGTAGCCTTCACAATCTCCAATTTTTCATCAATGTTCTTAATCTATTACGGAGTATTATTCATTCTTTACTATACAAACCCCTAATTCAACCAAACCCCATTTTAGTTTGAACTGTTTTTCACAATCTTAAGTTTTTCTATCATGGGTTGGTTGGTTATTTAATTTGGTTTGATGTAATGCCCATTATGTAATCTTATATTTTTAGAATTTTATATATTTTCTGATAAAAACTTAAATAAGAGAATATTAATCATGCCATGTGTTTTCAGTTACAACATTTAGTTAGGTTTGATAACTTATTTGTTTTGAATAGCTAAATGCAACTTGTGTCAAGGGGAAAGTTCACAGTTATTGATATAATGAAGCCATAAGTGATGTTTTAGTGAAAGTAACGAGTGTGGTTATGGAGAATTATCCGTCTGATGAAGTGTGGTTACCGCTGGCATGAAAAAAATACTATCGCGAGATGCCTCGCGATGCCATTTGAGTCGACCAATATCAAGTGTCACAAAAGAATTATATTATTTTCTTGTGATCTTGCATTCGTGGCGTTAATATCTGATGTCGATAACCCTATTCACTGGTAGTTTTCTATTCTTGAATAATCTTTAATGGAATCTTACTATGTTGATTAATACTTTCTAAGTTATTAAAATTGAAACTGAGTAACAATTGACCACGCTTTGGTTTTGAGCTACAATACTCCACATTAGCATTAACTTCCTCTTTGCTCACGTCAGGCATGATTTAGAGACCCTGCAAGCATTGGTGCAGGACACTACCTGAATAAGTTTAGCATTGAGGTTCTGTTGGTTTCTCTTTGATATTATTGTTGAAAGTTGAACCTTATGCCCCTTGTTTGCTTCAAGGAAATGATTGATATGTGGACTAATGCAACACTTATTGATAGGTACAAGCAGAATCTAGGGGAGAGTTTAGACCTGATCCCCGATATGATACCATCAATTTCGTAGTAGTTTTTATTGAGGAATATGATAAGCTTGCAATCAATAGTTATAGTTATGTTCTTTGCATAGTGAGATGACAAAATAAAAGGAGCAATAGCTCGAAATTTTTGGGTCCAACCATACGAGGTTGTAAAATAGATGGAGCAAAATGGATGTTTCTTTATGTAAGCTTGTAAACGGTTTGGTGACTTCATATTAATAAATTGTTACTTGATGATATATAATTTGCTGTTCTAATCGTGTTTGCTTTTTGCATATTTAGTTTTTTCTGATGAGGTGTTGTTCCATTCCCAAACAACTTGGTGTTGGTGGTGTAATTAATCTCAACAAGCCTTTTGAAACTTTGGTTCCCTCTTCTTACCACCAAGTAAGTGCTAATTCGTATAATTTCATTACAAATATTGTTTAGTCTCTTACTTAATGATGGTATGTGGGGTTTATATTAGTCTTGTTACTTCACTCAAGTTCACTTGGCGAGTCCCAGAATAAGAGGTGTAACTGGTGCTGAATTGGATCCATCATTTTGAAAATATCGCAACCGAACCAGACTGTATAATACGGGTCCAGTTCCTAACGGACCTTAAAACGGACTCAAACTTTTGGCTTGTCATTTTATTAAGGGCATCACTTCATTAGAACACACAAAAGAAAATCTAGTTTCAGACAAGCAGATCAGTGTAAGATATGATTATTTTAACACCTAGACGTTGTACATAGTAGCTCCTGGTCTGATCCAGTCTGATTTTTGTCCGGTTTGCTAGTTCCAGTGGTTGGGATTAAGTTTTACATACCCAACTTCATTTGAAATGGGTGCATAGTTCCAGACTTCCAGTCCTCCACAGTCAAACAAACATAACTATTTATGTATTCTTAGGATATTACAAGGGTGAGTTGTATTTATTCATGTTTACACTACACTAGAGTAACAAAAATAGAAAATTATTATGCACATTTATGGCGAATTATATGTATAGTTTGCTGACTTTACTTGTCAAACTATGGCTCATAAAAAGACAAATGAATCAACTATTAATCAGTTCCACGAAGATTCGCTGCACATAGGAACCATGTTGAAGCTTTAGCCAAAAGATTGGACCAGGTTCATTCGGTATTTAAAATTTCAAGACATTTATTTACATGTTTTTTGAAACTTACCACACGAGAGGGCTATCAATTGTTGCTAAAAGAAAGTTATTTGCAGTCGACAACAACGATGACCACGGGGAGCGTGACATGATATTTCATGGTACCTATATTTTCTCTTTTCAAATATTTTATATATGATATTCAATTAGTTTTAAGTTTGATTCAATTAACTGTTTCCGATGCTTACTATTTTTGTAACTATATATATCAAATAAGAACAAGATGCCGCTGAAGATGATGGAAATAAACACATGGATGGTTTAGAAAATGAGATCGATGAACTGGTTGATGAAGAGTTTGAAGTTCCAGAACCAGAAAATAAAGCAGGTTTATCTAATTTACTTGATTGCTTTATTTTTTTTGTTTCTCAATACATATATTGTGTGACACATGATGAATATATATGAAACTATAATAAAACTAAGAAAACGTACAGACTTAATATATTGCCTTTCAATTTATATAGTATTTTTAATGTATACATGTACATTGTAAATCATATTCACTTTTTGTAGTTCGAAATGTACGTAAAAGAGTGAGAGGACCTACGCGTATGCCAGAAGTTTGGGCCTAAGAAAAAGGGGATAGAATTCCTATTTTAGTTAAAGAACTTGGACAACTTATTGGTGACAAAAGTAGTAAACTAACCCATTTCATGGGAACCCTTTCAAGGAGTGGAAAGTACTGTCCGATTTATAAACCATGGAATAAACGTAAGGACACCAAAAAACAAACGTTGCTCGACTTCATAAAGGTACATAATTAAAAATATGTTTGTTTGTTAATGAATGGCTAAAGTATATTTGTTTTCCAATGTGACA
The DNA here is from genome assembly GCA_028751855.1 of Ambrosia trifida. NCBI lineage: Eukaryota > Viridiplantae > Streptophyta > Magnoliopsida > Asterales > Asteraceae > Ambrosia > Ambrosia trifida. The sequence continues at coordinate 1,707,300 of CM054124.1, forward strand.
TGTTCCATTTTTAGACAAAATTTGATGCTGAAGACTGGATATGGCAATCATTTGGGAAGAAGGTCAAGAACTGGAGGGCAAGAGTTAAAAAAACGCTACTATGATCCGTCTTTGTCACTTTAGGAACAAATAAGTTTTAGGCCAAAACAAGTGCAAAAAAAAAAAAAAAAAACAATGGAGGAGACTTGTGAAGTATTGGAATAAAACAAAGTCTAAGGAATGAAATACCCTTACACTTCAAATATAAATCCTCAAAGTTTGGGATGTTACAATTAGTTTATTTACCATTATGATATTTTATCTTTCTATTCTATTGAAGATGATAAGTGAAAAAAACAAGGCGAATCGGTCAAAAAAGAAGATGGTGCATGTTACGGGTCAAAAAAGTTATGCTCGAGTCCGTGAAGAGCTAAAAGTGATTGTATGAAATAGTGCATTTCTTAATGTAGCATGTCGATATCCATTGTTACTACTTATTTTCTTTTTATTCAAACAAGCATCTTTGGGACAAGATCCAAGTCGATTGGAAATGTTTCGTATATGTTTCTCCAAACATGGAACTACAAAAACTGTGGAAGCTGCAAATGCAATTGTAAGTAATATCTTATATATTCATATACATATCTTTTCTTTATGTTGTTAAAAATACATATCTTATTTTTGTTACTATATCTAATACAGGCACATATGCAACAACTTAGTTCTAATCTTCCTGATGGTTCGATCGATAAGCCTGGACCAGATGATGTTTTTTTCTAAAGTAATGGGGAAAGATCGAAATGGTGATGCAGGTCTGGGTGTTTGTGCTTCTGATGTTTGGGGTGTAACACCAAGTCGTTCAACATGTCGTAGAGAAAACATCCAATTAAAGTCTAAATTTGAAGACCTTACTAGTATCGTGGTCCGGCTACAAGCCCAGGTATCGAAGATTAAAGGGTGTAGGGATGGTCCTAGTGTTCCACCTATTACATCACCACATTTCCCTATTGCAACCAACTACAAGTTTACGGGTATTTTTCTATATAAATCTTTATTATTATTTTTTTTGTGAAATATTACTTGTATTATTGTGACTAGAATTTGACATATGTTTGTTGAAAACTAAAATCTAGATGGGAGATGAAGTTGTTCTCAAAAGCATTCTAAACTCTACCGAGATTGTAGCAAGAGGATGGGTGAAGAGCTTGGACCCAAATGAGCTAGTTGGTGGTATAGAGATTGGACCAGAATGGTGTGAGGTAAACGTTCAAGTAGCAATAAAAATAGATGAAAAGTTGGTGAGACCATATGGGTTATTCTCCACAATTCAAGATTGTATTGGTGCCTCCATTGCATGGCCTTGTCCTTTCATCTCGGTATGTATTTATTAATCTTGTGATACGAATAATTTTAATAATCTGAAACTTAATGCTTATATATGGATGGTTTATTTGTAGGTAGTCCGTGAGGATTGAGGATGCATGATGACTCATGATTCTATGCTGCTTGTTTTTTTCATTGCTTTTAATTTCTTTGTTAAATGTTACAAGAGTTTTTGTTGGATAAATTTATGTTTAGTGTTTTTGTTATGAATATGCTTATTTGAAATATATTAAAGTTTTTTTTTTATTAGTTGATGTTATATACAATATATCATAAATGTGTGTGTGAATGTTTAAAAAAACGTTGTATCATATGACTTGTTAGGACTTTGAAATTTTGTCCTATTTAACTTGTTAGAGCATTGTAAAAGTGTTCGAATATGCTTTTCTTAGGACGCTATATTGTTTGTTCATTGATATATTATGCGACCATAAAATTGGTTTCATAATCTTATTTGAGATATTAGGACCCCTTTTTTGGTACTAATGCTCCTATAATGCTATATCATAAGGGTCCTATAAATTAATTTTTTAGGACTCTTGTATGTGTATTAAAATAATAAAACTAGGTAAGCACATGTTTAAACCTTGTAAAAGTGTCCTAATATGTTTTATTAGGAGTTTTTTTTGGGACATATTATGCGACCATAAACTTTGTTTCATAATCTTATTTGAGATATTAGGACGCTTTTTAAGTTTCGTGACTTATTACGACCCCCTTACATGAAACGCTTTTACCGTTGGTCCTATTAAATAAAAGGTCCTATAAAATAACATTTTAGGACGCTTTTGTGCGTATTAAAAACCCATTTTTGTTGTAGTGTGTCATACTGGTTTGGGTGCAATGCGATGCAGCTAGGCGTCCAACTCTGCGCACGTTGACTCATTTAATTAAAATCGTCCAAGTGGGAGATTGTTGGATATATAGTATGTCCGATGTAATTAAAAGTCGAGGTCAACGTAACCCGACCCGGTACGATCCGAAGAGTTACACGTTGGTACATGAATTAGATAAGTTCATGTGTTGGTGGATTATTATTTCTGAAATAATAATAGTTTTGAACTCGAGAGACTAAATAGTAAAGTTTACACTTCGACTAGTCAAATGGTCAAGTGTGTGACTTTGACTAATTAAGTGGTCAAGTCTTTGACTAGTCAAATGGTCAAGTGTATGACTTTGACTAATTAATTGGTCAAGTCCTTGACTAGTCAAATGGTCAAGTGAATGACTTTGACTAATTAAATGGTCAAGTGCCTTTTAGCTTTATAAATAGGTGGGATAGATCCAACTCTAATGACACATGTTTTTGAAAAGATAAAACAACATAACCCTTGTCTCCTCTTCAAGATTTGCGGCCACCCTTAGGAGCCACCGCCCCTTTGTCCGCCGTAAACCACCATCATCGCCGCCTCCGTCTTGCAAAGTGTTGTTTTCGGTTGGCCAGTGCTCGGGTGTGAACTTCCTACTAGCGAGGATTCGTTGTAACCCGCGTGTTACAATTCTGGTGTAGTCATCAAAGGTTGATTACTAAACCCCCTTTGGTTTTTCATTATTTATTTGTTTATACGCGTTTAACCGAGATCCTGATTGGGAATATTTTGTTAGTTGGATTAATAAAATTAAACATATATTATATATATATAAATCGGCTCATATTATATATTGTATATAATCGATTTTATTAATAAACAAAACTGCTTCCACTGTGTATTTGATACCATGATTCCCAACAAAAATAACAAAATAAAACTTGATAGTAAACACTACCACTAAATAACTTAGTGAAGCAAAAACAAACCCGATGAGAAAGAAGAACATAGATCCGGTGGTAGAGGAGAAGAAGAACAACAGCGATGAGTGAAAAAAGATCAGATTCAAAAGAAAAAAAGTAAATTAGGGTTTCAAAAAGCAAAAGCAGACATGATGAGAAAGAACGAAAGAAACAAACATAGCTTAGATTGAAGCAAGAAGATGATCGTTATTGAGAGGTGTAGGGGGGATACAGTGGTGACAGGAGAAAAAGAAGGAAATCGAGAAGAAATGAGAGATAGAAAGTAGATGAAGAGTGTTTGGTAAGAGTGTTTTGAGAGAGAGAGAGAGAGAGAGAGAGAGTGTCTGATTTTGAAAAACATATCTGAAGTGGGTCGGGTAAACCCGGATATGACCCGAGTGCATGAGAATTGAACACGTTAGTATATTTAACCTTGTGCTGCCACGCGTGCGGCACAGTTCCCAAACCTATCTCTCATTTTCCCAACCTGTTTTCTTTTATTATATATATATATATATATATAGGGGATGGATATTATGAAAACCCACTATTAGAGTGAAAACCGTGGAAACTCTGACTTCCCAAGCTTTTTAGGGCCTGAAAATTTTAGGGCATGTAATATACATAATTCTAAGAATATTGAGCCAAAAAATCAAAAAAGCGTCGAGCGGTTTTTTAAAAAACTAAATAAATAAAGTTTTTGGGTAACAAATGTTACACGAAATTTACACATGTTATTTTCTAGTAACATGTGTTGCCTGAAAACGGTTTTTTTTAAAAAAAACCACTCAGCGCTTTTTTGATTTTTTTTTTTGCTCATAATGCTTAGAATCATGTATATTACATGCCCTAAAATTTTCATAAAAAAAAACCTCGGGAAGTTAGAGTTTCCACAGTTTTCACTCTAAAAAGGGTTTTCTCCATATACTTAATTACACTATATATATATATATATATATATATATATAGAGAGAGAGAGAGAGAGAGAGAGAGACAGAGAGACAGAGAGAGAAATTATAGATGTTTGCATTAGGCATTTGCTAGCTGGGTTAGGAGTACCAGCATTTGGTTTATGAAAATTAGTGGCTAACAATCCTTGTAATGTGTTCATCTCGGCATCTTAGGTCATCCCTATATGAAGACCTAAAATGATCTATGTATGTATGCATGTATGTACGTACGTACGTTTATGTGTGTATGTATCTATGTATGTGTATGTCTGCGTATTTATGTGTGTGTAAATATATATATACGTGTCTATGAAAACTTAAATGACCTTGCTTTTAGTTTAAATCGGTCAAAATGACCCAAACAAACTTAATAGACTTAATACATCCAACTTTTACTTTGGATGGTGTGAAAATGGTGAAGATGAACTATGATAGACTAGAAGTTGGATGTGTTAGTGTATCAAAGTGAGTTCAGGCTATTTTGGCAATTTGGTAAATTTTTTTAGATAAGTTTAAAAGTGTTAAATGATCTTGCTTTTCGTTTAAAGGCCCAAATGAAATTTAATAGACAAAACGTTGGATGAGTTAAGTGTATCAAAATGGGTTAGAGTGGAAATGACCAATTTGATTAATGGTGTACATTGTTAAATGTTTTAGACAAGTAGTGTTTGTATTGATAAGTACTCTATTTGGGTTTGGATCATTGTTACAGATTTTAATATGCTAAAATAATATTATGAGAAAAAAAAAGATAGTATTTTAGTTTTTTATGGTATTATATTTTAAACTCAGAAATGAAATTTCCGAAGAATTTAAACTTTTCACTTTGTTTTGTGGGTTTAGAGGCAAAGAACACGACATATAAGAAGATGTATGAGCTCTTGGAAACAAAGGAGAGGGAACATGATATGTTCAGGATTGCCAAAGCTAGGGAGCGGAGGAGGCGAGATTTAGGGGTAGTGAGGTTTATAAAGGGAGAGGATGGTCATGTTTTAGTCAAGAAGGATGACATTAAACTGAGATGGAAAACGTACTTCCACGGTCTTTTCAACAACGGGATGGCTCACCCCCAAGAAAGCGACAACCCAACTACCCAAATACCGCAGCGGAATCACTGTTACTGTCATCGTATCATTCAGGAAGAGGTGAGGACAACACTTAGGAAGATGGGGAAGGCTAAGGCAGTTCGTCCGGACAGCATCCCGATTGAGGTATGGAAGTGTTTGGGTGAAGAAGGAGTTCAATGGCTAACTATTCTCTTCAATCTTATATTTAAATCTGGAAAAATAGTAGATAAGTGGAGGAGTAGTGTTGTAGTGCCTATATATAAGAACAAAGGAGACGCACAATGTTGTGGGAATTATAGAGGAATTAAGCTATTGGGTCATACTATGAAATTATGGGGGAGGGTAATTGAGATTAGAATTAGAAGAGAAACTCATGTTACAGTAAATCAATTTGGCTTCATGCCAGGGAGGTCAACTACCGAAACGATATACATTTTGAGGAGTTTGATGGAAAAGTATAGGGAGAAGAAACGAGACCTTCATATGGTGGTCATTGATTTGGAGAAGGCATATGACAGTGTACCGCGTAACCTGATTTGGGATAGTTTGGAGGTTAGAGGGATTCCTAGCAAGTATATAGACATAATTAGGGATATATATGATATGACTGAAACTAGTGTCCGGGCGCCTGTAGGGGATACTGAGTTTTTCCCCGTGGAGGTAGGGCTCCACCAAAGGTCCGCGTTGAGCCCGTTTCTTTTTGCAATTGTCCTAGATGAGATGTCTAAGACCATTCAGGAGTCATTACCGTGGTGCATGCTTTTTGCAGATGATATAGTGTTAATCGTGGAAACTAAGCAAAGTTTGAATATGATGTTAGAAGAGTGGCGAGTAGCTTTAGAGGGAAAAGGCTTAAGGATAAGTCGTGCTAAGACTGAGTACATGCACTGCGATTTCAGTGGGATAAACAACGAAGATGGCACTCAAATTATCATTGAAGATCATGTGGTTCCGAAAGTAACTAAGTTTAAGTACATGGGATCGTTTGTACAAAGGGACGGGGAGATAGATAGTGATGTAGCTCATCGCATACAGGCTGGATGGTGTAGGTGGAGAGCAGCCGCTGGGGTTTTGTGCGACAAGAGGTTCCCAGCTAAATTAAAGGGAAAATTTTTTAGAGTTGCAGTGCGACCTGCTATGTTGTATGGGACTGACTGTTGGGCCACCAGAAAGATACAATCACGAAAGATGGAAGTAGCAGAGATAAGGATGTTGAGGTGGATGTGTGGCCACACAAGGCTAGACCGGATAAGAAACAAGGTTTTTAGGGAAAGACTAGAAGTGGCTAATATATCGGATAAGATAAAGGATGGGCGACTACGATGGTTTGGACATGTGAAGCGGAGACAAAGGACAGCTTCGGTTAGAACAGTGGAACACCTCACTATGGAAGGGTAAAGGAGTAGAGGCAGACCCAAGTTGACTTGGGTTGAACGGATTATGAAGGATTTATTAGAATTACACCTCTCGGAGGATATGGTCCAAGATAGGAATTCGTGGAGGCTTAGGATTAAAGTTAAAGATGTTTAGGAATTACGAGTAGGGTATTGGTGTGTCCGTGTTTCGTTCTGTAGGGATGGTCTCTGTGCATTTATGTATATTTTGTTAATTCATGAGGTTCCTTTTGTACTTTTTTTCTCTATTAGTCACCCCCCATGAGGGTTTGGTGTTTGTATACTTATCTATATATATTGTGTGTGTTTGATATCGAGCCGGAGGTCTCTCTGGAAGCAGCCTCTCTATCTCTAACGATAGGGGTAAGGTTTACCTATATCTCACCCTCCCTAGCCCCTACTTATAGCGTCGCTATTTGTGAGATTTTTCTAGGTATGGTTGTTGTTGTACCCTTCCTAATCCAAAATATATTTTCTTAAAAACACCAAGATAATTTAAACTTTTCACTCTATTTGTTGGTTTACACTTATATGTAAAATATATTTTCTTAAAACATCAAGATAATGATCTATGTTAAAGTCAAGAAAGTTGAATGGTATAGTATATGTGGTTCACATAGTACATATATAAAATTGGATAAAGTGACATTTTAGTTCATGTAGTTGGTCCTAAAATGTTATTTTCATTCAAAAAGTTTTTTTCTTCTAATTTGGCTCCCTCACATTTTATTTTTTAGAATTTTCATCCATCTCACTAACGTCATCCATTCCAGCACTATTGAATTAGGAGAACCCTTTTTTCCATTTTCATCATCCCTCACCCTTTTAACTCATAATTACCTCTCTATTATAAATTTGAATTGTAATTTTTTATAGCAAACCGTTAATGGCCAAATTTGACTTTCAACGTATATATAAAAAAGTTTAGAAAAGGATAGGGGGGGGGGGGGGGGGGGGGGGGGGGTTAGGGGGGGTTTGATGATAGCAAAAAAAAAAGGGTTTATATGTAAATAGACAAAAATGACCCTGAGTTAACGGTGCATAATGGATGATGTTAGGATAATGGAAAAAAATGATAAAAAGTGAAAAACTGAGGGAGTCGTTTTTAGATAAAAATAACATTTTGTAAACAAACTACAACACCAGTATATTGTGGTTGCCACCGCTACAGCCCATTGAAAGACTTAGGTTTGCTTCTAGTAGCACCCCTTCCCGTGCCTGCTTTTCCCATTTGGTATTTTGTTTGGGCCACTACTTTGCTTCTTTTTTTAAGACTATTTCCAATGTTAAATGGATCCTTAGACTTCTTAGGTGCCACATCTGTTACATTATATGCTTATTAATCCCTACAAATCTCAAATTCATCTCTAACCCTACAAATATCCTCACTATTCTTAATTTTCACTTTATCACATACCCATTACATTATATTTTTCTCTTTTTCCTTTTGTTCTTCTATAAAATGCTAAATCTTTTAATAACTTCTAGTTCATATAAAATGTAACACAAAAAAACCACGACGAATGGATCAACATTGTCTTTTTAATCATATATTCTTTAAAAAATAATAATAGTAATAATGTGTTGTTGCATGGTAAGTTTAATAGTTTATACAAACTAAGAAATAGCCACCCAACAACAATATATATTCTCATCCTTTGGAACTTCTCAGAATCCTTCATGTCATTTTCATTGATTCCCAAATCCTAATTATCACCTTCTTCATCCTTCCAACATGTCAACTGAAGCCTACCCTGGCTCCGTTCAGCTCGTAAACAGCTGTCCACTAAATCCGTCTCTATCGCTTCAATAACCAATCTCCCTCCTTGGCGATGAGGCCGAACTTGAAACAGTTTTGGCCCACTCATAGTCATCAATGGAGGTGGAAAATTTCGTGGCAATACCTTATTTGACTCCATCTTTTCACTCTTTTTCTTTGTCACTGATAAACTAGATACTGGGACAGCGAAAACAGCGTCTTCGTCGCTCATCTCACTGCCGGTTTCGCTGCCTAAACTTTCTGTGCAAAGCTCAAGGCTTTCTTGGCTAAGTTTTAAAGATTTAGGGTTATAAAGATATGAGTTTGTATCATTGTAGAAATAATCATCAAAAGGGGATTGTTTATTGTATGTTTTGGGTGGAACAAGTTTGAGTGAGATGGTGGTTGCCTCTATGATATGAGAAGAAGATTCAATGGAAGGTTGTCGATAGAGAATTGTATACATGTTTGAATATGAGGGATAAGACAGATAGAGAGAGTAGGTTGGAATTTATAGGGATGGAAAGTAGTGACAAGATTTTAGAAATAGAAGACCTTTATGCACCACTTGATGTTGTATGATTATAATTATATCTTGTCATAATTTTAATATATTATATATATTTATATTTATTGTTGACTGAAAATAACTCGGGTTCAAACATAGAATTTGAATTTTGTTGATTGTTTTAGACGGTGTAGCTCACTTGGGATGACATATTCTTCCACGTGTTTGAACAAAAATGTTACGAGATGTCAAATAATCATATTAGTACGTACTTATAGAGTGGTGACAAATAATACAATTTGGCTTCTTTTCTATTTAAAATTATTTATAGTTTATTCGTCACACTTTATTAATATTGTTTGGTAGTTTACTACAATGATTGCTAGTATTATTGGTATGATTGCTGGTTTGATTGTTATAGGCACATGTACCATACCATACAATACATGTCAAAGAAAAAAGTTTCTAGAGATAATTGAGTTAAAAGCATGTCTAGCCTCACCACATGCTCCGAGTACCCTACAAATAGCTCTAGTATAACTGAGACTTTACCGATAAGTGTTTTTGTATGCATATATTATTTTAAGGCCGTATGGCAGAGTGTTGTAAAACTTGATAGACGCTAGTCGGACGATGGGGGTATCGACTATAGATTAATCGGATTGGATTTATATATTTTTTTTCCAAATTTATACATACTAGTACAAAAGCGAACAAAAGATGCGTTTGGCAAAAACTATAAGGTGCAGTTCACATTAAAACCGCATCTTAAACCATATTTAAAAAAGTAAATGACACCAAAATATGCGGTTTCCCCACACCCACATCTTATACCTTATTTTAAAAACATATACATGTTATAAGATGCGGTTTTAACAACCACATCTCTTGTACCGTATTAAAAAAACTATAAGGTGCGGTTTCAGTAACCACATCTCTTACTCTATATCTTATATTTTATTATTTTTATATAATATATTTGTGTATAATAATAAGGCATTGAAGAAACAACGAGTATGACTCGGGTACGATGAGGGGGTGGCTACTCGTGCTCGCTACAGGATATTATCCTTTGCTCACAATGATGATAGATCCGTGGTCCGATTAGGTATACAATAAGGCAAATTTCTGACTGTCTTGATTTGATTTAGGTCATCAGTAGTTTTTAGGTTCTCAACTCATGATGTAGATGAAACTACTGATGGCTTAAAGTCAGATTTTATCAGTACTTCTGAAGAACTTTCTTTTTGAATTTTTAGAAAGTTTTCATGAAAAGATGTGCATTCTTTCTCTTCAGAAGTTTCATTTTGAACAATTTTTCTCCCATCTTCAGTAGTTTTGGGAGAAAAATCAGTTGGTGTTTCAGTGTGATTGTACCCTATGCCAAACCTAACATTTGATGCACTTTGTTTGTTAAGCAGCAGTTGGTACCCTTTACATGACTCAACCCATTTTTCATAGTCAACCTTGGTGTCAGCAAGCTCTTTTCTGACATTTCCTAGGTCTTCTATCATGATTTTAAGCTGTGCTTGGGTTTCAATAGCATTGTTAGTTAATTTAGAATTTTCTTTTGATTTAGCAGCAAGCTGTCTTTCTAAATCACATTTCATTTGACTAAATTTTCTCTTAGAGTCATTGGCTTTGCCTTGTAAATGAACATTAGTCTCTCTTATGAGAGCAAAAGATTCTTTACATGAGTTTGAACAAAGTTTTGTTAAAGATTCTTTTGATACCTGAGACAGGGCAGATTTTGAGGTGCATCCCTCAAATGCCATTAAGGCAAAGTTCTTTCTGCCATTGTCAGGTTCTCCTCAGTTGATGTCTAACATTTTGTTGTCTGCATCAGGATTACACTCTGTTGTGTCAAAAGGAAGACTGCTCCCGTCAACATACCCTGAAGTGAACAGACTTTGTTGTGAGGGTTGCTGCGTTTGTGGAGGTTGTTGAGCAGCTGGAATGGAAGGGATTGATTGTTGGCTCTGCATTTGTTGAGCAAGCATCTCTACATATTGTATTTGTGGAGCTTGTGCCTGTACAAAATGTGCACTTCCCTGTATTCCATTATTCCTATTATAACTAGGGTTAAACTAATTTCCAGACTGTGATTGGTTATAGCTAGAGCTTTTACACTCTCTAGCAAGGTGTCCCAACTTCTGACACTTGTGACATCTTAGCTTAGATTTGTCAAAACCAATTTTTGTAGAACTGTTCAGTCCTGGAAACTTCCTTCCTGACCTTTTATAAAATTTGTTAGTTTTTATACTTAACATGGCTAGTTTGTGTAAAATGTCCATTTCTTCTAAGTCATCACTGCTAAAATTTTTCAAATCATCCATGATAAAACACATGTTATCAGCAGTTTGACTATATTCATCATTGTCATAAGCTGGGAATGATCTTTCTGATGAGATCCCAGCAATTATGTCAATGTGGTCAAAAGATCCAAAATTATTTAAACAACTAGGTGAGTCTTGTCCTAAAAGTGTTGTACTACCAGGTACATAGTCATCAGCTATTTTACCAGAACTTTTTCTTTTGATCAATTTCTCTTTCAAAAGTTAGCAATCTCCCATGTAATTTTGTAAGAGTGAGGGAGTTAAAGTCTGGCGAAGATATGAGAACTATAGAGTAAGTTTCCCATTTTTCTGGTAAAGACCTTAAAAATCTATGAAGCATAGATACATTTGTATAGGTCTGACCATTTAATTTCAACTCAGATATTAATGAGGAAAATCTTTTAAATTGTTGTGTTAAAGTTTCCCCATTAATGTCAGTAAATGTTTCATATTGTTGAGCCAGGATTTCTCTGGTGTTGGCAATCACCTCTTCAGTTCCTCCAAACTACTCTTTTAGGCAGTCCCAAAGCTCTTTGGCACTTTCACAGTGTAAAAGTCCAGAGTAGATTTCATTTGGGAGTGTCATTGCCAACATAGAAAAAGCTTTAGCATCAAGCTCAAGTTTTAGGGAATCTTCATCTGTGTAGTCTTTTGGGTCCTTTGGTATTTCAACTTTAGTTTCAAGATTAATGTTTACTGGTTTGTGAAGACCATATATCACAGATTTCCAACAACTAGTGTTGGTCTGAGACAGAGTATGTGCCATCCTTTTCTGCCATATGTTATATTCTGAACGAACAAGCATAGCAGGTTTATTAGCAGAAGCAGTATTATGAGGATCCATTTTGGAGAGTATTGATTTGTTAAGTTTCTCTCAAAGTGATGGATGTTGAAAAAGTGAACTTCTATCCTTTATTGAATATCAATAAGAGCTTGTGTCTGATTCTTAATCTGTTAGATTGATATTTGATCAGATAAACCAGTGCTCTGATACCAATTTTGGATCAGTATGCTCTTTAACAGTTTACTTGCTTGTGAACACTTATGTGTTTTGCAAGTTTAATCAGTTTTGCACAGCGGAATAAGTTTATTAAAGTTTCACTATCAACAGGAGTTATTACTCCCCCTAGATGTTTGCAAACTAAAGATAGTTAATGAGAATCTAAGTCACTACAAAAAAAATGCCATTTAGTGATATGCAAAAAGTGCTACAAAAAAACAAAAAAGTGCCACTAAAGACATGTGTAGGAATGGGCGGTACACAAAAAAAGTGTCACTAGAAATGCTAACACTAAAGCCTTTTAGTGACACTTTTTAGATTTGCCGCACAAAATTTTTAGACTTTTAGTGGCACTTTTTTTGTTTGCCGCTACAATTTTTCAAGCTTTTAGTGGCACAATTTTTGTACATGTAAATACTACTTAAATCTATTTATATAATACATTTTGTGACACATAACTTTTGCAAAAAAAAAAAAAAAAAAAAAAAAAAACCATCAAATTAAGTACCAGTAGCAACTATATCTTGTGTGCAGCTCTGGTGACTTGAGGGGTAGCATCACCAATGGCATAAACTTTATTTCAATAAATAGTCCAAGCTTAATAGAAACACAATTATCTAGATTCTAAAAATAGTTGTTTATTACATTGGTTAACTCTTTTCAATAAAAATCATGCTTCTTAATTCTTTGGGGAAACTAATGAGATTACATACCTGAAAGCAACACGACATTTCCGAACAAGCTTCTCGAGTTCAACAATCACAACACAATTAGTAATACATTGAGGACCTTTAGATTAAAAAAAGGGACCAAATTGATTAAAATAGCTAATATTATGCCTTGAAATAAATGCGTTAATCCATTAATATTTAGTAAACTATTCGGCCCTCTGGAGTGGGGCAGAAAGAGGGGGGGGGGGGGGGGGGGGGGGGGGGGAGGGGGGAAGGGGGGAACACCACCCCGGGTGAGCGTGGAAGAGGATGTGGGGAGATTCCTCCCCCCCCCCCCCCCCCCCCCCCCCCCCTTTCCACTCCCCACAATTTCATCCCCTCCACGTGGGACCCAAAAGTTTCACATGGCGCTTCATCCCCCTCTCCTCCCCCCCCCCCCCCCCCCCCCCCCCCCCACACTCCTTATGGTCTAAGCAAATTAACAAACACTTGGTGTGCCTGGACAAGCCCAACATGATTTGTTCACTTAAAGAAACAACAATAGTAATAAATGAACAGAATGAAAGATCCTAAAACAGTCTTATTCCTAAATTTAAACCAATAAATCTCAAATTGTTAGAACCGACGTAGCAAAATAAGAATTTTGTTTGGTCGATTGAGTGGCATGAATCAAACCTGATACATTAAATATTGTTGAAGAAAATCGTATCATAAAGATCAAACAAATTGAAATTGATGAGTATGTAGCAGAAAATTCGTAACTAAAATAGATGAATGAAGCCAAGACCTGCTCTTGGAAGATTTGGGGCCCCAAATCTAAAGCAGCCGCTTCAATCTTTACCAAGTTGAATCGTCCCTGGGTACGTAGTGATTTGTTGTTGTTGGCGTCAATGGTAGTGATGGAAATCAGAGAGAGAAGGGGTAGACTTTATGTTGTGATTTGAAACCCTAGATGGTGAATGATGGAATCGTAGCCAGGAAAAGGAATAATATCATATCAAACTATTCATGTTCAACAAATGTAAAATCTAACTAATACATGGGAGGGAAAGACTTTTTGGAAAATTTAAATTAACAATTTCTAGGAGGGAAATGTGAGAAAATTTTAGAAAAGCTTTTAAGATATTTGGTGACATACACAAACTGCCACTAAATATTTGAATAAGTGTCATATAAGATAAATGTCACTAAAAAGGTGTACTAAGCAAATATGACATACATAAAGTGCCACTAAAATTTACACTAGCGACATAAAAACTAAATGTCGCTAAAAATGTGTGCCGCTAAATGGCATTTTTTTGTAGTGAGTATTGAATGTAAATGACAATAAATAAGCAGATAGATTCTCAGTTAATGAAATGGAATAACAAGTAAGAGTTTTGAAGGATTTCAGTTTTCAATTAAAATCAATATCTAAAATAGTGGGATGAACCCATCTATTTATAGACCAGCAGATACATACAACTTGTTCAAAACTTTACACAAAATCAATACTACAACAGGCTGTAGTCTTGGAACTTGTACAAAATGATAAAGTAATAATATACAATTAAACTACTGAAACATAAGGCGGTGGAAGGATTCTATTACAAGTGCTGATGAATGACAAACTACCGATGAGTAGTTTGTCTTCAGTAGTTCTTTAGTAGACTTGTCTGGTTTGACTTCAGAACTTCTGATCTTTCTTCTTCAGTACTTGTTGAATCCTTCTTTAGTACTTGTGTCTTCTTTGTTCTGTAGTTTTATACTTAGAATAATTTGGCAGAAGTATGAATTAGACTAAGGTTTGCAAAAGTGGTTTCTTCAATCCTTTCTGTCCTTACAGTTCATACTAGTTACATGTTCTAAGAATACATAAATAAATTGACCCATTTAGCGTGTGTTGTTAATTTTACAAAATTTCCCCCAAGGATCTACATGGTCTCGAGAGTGTGTTCGGTTCCTTGCTTTGTCCGGTTAGCGTCTGGTATAATCCCTTGACTTCACCTACCGTAAACACATACAATTAAACGTTAGTATTTTGGTTTACGGGACAAATTTTGACATTTAAAACAAAATTATTCTTCTGATAGTCTCTCACGCACCGTGAGAGATTTTTGGTTTATCCCTCACGGTTCACAAGGGAATTGGTCTCTTCGGCTTAACACGCCGCATACCATGGGGATCTACTCACGGTGTGTGGCAATCTTGGTTTCAGCAAAAATGTTCATCAACCTGCTGCATTTTTCTTTTCCTTTTATCCTTAGCCAATTTCTTGGCAACTTGGTTATTCGTACCAAACTTGAATCTATTTGTTTTAGCCACTCGAGTGATTTTAACCACACTTTTAAGATCCATTCCGGGTTATTTAAACCCGGTTCGCTTATACAAGATCTACTCTTAACGAGTCAAAGTGACCTGTTTCAACATTCTAGCTTTGGTCATATTTATAATTTCTCATTTTGCCCTTATTGGCCTTTAATCTAGTTTAACCACCCATAATAGGTGACGACTTGTTCTAAAATTATTGTTTTCTTTTGCCATTAGCTTACTTGAACACATTTAAGCCCCTACGAACTTAGTTTTTTTTTTTTTTTTTTTTTTTACCATTTTCTTTGTTTCATCAGTTTTTAGTCATTTCTACGTGCCATGGCGCGTATTAGACTTACTTATCAAAATATGGGTTGTTTTTACCACAAATGTCAGGGCTCAAAGGCCGCCCATTACACTACGGGCTTACCGGATATCATTGACTCGTTTTGTACCTTAAGTTTCCTTTCCATGTCCTAGGCATCGTGTCACACCTCGAAATCTGCCTTCGGTCGTGACCCATTGGTACTTTGACTACGCAGCGGAAATGATAGGTCTAAGACTTCAAAAGCTAATGAATGTCATCTAAGAGTTTGTTAGGGTAACAAATTCCTAGAATTCCACCTAATCCAACCGTGTCGTGCCAAATGATACCTGAGAAAAACATGTTTAAAAAGTCAACATAAAGTTGGTGAGTTCATGGTTTTATATTTGTTTCTTGTAAAACTAGTTTTCTTAAAATCATGGAAAATAATAGTAAAGCATTGTGAGAAAGTTCAACTTCGTTACTCTAAACCAAATTGGGGGAATTCTTGTAAAAAGTCCCCATGGAACCCTCATCAGGCATTCCATAATAACTTTGGAAAACTATTCGTTTGGAACGGTTAAAAACATAAAAAGTTCGTTTGGATTATAAATGAAAATCCTTGCATGAGCCTATAACCAACCCCAGGCTAGTATGTGCCTCATGAATATCGCGCTCTCGTTACGATGCCAACTAGCAGCTGGTTATAGTAGTGAATAGTCGTGAGGACTTGACTGTACAGTTGAACAATGACAAGGACCCTATAACCCTTAAATGTGTGTGTTTAAAGGCAATTCGATCCTATGAAGCGAACGAGGACAATCCAGACCTCTGAGATAAACAAGGACAACCCGCCCTCTGAAATAAACAAGGATAACCCCATCCTTAGCGATAACTCATGCATGTTTGCAATACTAGTTTAATTGTATATAAAACTAGTGTATTTCGATTTTGAACTTCGCATAAATCGTTGTGTGAATTCGATATCCATTTGTTAAAATGGCTTAAGAAATGCATAAAATATTTATTGAAATATCAAATGCCTTTGCAAAACTTGCATGCTTTTCCACCCCGAAAACATTTGCAAAAACAGTAAAAAGTGGGGTCATGAACTCACCTGGAACCATTGCTAAAGTGCTAGCAAGTAAAGCCTGGAGTTGACTGACTCTCCCGTGCTCTAATCATCAACAAAGGACACCTTAAAGTCTAACGCCAATAAGCCTAACTCATTATCTGGCTAAAAGATAGCTTATCTGACTATCTAGATCGTGGGTGATAACCCGAGTCTTATGTGTCTGAACTTGACGAACTGATTGTGGCTTATCTCATTTATGTTTAACATACGACATAGTACCCAAGTTGCGCACTTGTTACTTATCGTGTGTAAACCATGTTGGACTAGTGTCGCGAAACGTATAACTTATCATAAACCGTAGTTTGTCTCGTAGTTCGGATGCATGTGTTTGCCTTGCGTTGAGGAAATATCAATATAGTTGTTAGGACGACTTGTAATATTTGTTACTTCTCTTTCCAAAATAGAAGAATGTTAACGTTTTCATAACATTATTCTTCTTAAAATCGTTCCCAATGATTAAATTTATGTACTTTAAATCCGAACAATATCATTTACCTATTGAAAACCTTTTATAAATGACACATTTGACGCTCACTAGATATTGTATTTTTGTTTTGAAAATATTGTCCGAAAATCATCGTTGGTGTTTTGGATAAGGGTTTTGAGAAAATGTCCCGATTTTGTACACAACAGTCGTGTTAAAATACTTTGGGCGAATTTATTTATAAAAACAAATAACAATATTGATTTTGTTGTGCTTAGGATTTTATAAAAATCCAGAAGAGTTTCCTCTGTTTTTGTACGAACCAGACAACACCAGTTGTCTACAATATTCCCCAAAATCAATACACAAACTCAACGCAATAACTTAGACATCCAAAAACTAATCATCGAGACAACATTATACGTCTCGACAACTTATGTAATTACTACACTTATTTATACATATATAGTTATATATAGTCTAACATATTAATATTATAAGCCACGCATTTCAGTTACCAATATCAAATCGTCCGATTATACTTATTGTTTATATATCGTTTCGTTAGAGAGTTAGTCATGCACTATAATAATAATAATAATAATAATAATACGACGAAATAGCTAAGAGTTAGTTATACCGAAACGCTTGGCTAGATCTAACTGCGACTCCAGGTTTGACCAGATATGTCCAGGTTGACCAGATCCGAACGAACCGAGTAGACCCCAACCGGTAACCGAGACGTGAATCCAACCAGATCTGACCCGTAACAAGCAAGATCTAGCCCGGGCCGTACGAAATCTGACTGGACCCGAACTGGACACGCAACTGACCCGTGCTATCCCGAACACCACCATCTTTAGTCACCCGAGACCTGACCAGACTGCGTACCACAACCAAAATCATAACCGGACCTGGCTAGGTCCGGTCTCTGCGACCAGAACTCAACCAAGCTACAGGTTTGTCTCCTGCCAACCCTCACCCTACTGGACCCCTCGCTGCACCACTACTGGACCACTAAAAGCCACCACCACATCACAGCCACCACTCGGAAGCACCACCACATCTGGAACAAAACCCGGCTCCCCTCTACCTCCGATCTGCACTGGTTCTGCCCTACGGGGTCTGAAACTGCAACGCCGCCACCACCGGAGCATGGTGGTGGCCGGCCGGTTCTTGTACAGTGGCGAGAGAGGTGAAAACGCATGGAGAGATAGAGCGAGAGAGAGCAGATGGCGAGATAGAGAGGGGGAATAAGGGTTTTATAGAGAGGGAGAGATGGTTCTAGAGAGATGAGGATGGTTCTAGGAAGGTGACAATCCATAGAGGGAGGAAGGTGCTTCTAGAGAGAGAGAGAGAGTAGAGAGAGAGAGAGGAGGAAAGTTGCAGGAAATTCTTCCAAATGAGGAAGAAGGTGGGAAGGGAGGTGTTTATTTGTTAGGTTTAGCGGGTAGGTGGGAGTATACCGCATATCGAACCCGTTTAACGCACCGCGTATCGATAAAAATACCAACTAAAACGTGTCGTAAATGTTCGTAATATAAAACTTAACTAAACCGCGGAAAAATATAATTACATTTGACATCTGGCACGCGCGTTCAACACACGCGTTTAAATCTCATTAATTCAGTCGATTGCTGCTTCGCTTGTCTAGACGATCTGTTTCTTCCTGAAACTTAACAAGAATTATTATTTTTAAGAAATAATTATTCCAGGAGTCTAATAACGGTTAAAACCACGTATTTCAGGGTCCCAATGTCAAGTCAGTTCTTCTCCGCGTTCCATGAAATACAACGTTTTTGGTCGTTTCTCGCGCCGATTTCACATTCGATCCCACAGATAGAAAATAAGCTAATAAATAATGTAATGAACACACAAGGTTTAAGTGGTTCGGTCACGTTGATCTACGTCCACTAGCATCTACGAAACTACCGCCAACACCTCCTATAAACCACCATCATCAACTCATGTAAACCACTGCCAACACTTCCTGTAACCATCATCAACTCTTGGATGTCACACCCCGACATCGCACAATGGAAAGCAAGTCATGAGGTAACGGAAGTTGTTACCATAAGGTTTAGCGGATCACATAAAGTTACGTGTGGACATCTTGCTAACACCCTCTAGTGAAACGTTGTTTTATTTTCGTAATAAACGAACATTGTTGAAAACAAGAAAACAAGTTTTACCAAGATGAAGCGAAAATATACGTTAATATTGTATCACAAAACACAAATAAAAACATAGTTTTAGATAGAGTTATCATTATTATTAGGTCCGAACATCATGTCCACCGTAGTGCCCTAGCCAAACCACTCTCATTTAACCTATGCATCAGTACCTGAAAAACATGCTTAAAAACATCAACAATATGTTGGCGAGTTCACAGGTTTATGAGTAATAGTAAACTTTCAGTTTAGTAATAACATATGATCGATCAGTACTAAAATAAAATCAAGTAGAGTCATGAGGTCTATGAGTATGATGTATCCAAAGGCTCTTAATCAATCCATAACTTGTTTCCCTGTGGTGGCCTCTTCCGCGAGAGGTACTTTCTGGAGGTTATGTTCATTTTTCAAGTAGATTTCGACCCAGTCAAATCATGAAAACGGGGGCGTCAACCCAATAGTACTACAACATAAACAACGGCCTTTTCTGAAGGCTAATGATTAAGATGTACTGGGAGAGAGAGTGGCAACCCATCGGTTGGCACTGGTGTCACATTATATCAAATGTACCCGCCTATCGCATCATATAAGCATGTTAATCCCCCGATTTGTAAATCGTTCAAAAACATTTAAAAGAAAAGGGGCCGTGAAACTCACCTTAGTGCAATACTTCTGGGAACTTTCCAATCCCGATCACAATCATTCACCTAAATCACCTCCCATATAGTAGGTCGATTTAGTAACCATACTAAGTCCAATTAAGTTATTCACCAAATATCCCGACTTAGTAAACCAATAAATCCTGGATTTTAGTTATCCCTTACCCTGTTAACCCCATTGGTGACACGTGACAAGAGGCTAAGTCTAACCATCGTATAGTTTATCTAACATTTCAAGCTTCATATATTGTTTTAACAACTATTCCTCATAATTCTTATATAGCTTCTATTTAAGTCATAAGACAAATATCCAATCCATGTAACAACCTTATATTTGTTATTCAAGTGTTGCTACATTTTGCTAACATTTTATGCCTTATAACTATGTTTCGGGCCACTTTTAGGGCATAGTTTCGCACTGTAAGCGCCCCTTATCAAGGTAAATACATAATATACCTTGATTAGTGCTTAATATACTACATTTTCACCTATATAATCATTTTACATCAGATCTACATGCATGCATTTCTAGTGCACAAATCTATCGATATTGGGCGTTTTTACGCGTCCTTAGCCATTATTCTTAAGTTTTAACCTTAAGTCTTTCATGTTAACCTTACAATACCTTATTTATCATCAAAATAAGTCATAAAATTCTGTTCTAAATCAGTTTTAGAAAATCAGCTTTTAAAACTTAGTTTTTTTGCACTTTTAAGCCGAACAATGGGTTTCGATCGTACATGCAAGGTTTCCCCATCATGTAGATCCTATCAAAGCTTGTTTTGCACTAGTTTAAGTTCATAAAATCCATTAAAACTTTATTACAATCAGATCTGAGTTTATATTTAGAATCATCCAAACTTATGTCTTATCAAAGTCCATATCAAGTCCATAAGGGTCTATAAGTTATCTTTCATTTAGTTCATCCAAGAACTCATTTATCTAAGTTAGTAATTTCTCTAATGTTTGGTTATTTTCAGATTTCTTATCACCCTTTTAATCCTCTTGCATGTGTCTAAATATGAAGGATCTTAACATTTTAACCATCAAAACATCAAGATTATTACCCTAAACACACTCACACACACTAACATACGCACGCACACACACACGGTCACACGTACACACACACATACTCACGCATACATACATCACATACATATACATTCTCCTTTCATTTACCCATTAGTTTTAGATTGAAAAACCTTTGTTTATTTGGTGAATACTTATGTAAAAACTAAAATAAATAATGAAATAGTTTTAGTTTCATACTCACCTTACTATCAACTTGTGGGTTTTTCCTTCTAAACTTCTAGTTCTTGAATCTTTAACCTCTAAATCACCAAAGAATGCCTAACTCTTCATATAATCATGCTTCTCAAGATTATTACATGATTGAAACTAAGAAAATAGGTGGTGGTGATGGTGTTTCGGTTGGGAGAGGGGAAGAAGGGGGGAGTTGGATGGTTTTTGTAGAGAGAGAGAGAGAGTGAGAGATGGAGTGTAAATTTGGTGTGCTATTGGGATGGAGAACCCCTTAAATAGGCCAATCATTATGATTATTATTAATAAGAATAATAATAACAATAATAATAATAATAATATAACAAACTCTTTATTATTATGTAGAGAGGGAGAGGGGCGAGACATAGGGGGGGGGGGGTTGGGTATATTATTTTTTTTTTATAAAAACCTTTACATAATATACACAATCCTACCTTTTATCAAACCTACAACCCTTACTTATCTAAGGTTTTCACCCCATAATCCAACAATAATAAACACACTCATCCATAAAATAACTTGACATGTCGGACCATGTGTTACGATTTAACTTAGACTTTCTACCGTTAGTCGGGTCGTCACCAAGGTCTAATACGGTAATATATCACTACGTGATACGGAATTACTAAAATCCCCATAATATTTCCAACAATATTAATTCCCAATAACAACTTTCAGTTGTTTCCCAAAACAGATAAATCACATCACATGAAATCGTATTTACAGTTATTATATTTATACGGATAGTACCTGGATTTCTACCGGTTGTCACAGTCTCCCCTTGTTTCAGAAATTTTGTCCTTGAAATTTTCATTTAGTCACTACTAGTTTCGATTTCGATGGAAACAAGTGAGGGTATTTTAGCTTCATTTGGTCTTCTCTGTCCCACGTGAACTTGGGTCCACACTTAGAGTTCCATCTAACTTTGACCAATTTGATGTTACTCCTTCTCAACTTTTGGATTTTCCAATCCCTAACTTCAACAGGTTCTTCAACAAAACGCAACCTGTTATCAACCTTCACTTCCTTCGAAGGAATAACTAACGTTTCATCTGACAAACATTTCTTCAAGTTGCAAACGTGAAAAACATCTTGAACGCCTGATAGTTTCTGTGGTAGCTTTAATCGGTATGCAACGGGACCTACCCTTGCTACGATCTTAAAGGGTCCAATATAACGAGGACTAAGCTTACCTTGCTTACCAAACCTTATAACCCCTTTCCAAGGCGAGACTTTCAACATGACCTTGTCTCCCACTTGGAATTCCAACGGCTTCCTTCTGAAATCTGCATAACTCTTCCGTCTATCTCTGGCAGCCTTTAATCTATCTCTTATCTAGAAAATCTTGTCTGTTGTCTCCTGGATTATCTCTGGGCCTGTCAAACATTTGTCTCCCACTTCTTCCCAACAAAGAGGTGAACGACACTTTCTACCGTATAGAGCTTCGAAGGGTGCGGCGTTGATACTGGAGTGATAACTGTTATTGTAGGAAAACTCAACTAAGGGAAGGTGAGTGTCCCAGTTACCTCCAAAATCAATCGCACATGCTCTTAACAAATCTTCCAGTGTCTGAATCGTTCTCTCGCTTTGGCCATCAGTCTGGGGATGGTAAGCAGTACTCATATCAAGTCGGGTTCCTAGTGCGTCATGCAATGACTGCCAAAAACCTTGACACAAATCGACCATCTCGATCGGAAATAATCGATATTGGAACACCATGTCTAGAGACAACCTCCTTGATGTAAATCCGAGTTAACTTCTCAATAGAATAGGTTCCTCTAATCGGTAAGAAATGTGCGGACTTAGTTAATCGATCAACAATTACCCAATTGGCATCATGACCACTTGATGTCCGGGGTAACTTCATGATAAAATCCATTGAAATACATTCCCATTTCCATTGAGGAATCTCCGGTTGTTGAAGCAATCCCGAAGGCTTCTGATACTCAGCTTTAACCTTTGCACATGTTAAACATCTGCTCACGTAAGCTGCTATCTCTCCTTTCTTGCTCGGCCACCAGCAAAGTTCTTTCAAGTCTTTATACATCTTGTCGGAACCAGGGTGTATTGAGTACTTAGACTTATGGGCTTCATCCATAAATAACTCACGCATACCACCCTTATCTGGTACCCAAACACGATTCATGAAATACATCACTCCATCATCCTTCGGATTCACATCCTTAATCATCTTGAAAAGACATTCTTTCTTCAAATTCTCTTCCTTCAACACTTCCTATTGTGCTTCTTTAATCTGGGCCATAAGACTCGAATGGATTGTCAAATCCAGCGAGCGAACACACAATGGTTTAACTCTCTCTTTTCTGCTCAAGGCATATGCCACAATATTGGCTTTTCCGGGATGATAACAAATCTCAAATCGTAATCATTAAGTAGCTCAACCCATCTATGCTGCCTCATATTGAGCTCCTTTTGGTCAAAGATGTGTTGAAGAATTTTATGGTCAGTAAAGACTGTTCATTTGGTACCATAAAGATAGTGTCTCCATATCTTGAGCGTAAAACTTACTGCTCCTAACTCCAAATCGTGTGTTGTATAGTTCTTCTCATGCACCTTAAGTTGTCTCGATGCATATGCTATGATCTTATCATTCTGCATTAGTACACATCCCAACCCTTGATGCGAAGCATCACAATATACAACAAACCCATAGTTTCCATCCGGAAGTGATAATATTGGCGCGCTACACAACTTCTGCTTGAGAAGTTGGAAGGCTTCTTCTTGTTTCTCTGTCCATTCAAACTTGCGGTCTTTTTGGGTTAATAGCGTCAAAGGCTGCGCTATTTTGGAGAAATTACCAATGAACCGCCGGTAATTTCCTGCCAAACCCACGAATTGACGAATCTCTGTAGGAGATTTTGGTGTACTCCAATCCTTAATCGCCTCGATTTTCGCTGGATCCACCTGAACGCCTTTTTCGTTAATAATATGACCTAAGAGATGAACCTCTCTAATCCAAAACTCGCAATTGGAAAAATTCGCGAACAATTTCTCACTCTTTAGCAACTCCAGAATGAGTCTCAAATGTTGTTCATGTTCCTCTTTTGTTCGTGAATAGATAAGTATGTCATCAATGAACACTATAACAAATTTATCTAGGTAAGGTTTACAAACTCTATTCATTAGATCCATAAACACTACTGGAGCATTAGTTAGACCAAATGGCATAACAAGAAACTCATAATGGCCGTATCGTGTTATGAAAGCGGTCTTTGGAATATCTTCTTCTACAATTCTCAGCTGATGATAACCAGATCTAAGGTCGATCTTCGAGTAAAAACTCGATTCTTTCAACTGATCAAATAAATCATCGATTCTGGGTAATGGGTATCGATTCTTTATAGTGAGTTTGTTCAACTCCCTATAATCAATACACATTCTAAAGGTTCCGTCCTTCCTCTTGACGAACAACACCGGTGCACCCAAAGGAGAATAACTTGGTCTGATGAAACCTTTATCCAGTAACTCTTGCAATTGATTTGAAAGCTCTTGCATTTCGGAAGGTGCTAATCGATAAGGAGACTTAGCGACTGGCGCTACACCTGGTACAAGATCTATTTTGAACTCTAATTGCCTCGTAGGTGGTAATCCAGGTAAATCCTCTGGAAAAACTTCAGGGTATTCCTTAACCACTAGAATGTCTTCAAGCTTCCTTTCCTCAACTCTGGTGTTAACCACACTAGCTAAAAATTCCGGGTAACCTTTCCGTAGAAACTTCTGTGCCTTCATCACATTAATCAATCTTAGAGGTTTCTTCTCGGTGTTACCTCGTATGATTAAAATCTCGTTATCCGAAACCGGAATGCGAACTAACTTTTCGCGACAAATTACTTCCGCTCGATTCTTGGATAACCAATCCATTCCTATGACGACGTCGAAACTCCCTAATTCTACAGGCAAGAGGTCTATGCTAAACGTATGACTTTCGAGCTGTAAGGTACAACCTTTAATCATCTTACGGGCTTCAATTAACTTACCATTTGCCAGCTCTATAGAATAAATCTTATCTAATTCATTTGATTTCGAACCTAGTAACGGTTCAAATTTCTTTGAAACAAAACTCATATCGGCTCCGGTATCAAATAAAATAGATGCAAATTGATTATTGACAAGGAACGTACCGGTAACCACCGTAGGATCTTGGCATGCTGCTTCCGCGTTCATTTCAAAGGCTCTGCCCCTTGCATTCATTCCTTGAAGTTTAGGGCAATCCCTCCTGAAATGTCCTATCACACCACATTCATAACATCCCTGGTCGCTCTTGCCTTTCTCTGAAGGTAAACTTGTTCTACACTTCGCGTCCGCATGCCCGAACCGACCATATCTTTCACATACAACCACCTTGCATTTACCAGTATGCTTAGTGTTGCATTTCTGACACATAGGTATTTTCCCTTCCACCTTCTTACCTTCACTGGTGGTTGCATAGAATTTTCCCGACTCACGACTCCTACCTTTCTGATTTCCGGACACCTTCTTAGACCTTTCAGATCCCTTCCGACTCAGGAATCTTTTCCATGACGTCCGATACTTTCTTTCCATCGTCACTATTCTTAGCCAACGTTCACATCCTGATCGCATCGTCGGTCAAGAGAATTCGCTAGAGATATAGCGCTCTGTATCGTAGTTGGTCTAGAAGATGATACCATACCTCTGATTTGTGGTGCTAAACCCCAAATGTACCTTTCAATACGAACATAATCTGGTGTAACCAATCACGGAACTAATCTGGCTAACTCATTGAACCTGGTAGTGTAAGCCTTAACCTCCGCTCCCTTCATGTAGAGAGTCCAAAACTCAGTCTCAATCTTCTGCATTTCACTACGTGGACAATATTCTCTCAACAACATATCCTTAAGCTCGTCCCACGAAAGTCCATATGCAACTTCTTTTCCTAAAGCTTGCACTTGCGTGTTCCACCATGTAAGAGCATCATCAAGGAAAGAGCAAACAGCATACTTAACCTTTTGGGTAGCCGAACAGTTACTGATCATCATGACTGATTCGATCTTCTCAATCCATCTAATGATATCCAATGGACCTTCAGCTCCAGAGAACGTTCGAGGATGGCAAGACTGAAATGTCTTATAAGTGCAACCTACCTCGGCGTTTCCTGTTTCATTCAAGTAGGCCTTAGTTATTAGTTGATATGCAATCAAAACAATAACTTCATGAAACATCGATCTTATCCCAAAGGTTTTTACCTGATGGATTCCCAGTATTGATTCGCTCTCTAGGTCCTCCTGCAGCTCCTGGTGCGCCGCCGCCTGGTGCACCACCGCCTCTGCCTCGGGCCTCACGCTGGTCGAATACGAAGTTCACCTGCTGAGCTATCCTCCTGGCTAGCTGCTCGTTTGAAACCGGAAGTGATGATCCTCCCGCATCTGCGCCTGATCTGGTAACGGGTGCCATGATCCTTTTTCTATATATTTAGGAAATAAATATACATAAGAAACATGCTAATGATTTAAGAACCATCCTTGTTCATATCATAGATCACTCCTCATGATCTATACACAATCAAGGTAATTCATAATAAAATCATCATTCACCATCATCAATCAAAGCATAGTAAAGGAAACAAACGAATGATAATAAAGGAAAGATAATATCCATAAATCACGATTATAATGTTTTGATAATAAACCAAAATAAACCAATAGATTGCTTGTTCACTGTTTACATGGATCATACAACTAAACATCAAAGTATTTTAGGATATCGTACTAAACAACATGGTAGATCAACCACCAAAATGACAAGCAAATACGGATACAACCAAAAGATAGGGCCTAACATGCCCATGAACAAAGTCAGAATAAGAAATCAAGGAGCCTTGCCCCCACGAAGGGCAGACACTGTCACCATCAGGACCATCAATGCCAAAGCCATCGTAGCACTGTGTCCTTCCTCTGCCGCCACTAATCGCTGCTCTAAACCCACAATGCTAGCCTCGGTCTCCTCAACCTTGGCTTCACTCTCCACTAGCTTCTTCTAAGCATCCCCCATTTCTACCTGAACCTCATGAAACCTGGACTCCAACTGCTCGATCCTAGCCAACTGTCCGTCTCGTGCCTGGCTATCAGTGATCATATACTCCTCTGCCGATGATATCCTATCATCCATCCCATCAACCCTAGTGTCCATGCCTCTAATCCTGTCATCCAGAGATGCAATCTGCTCATCCAAAGAGTCCATCCTACTACCTATGCCTTCTCTATACTGCTCGGACCTAACAACCCCATGCTGAAGCGCATCAATCTTCTTGTCCAAGGATGAATGTCTATCCTGAAGCTGAGATATCCTGTGCTTTGTGCGAGCTCCTCTGGCTGCTAGCGTAGCTAAAGTACGTGCCGCGGGCTCACCTGTCAATGCTGGATAATCTGCCGCCGATGAAGACTCACCCAACTCATACGTGCGAGGTATGCCTTCGATCTCTGCCCAATCCTTTAGCTTCTTAGGCAACCATTCCCAGCAACCAAACTCAACCTTACTGATCTTGTTGCTGGTCGACGACTGTCCCTCAGAATCCATCGGTCGCTTGCGTATAGGTAACGTAGCAATCGCTGGAGTGCTAATCTCAGTATCTTTGGGCTGTGACCTGAACATAGCGAAAAGACCATCGTTCCTAGGCTCTGAGGGTAACATGAATGCAGGTATAGGCTCCTCCATGATCGACGCCTTAACCACATACTCTGTGTCAGCAATCGGTGTAACTATCGGTTCCACTTTAGCTGGAGCCACGAGTACAGGTTATACGGATCCTGTTGGGGCTCACTGTCGGTACTGGAGAGACTGACGTGTGAAGTAGCCATGATCTGTGACAACTATATCCGTACTAGATAAGTATATATAGCTTTATATTATACTAAATTACTTAGTCACAATAATAACACATATAATTATGTCTAAGCCCTATTTCTCTAAGGCACTTTAAGCGATGCATAATAAGTCTTGACATAAATTATAATAATATTCGAGAGCTTTTATGGTTATAGAGTAGATTAGAAATTTCTACTTGTCAATAACCACCACTCTGATACCAACTTCTGTCACACCCCGACAGCGCACAGCAGAAAGCAAGTCATGAGGTAACGGAAGTTGTTACCATAAGGTTTAGCGGATCACATAAAGTTACGTGTGGACATCTTGCTAACACCCTCTAGTGAAACGTTGTTTTATTTTCGTAATAAACGAACATTGTTGAAAACAAGAAAACAAGTTTTACCAAGATGAAGCGAAAATATACGTTAATATTGTATTACAAAACACAAATAAAAACATAGTTTTAGATAGAGTTATCATTATTATTAGGTCCGAACATCATGTCCACCGTAGTGCCCTAGCCAAACCACTCTCATTTAACCTATGCATCAGTACCTGAAAAACATGCTTAAAAACATCAACAATATGTTGGCAAGTTCACAGGTTTATGAGTAATAGTAAACTTTCAGTTTAGTAATAACATATGATCGATCAGTAATAAAATAAAATCAAGTAGAGTCTTTAGGTCTACGAGGATGATGTATCCAAAGGCTCTTAATCAATCCATAACTTGGTTCCCTGTGGTGGCCTCTTCCGCGAGAGGTACTTTCTGGAGGTTATGTTCATTTTTCAAGTAGATTTCGACCCAGTCAAATCATGAAAACGGGGGCGTCAACCCAATAGTACTACAACATAAACAACGGCCTTTTCTGAAGGCTAATGATTAAGATGTGCTGGGAGAGAGAGTGGCAACCCGTCGGTTGGCACTGGTGTCACATTATATCAAATGTACCCACCTGGTGCACTATCCTAAGGCCATCAATATTCTATTTTACAGTCTATCGCATCATATAAGCATGTTAATCCCCCGATTTGTAAATCTTTCAAAAACATTTAAAAGAAAAGGGGCCGTGAAACTCACCTTAGTGCAATACTTCTGGGAATTTTCCAATCCCGATCACAATCATTCACCTAAATCACCTCCCATATAGTAGGTCGATTTAGTAACCATACTAAGTCCAATTAAGTTATTCATCAAATATCCCGACATAGTAAACCAATAAATCCTGGAATTTAGTTATCCCTTACCCTGTTAACCCCATTGGTGACACGTGACGAGAGGCTAAGTCTAACCATCGTATAGTTTATCTAACATTTCAAGCTTCATATATTGTTTTTAACAACTATTCCTCATAATTCTTATATAGCTTCTATTTAAGTCATAAGACAAATATCCAATCCATGTAACAACCTTATATTTGTTATTCAAGTGTTGCTACATTTTGCTAACATTTTATGCCTTAAAACTATGTTTCGGGCCACTTTTAGGGCATAGTTTCGCACTGTAAGCGCCCCTTATCAAGGTAAATACCTAATATACCTTGATTAGTGCTTAATATACTACATTTTCACCTATATAATCATTTTATATTAGATCTACATGCATGCATTTCTAGTGCACAAATCTATCGATATTGGGCGTTTTTACGCGTCCTTAGCCATTATTCTTAAGTTTTAACCTTAAGTCTTTCATGTTAACCTTACAATACCTTATTTATCATCAAAATAAGTCATAAAATTCTGTTCTAAATCAGTTTTAGAAAAACATCTTTTAAAACTTAGTTTTTTTGCACTTTTAAGCCGAACAATGGGTTTCGATCGTACATGCAAGGTTTCCCCATCATGTAGATCCTATCAAAGCTTGTTTTGCACTAGTTTAAGTTCATAAAATCCATTAAAACTTTATTACAATCAGGTCTGAGTGTATATTTAGAATCATCCAAACTTATGTCTTATCAAAGTCCATATCAAGTCCATAAGGGTCCATAAGTTATCTTTCATTTAGTTCATCCAAGAACTCATTTATCTAAGTTAGTAATTTCTCTAATGTTTGGTTATTTTCAGATTTCTTATCACCCTTTTAATCCTCTTGCATGTGTCTAAATATGAAGGATCTTAATATTTTAACCATCAAAACATCAAGATTATTACCCTAAACACACTCACATACACTAACATACGCACGCACACACACACGGTCACAATACATTCTCCTTTCATTTCCCCATTAGTTTTAGATTGAAAAACCTTTGTTTATTTGGTGAATACTTATGTAAAAACTAAAATAAATAATGAAATAGTTTTAGTTTCATACTCACCTTACTATCAACTTGTGGGTTTTTTCCATCTAAACTTCTAGTTCTTGAATCTTTAACCTCTAAATGACCAAAGAATGCCTAACTCTTCATATAATCATGCTTCTCAAGATTATTACATGATTGATACTAAGAAAATAGGTGGTGGTGATGGTGTTTCGGTTGGGAGAGGGGAAGAAGAGGGGAGTTGGATGGTTTTTGTAGAGAGAGAGCGTGAGAGATGGAGTGTAAATTTGGTGTGCTCTTGGGATGGAGCACCCCTTAATTAGGCCAATCATTATGATTATTATTAATAAGAATAATAATAACAATAATAATAATAATAATAATAATAATAATAATAATAATAATAATAATAATAATAATATAACAAACTCTTTATTATTATGTAGAGAGGGAGAGGGGCGAGACATGGGGGGGGGGGTTGGGAATATTATTATTTTTTTTATAAAAACCTTCCCATAATATACACAATCCTACCTTTTATAAAACCTACAAACCTTACTTATCTAAGGTTTTCACCCCTTAATCCAACCATAATAATCACAATCATCCATAAAATAACTTGACATGTCGGACCACGTGTTACGATTTAACTTAGACTTTCTACCATTATTCGGGTCGTCACCAAGGTCTAATACGGTAATCTATCACTACGTGATACGGAATTACTAAAATCCCCATAATATTTCCAACAATATTAATTCCCAATAACAAATTTCAGTTATTTCCCAAAACAAATATATCTCATCACATGCAATCGTATTTACAGTTATTATATTTATACAGATAATACCTGGATTTCTACCGGTTGTCACATCGGAAACCACCACCATAAGCTCATGTAAACCACCGTCGCCAACACCTCCTGGAAACCACCACTATCACATCCAACCCGAATCACAATCATCTCCATACATCACCGGCTAACATTTATAGTCTATCTCCAACAGTTATATAATAACCCTCTACCACTATATTGTACTTCAAATCCAACATTTGCAGTCCATCTCCAACAATTTCATAATAACCCTCTACGAGGTTAGGTCTTGTTCTTGCATCGTTGATTCAACCACCGCTTTTTCTTTACTTGAGAGATTGAGATAAAATTAGGGCTTCAATCGACTGTGAGAGAGTTAGGGTTTGTTCTTCAATCGACTGGGGTTATAACATATATGACGTAATTGGTGGCTGAAGGTTACTGGTGGTTGTCAGGTGGAGTCAAAGATGGTGTGTTTGGTGATGATGGCCGCATATGAGCAGATCCAGTGGATAGGTGGTTAAGAGGTGGGTTGTTTGCTTGCTGGTGTTTTAAAGTTGACAATGGCTACGATTGTGGGAGGTGGTTGGGTTGAACGATGGTGTAGAAGGTTGTAAGGAGTGATGGTGTCGTGAAAGTGGTTGTTGAAGGTTGTGCAATGCAGGTGGCGAAGTGGGTAGTGGTGTTGGTTACAGATTTGGTTAAGAGGTGGAGCTCATTGGGTGGCTTGGGTTATTATGTTGACAGGTTAAGTTTATTATGTTATAAAGAGGTAATTTTCCACGTCATCAGACATGTGTGTTAAGTTATGCCACGTAGGAGTGACACATCAGCTGCAACTAACGACGTTAGTGATCAGACTAACTGGGACCATTGTAGGAAAAAATGACGAAAGTTGAGACCGTTAGTTGTTATTTTTGTAGTTGGGAGTTGGGACTATTATCAGCAAAATACAATAGTTTGGATTATTTAAATCCATTACTCATTTTGCATTTAGTTTTCCAAAATTATAGTATAGTTCCCTCCATATCGAATTTCATCCTCTTCAAATTTTCAGATCCAACTTTTATTCCATCCTACCCAAAAAGTTTCCAATTTCACGCCCCTATTAGCTCCTAAATGTTATCCCCAAATGTGAAACAAAGAGAAAGCAAGAAACAAACAACAAACCATCTCCACCATAGCCTTTAGTAATGTTCGTACCTGTGCCTAGCATCTTCGACTGCGTTCGTTAATCGATGTTCGCTGAAGTAACCAACTAAAAGTCGGTGTTAATTGAAGGTAACTTCTTTTTAAATCCACTAATATTATCATTTGATTTCCCTCTAAATTGTGGTTCACGTGTATCATTTGAGCACGTGATAATTTTCCTAAATTTCTGAAAATTCTACTTGTTAATTTGCTTATATTTATCAATCAAGGGCCCCAAATTTTGATGCAAGCTTACTGGATGGGTTGTAGAAGGTAATGCAAAAAATAGATACAAAGTAAGAAGATAATGCTTTTATACATATCCGTGATCTGTTTTGTCTTCTTTTTTTTCTTTCAAAAGTCAAGGTTCGATTTATTTTGCTTGTAGATTGAGTTAGTTTTAGGCTTTTTATCATCTGATTTTAAGTTTATATGTGATTGACTTACAGGTTGGTAACAGTGCATATGATTATATGGGTCAACCGAACCGATACGTTTGTAAGTCATTCATAATTGCTTTATGTATGGTTTATGATATATGATTTTGTATGTATATTGGTCTATTGTAATATTGTCGGATTTATAGGTCGTGGATTTAGATATTCTTATCTTATGTGCATGTGTAGGGTAGATTTGGACCTTCATGTCTTATGTGCAATGCATTTATATACTATTTTAACATTAGAATTTAAAGCTTGCATTCTATACATTCATACACCTACATGTATTTTTTAAGCTTCATTTTACTAATTAATAGATTACAATTAGTCAATTTGTATTATTAGTAAATTATTTGTAATTATGATAATGTATATCATTTCCATAATTATAGGGATACTACTCTTGTATTTATAGATGATCAGTCAATGAGAATTGCAAGGTTGTGAACCATAATCTTTAACATGGTATCAAGCCAAAACCCTATTATCCCTTAAACCCTTCTTCCTGCGGCCGCACCATTCTGTCCCTAATCACATATTTTTTTTCTTCCTTTTCTTCATCGCAATCCACCAAACCACCTTCACTATGTCTTCTCTTCATCCCGTTGTGACCGTTACCAACATCAAGAATTTTATTCCCATTATCCTTGATCGCCAAACCGAGCATTACAATACATGGTTGAACTATTTACCATCCATTGTAAGGATTATGAGGTTTATGACCATCTATTACCCCGTGTCCCCGCCCCCTCGTCCTCCTCTTCGTCCGAAAAGGACAAGGAATCCCCTCCAAAAACCACCCACCAAGAATCTTGGGAACGCATAGATGACATAGTCTTGCAATGGATTTATGGCACTATCACCCAAGACTTGGTACACACCATCATGATCACTAACACCACCGCCTATGATGCCTGGTGCTGCCTGAAAAACCTTTTCCTAGACAACCAAACCGCCCGTGTTATCGCCCTCCAAAATAAATTTTTCAACACCCGCCTAGACCGCTTTTCCAACATGTCCTCATATTGCCAACACATGAAACTAATTTTCGACCAACTCATTAGTCTAGGAGCCAATGTCACCAAAAACCAACTTGTCATGCAAATCCTCACCGGCCTAACCGAATCCCACGAAACCATCTCCCCCATACTTCAAAACACACAACCCTTACCCACCTTCTATGACACTCGTTCTAGGCTTTGTCAAGTCGAGGACCAAAAGATTAGTCAAACCTCGCTTGCGGCTCAATCGGCCGGTACCGCACTTAACACACTCACCTCCCATCCAAACCCATCCAATGATACCCGAAATTCTACCCCATCCGATGGTTCCGATCGCGGACATGGCCGAGGCCGTGGCTGAGGTCGCAGTCGTGGTCGGGGTTCATACGTTCGGGGTCCTTTTCAACAACACGTGTGGCAACCCTCCCCTTGGCCCGGTACCCCACAAAGCCCACAAAATTTTTCACCATGGCCTTCTTGGTCATACCCACCGTGTCCTTTTCCATCTAGTCCTCTAACCCACTTCCCTCACAATTCCCAGGCCCAAACTCCCTTTTACTACCCCACGGCGGAAAATAGGTGGTGGTGATGGTGTTTCGGTTGGGAGAGGGGAAGAAGAGGGGAGTTGGATGGTTTTTGTAGAGAGAGAGAGTGAGAGATGGAGTGTAAATTTGGTGTGCTCTTGGGATGGAGCACCCCTTAATTAGGCCAATCATAATGATTATTATTAATAAGAATAATAATAACAATAATAATAATAATAATAATACTAATATAACAAACTCTTTATTATTATGTAGAGAGGGAGAGGGGCGTGACATGGGGGGGGGGGGGTTGGGAATATTATTATTTTTTTTATAAAAACCCTCACATAATATACACAATCCTACCTTTTTTAAAACCTACAAACCTTACTTATCTAAGGTTTTCACCCCTTAATCCAACAATAATAATCACAATCATCCATAAAATAACTTGACATGTCGGACCACGTGTTACGATTTAACTTAGACTTTCTACCATTATTCGGGTCGTCACCAAGGTCTAATACGGTAATCTATCACTACGTGATACGGAATTACTAAAATCCCCATAATACTTCCAACAATATTAATTCCCAATAACAACTTTCAGTTATTTCCGAAAACAAATATATCACATCACATGCAATCGTATTTACAGTTATTATATTTATACAGATAGTACCTGGATTTCTACCGGTTGTCACATCGGAAACCACCACCATAAGCTCATGTAAACCACAGTCGCCAACACCTCCTGGAAACCACCACTATCACATCTAACCCGAATCACAATCATCTCCATACATCACCGGCTAACATTTATAGTCTATCTCCAACAGTTATATAATAACCCTCTACCACTGTATTGTACTTCAAATCCAACATTTACAGTCCATCTCCAAAAATTACATAATAACCCTCTACGAGGTTAGGTCTTGTTCTTGAATCGTTGATTCAACCACCGCTTTTTCTTTACTTGAGAGATTGAGATAAAATTAGGGCTTCAATCGACTGTGAGAGAGTTAGGGTTTGTTCTTCAATCGACTGGGGTTATAACATACATGACGTAATTGGTGGCTGAAGGTTACTGGTGGTTGTCACGTGGAGTCAAAGATGGTGTGTTTGGTGATGATGGCCGCATATGAGCAGATCCAGTGGATAGGTGGTTAAGAGGTGGGTTGTTTGCTTGCTGGTGTTTTAAAGTTGACAATGGCTACGACTGTGGGAGGTGGTTGGGTTGAACGATGGTGTAGAAGGTTGTAAGGAGTGATGGTGTCGTGAAAGTGGTTGTTGAAGGTTGTGCATTGCAGGTGGCGAAGTGGGTAGTGGTGTTGGTTACAGATTTGGTTAAGAGGTGGAGCTCATTGGGTGGCTTGGGTTATTATGTTGACAGGTTAAGTTTATTATGTTCTAAAGAGATAATTTGCCACGTCATCAGACATGTGTGTTACGTTATGCCACGTAGGAGTGCCACATCAGCTGCAACTAACGACGTTAGTGATCAGACTAACTGGGACCATTGTAAGAAAAAAATAACGAAAGTTGAGACCGTTAATTGTTATTTTTGTAGTTAGGAGTTGGGACTATTATCAGCAAAATACAATAGTTTGGATTATTTAAATCCATTACTCATTTTGCATTTAGTTTTCCAAAATTATAGTATAGTTCCCTCCATATCGAATTTCATCCTCTTCAAATTTTCAGATCCAACTTTTATTCCCTCCTACCCAAAAAGTTTCCAATTTCCCGCCCCTATTAGCTCCTAAATGTTATCCCCAAATGTGAAACAAAGAGAAAGCAAGAAACAAACAACAAACCATCTCCACCATAGCCTTTAGTAATGTTCGTACCTATGCCTAGCATCTTCGATTGCGTTCGTTAATCGATGTTCGCTGAAGTAACCAACTAAAAATCGGTGTTAATTGAAGGTAACTTCTTTTTAAATCCAATAATATTATCATTTGATTTCCCTCTAAATTGTGGTTCACGTGTATCATTTGAGCACGTGATAATTTTCCTAAATTTCTGAAAATTCTACTTGTTAATTTGCTTATATTTATCAATCAAGGGCCCCAAATTTTGATGCAAGCTTACTGGATGGGTTGTAGAAGGTAATGCAAAAAATAGATACAAAGTAAGAAGATAATGCTTTTATACATATCCGTGATCTGTTTTGTCTTCTTTTTTTTTTCTTTCAAAAGTCAAGGTTCGATTTATTTTGCTTGTAGATTGAGTTAGTTTTAGGCTTTTTATCATCTGATTTTAAGTTTATATGTGATTGACTTACAGGTTGGTAACAGTGCATATGATTATATGGGTCAACCTAACCGATACGTTTGTAACTCATTCATAATTGCTTTATGTATGGTTTGTGATATATGATGTTGTGTGTATATTGGTCTATTGTAATATTTTCGGATTTGTAGGTCGTGGATTTAGATATTCTTATCTTATGTGCATGTGTAGAGTAGATTTGGACCTTCATGTCTTATGTGCAATGCATTTATATACTATTTTAACATTTGAATTTAAAGCTTGCATTCTATACATTCATACACCTACATGTATTTTTTAAGCTTCATTTTACTAATTAATATTTAACATGGTATCAAGCCAAAACCCTATTATCCCTTAAACCCTTCTTCCTGCGGCCGCACCATTCTGTCCCTAATCACATATTTTTTTTCTTCCTTTTCTTCATCGCAATCCACCAAACCACCTTCACTATGTCTTCTCTTCATCCCGCTGTGACCGTTACCAACATCAAGAATTTTATTTCCATTATTCTTGATCGCCAAACCGAGCATTACAATACATGGGCTGAACTCTTTTCCATCCATTGTAATGCTTATGAGGTTTATGACCATCTATTACCCTGTGTCCCCGCCCCCTCGTCCTCCCCTTCGTCCGAAAAGGACAAGGAATCCCCTCCAAAAACCACCCACCAAGAATCTTGGGAACGCATAGATGCCATAGTCTTGCAATGGATTTATGGCACTATCACCCAAGACTTGGTACACACCATCATGATCACTAACACCACTGCCTATGATGCCTGGTGCCGCCTGAAAAACCTTTTCCTAGACAACCAAGCCGCCCGTGTAATCGCCCTCCAAAATAAATTTTTCAACACCCGCCTAGACCGCTTTTCCAACATGTCCTCATATTGCCAACACATGAAACTAATTTTCGACCAACTCATAAGTCTAGGAGCCAATGTCACCAAAAACCAACTTGTCATGCAAATCCTCACCGGCCTAACCGAATCCCACGAAACCATTTCCCTCATACTTCAAAACACACAACCCTTACCCACCTTCTATGACAAGTCGAGGACCAAAAGATTAGTCAAACCTCGCTTGCGGCTCAATCGGCCGGTACCGCACTTAACACACTCACTTCCCATCCAAACCCATCCAATGATACCCGAAATTCTGCCCCATCCGATGGTTCCGATCGCGGACGTGGCCGAGGCCGAGGCCGTGGCCGAGGTCGCGATCGTGGTCGGGGTTCATACGTTCGGGGTCCTTTTCAACAACACGTGTAGCAACCCTCCCCTTGGCCCGGTACCCCACAAAGCCCACAAACTTTTTCACCATGGCCTTCTTGGTCATACCCACCGTGTCCTTTTCCATCTAGTCCTCTAACCCACTTCCCTCACAATTCCCAGGCCCAAACTCCCTTTTACTACCCCACGGCGGCCCACCAGTAGTACCCCCAAAACAATTCTGCATCCCAGCATCATTCTGGACAGGCCCAACAGTCATGGGCTACCTCATCAGCGGGCTTACTGGGCCCAAAGCCCAAACACTGCCAACTCAGCCCAATCATACTCGGCCAATTACTCTCCCACGGAAATTGCTTAGGCTCTATACAATTTGGCCTTCATCAGAATGATCCATCCTGGACCATGGACACCGGGGCAACAGGTACAATGTCTCCTCAATTTGATAAGTTCTCATCTATTTTTAATTCTAGCATTATTCACAACATTATTGTTGGGAATGGTAAAACCATTCCGGTTTTAGGCCAAGGCAACATTACCTTACCCCCACCATTCCCACCCTTTAAACTCAACAATGTCCTATATGCCCCTAACCTATTTAAAAACCTTATATCTGTTCATCGTTTTACAACTGATAACCATTTATCTGTCGAATTTAACCCCTATAGTTTTACTGTGAAGGACCTTCAGACCAAGAAACCTATCCTACGGTGCAATAGCTCGGGGGATCTCTACACTCTTAGCCCTTCCAACATCACCAATCTCACAACTGCTTCTACCTATGCAGCTATTTCTCAAGACATTTGGCATCAACGGCTCGGTCACCCAGGCCCAACTATTTTGAATAATTTAAAAACTTCTAGTACTATTACTTGTGGTTCTTTAAATAATAAATTATGCAGTGTTTGTATTTTTGGTAAACATACCAGACTTCCTTTTGTTACTTTTAATACAAGTACACGTATGCCATTTGATATAGTTCATAGTGATGTTTGGACCTCACCCATTATTTCTAATGGGGGCCATCGATATTATGTATTGTTCTTGGATGATTTTACCAATTTTTTGTGGACCTACCCTATCACCCATAAATCCGATGTCTT
Source organism: Ambrosia trifida (assembly GCA_028751855.1). Taxonomy (NCBI): domain Eukaryota; kingdom Viridiplantae; phylum Streptophyta; class Magnoliopsida; order Asterales; family Asteraceae; genus Ambrosia; species Ambrosia trifida. The sequence goes on from CM054124.1 coordinate 1,746,069, forward strand.
TGCCATGTTCACTAAATTTAATAATTTTGTCCAAACCCAGTTTAACACTAAAATAAAACAATACCAATGTGACAACGGGCGTGAGTATGCCAACAATAAATTTCATAATTTTTGCTCCGCAAATGGCATGCTTTTTCGCTTTTCTTGTCCTCACACCTCCTCCCAAAATGGCAAAGCCGAACGCAAAATTCGAACCATAAATAACATTATGCGTACCATTTTGGCCCATTCATCCATGCCCACTACCTACTGGTCACATGCCCTTGAAACCGCCACTTACCTTCTAAACATCATCCCAAGCAAAATACATAATTTCCAAACCCCCACTCAACGTCTATACAATTGCATGCCCACTTACGATCACCTTCACCTGTTCGGATGCATATGTTACCCCCTCATCCCTCACACCACTATCCACAAATTAGCCTATCGATCCCACCCATCTGTGTTCTTGGGTTACCCATCAAACCATAGAGGCTACAATTTCTTGACCTACAAACCCGTAGAATTACCATTTGTCGTCATGTCCTATTTGACGAAACCATCTTTCCCTTTGCCAAGTCACACAAAACCACCCCTCATACTTAACACTTTTTTAGATGACCCTCCTCACCCCTCTCTCTTTACACATCCCCCCACATCACAAAATCCACCTTTGGACCCCCACCCAAATATCCACCCCTCTACACCCCACACCCAATCCCATGATGGACTTACTGACCAAACCACAAACCAATTTTCCACATCTCATAACACGCATACTTATCCAACCCCACCTCCACATTCTCCAACTCACCAGACCACCTCCCCTGGCCCAATACCCACTCCGGCCCATTCTCCAACTCACCAGACCACCTCCCCTGGACCAATACCCACTTCGGCCCACTTCCCTCAATTCTCCCCCACCGGCCTAAATCCCCAAAATCCCCCATCCCAACCTTCTGCCCACATACCGAACCCACCACAGCCTCCCCCCACCCCGCACCATTCACACCCGCTCCATGTTCGGCATCTCCAAACCTAAACAAATATTTAACCTCTCCACCACTACCGTTGCCCCTATACCAAATAATCCCAAAGATGCCTTGTCTAAACCGGAGTGGCATAATGCCATGAAAAACGAATTTAATGCTTTAATTAAAAACAAGACTTGGGAACTTGTCCTGAGACATCCTGATATGCATATTATTCGTAGCATGTGGTTCTTTCGCCACAAATACAGGTCTGATGGTACTCTGGAGAGATATAAGGCCCGTCTGGTTTGTGATGCCAGTAAACAGGAAATTGGTGTTGATTGTGGGGAAACATTTAGCCCGGTTGTTAAACCGGCCACCATCCATACGGTGTTGACTCTGGCACTTTCTCAGTCATGGTCCATTCATCAATTGGATGTCACTAATGCATTCCTACATGGACATCTCACTGAGACGGTATATATGCATCAACCCATGGGGTTTCGACATCGGGATTTTCCCGATCACGTTTGTCGCTTGACAAAGTCTCTTTATGGTCTCAAACAGGCACCCAAGGCATGGTACCAACGATTCACTGACTTTGTCCTATCTATTGGATTCTTATAGAGCAAATGTGATAACTCTCTTTTCACATACCACCACGAGGGTGACACAGCTTACTTATTAATTTATGTTGATGACATTATACTCACTACTTCTTCAGATTCTTTCAGGAAGAAGCTCATGGGCAGCCTCGCGGCTGAATTCGCCATGAAAGATCTTGGTCCAGTTAGTTATTTTTTGGGTATCAATGTTTCTAGAACAGGTAACAAGATGTTTCTATCACAAAGCTCCTATGCTTTGGATATTGTGAGTCGTGCAGGTATGGACTCTTGCAACCCAGTTGCCACACCAGTTGACACAAAATCAAAGTTAAGTGCTACATCAGGCGCATCATTTGAAAACCCATCTCTATACCGTAGCCTGGCTGGTGCTCTGCAATACCTCACTTTTATCAGGCATGACCTCACTTATGCAGTCCAACAAATTTGCATTCACATGCACAGGCCCACACTGGATCATTGGAATGCTTTGAAACGCATCATCAGGTACATTCGTGGCACTTCTGAATTTGGACTTACCTTATTAGGCTGCGCAGATTTATCTCTTCGGGCCTATACTGATGCTGATTGGGCTGGATGCCCAGATACCTGTCGCTCCACTTCGGGCTATTGTGTTTACATGGGTCCAAATTTATTATCTTGGTCGTCCAAACGACAAACCACTATCTCTCGATCAAGTGCCGAAGCTGAATACAGGGCCGTTGCCAACGTGGTTGCTGAAGCTTGTTGGATTTGCTATCTTCTCTTGGAGCTGCGCCATCCATTATTCAAGGCCACCCTGGTATATTGTGACAACATCAGTGCTATTTACCTATCACACAATCCAATCCAGCACCAACGTATCAAACATATTGAATTGGACATCCATTTTGTTCGGGAACATGTTCAACGTGGCACTATTCGAGTTCTGCATACTCCTACACGACTCCAGATTGCTGATATTTTCACCAAAGGTCTACTGCACATTCTTTTTGAAGACTTCCGCTCCAGTCTGAACGTTCGCCATCCTCTTGCTTCGACTGAGGGGGTGTAATAGATTACAATTAGTCAATTTGTATTATTAGTAAATTATTTGTAATTATGATAATGTATATCCCTTCCATAATTATAGGGATACTACTCTTGTATTTATAGATGATCAATCAATGAGAATTGCAAGGTTGTGAACCATAATCTTTAACACTAATGTAACATAATGTTTTGAATTGTTAGGCAATCCCTACGGATTCGTTACAACTATGAATTGAATACATCGGTTTGGGATGCAAGTATGAAGATGTCCATCTCGGGAAATTATTGCATCACTTTCATCTTTAGACATATATTTATTGTGTTACTTTATGATTTTTGTAATTGTGTTTGAAACTTTTGTAATTTATATGATTGGGTTATTTTAAGTTGGTTTTAAACTTTTTTCTATATTTTATTTTCATTTTTAGGTATATACATTTGTGTATATGGGGAATTTTTAATGAATTTACCTGGAAATTATATATATATATATATATATATATATATATATATATATATATATATATACTATATTATAATGCATGAGGGGGGTAGTCTAAGATACCCAAAAGTTAAAAACTTATTTTTCATTAATAACCCTAAAATGAGGGTAAAATAGTCATTTAAACATTATTTACATTTTAATACCCTATCTTAGTTATATTTTAATTCCATATACTTTACTTAACTTTTGTTTATTTAAATGATAATTTAAACATTTTTTTCTTATTTTAAGCAAACTACCCCTTATGATTTTTAATTAGTCATATTTTTTTCATACACTGGTACTTTTATAAAAAAAAATTACATCATAATAATGAGCATTTTATTATTTTTAATTTGAGTATAGTATTGCTTTTTGTTTTTTTAAATCTTTATGTACTACATGATTAACAATATCTAGGAGTGAACAATAACTACACCGTTCACCGAAGCCAAACAAAAAAAAAAACAGACAAAACTAAACCAAAATCTATTGAAAACTGAAAACATCCAATTTAACTTAAAATAAGTTATCGTTTTCTTTGTGTAACCTTAGTTAACCGAAATTATTTAAACTGAAACGGACCAATTCATATATTCATAACAACGTGCCCCACGATGTGGTAGAGAACACAGACACTTCTAATGGTTCATGGTTGGGTTAGGTTCAGTTCAATTATAAGCGTCAACCGAAACAAAAATCGACATTATTAGCTTATCGATCTTATTAACCAATCGGTTAATATGTTCAGTCTATTTGGTTAGATTGTCGTTTTTAGTCCGGTTTAGTTAATTTTGGTTAATAACCAAAACCAAACTTTGGTTAAAATTTTGCTTAGAAGCACATAAAATGGATGTATAAATACATGTAATGAATGTATAAAAGATATAAATGTATAAATGGTTCAGTTTCGGCTTGTTAATTTTGGTTAACTTACGGTACAAAAAAATGATATTAGGTTAACTCAGTTTTTGTTAATTTTCAGTTCGGTTTTGTATGTTTTTGTTCGATTTCAGTTGAGGGTTCAATTATTATTCACCCTAAGATATTGTTAATCACGTAAAAAAATCAAATGTTTAATTAAATGTATATAGCAAATTATACTCTAATATGGTTTGAAGCTGAGTAGTTAACAGTTGGTTTAAAATAATTAAAAAAGGTGTAACTGTTATTTAAATAAACAAAGTTAACTCTTAACTTTTAAGTATTTCTAAATGCTCCTATCAAATATATAGTATAGATATCTAGGGGTGAGATATAATTGAACATTTAACTGAAAGCGAAGAAAAAAAAGAACTGAACAAAAAGAAATTGAAAACTGAATTAACCAAAAACCAAATTAACTTAAAACTAGTTATGGTCTTGTGTACACTTAGTTCACCAAAAGCAACCAAACTGAAACAAAAGCATGCATATATTCAAATATTTTTAGCTTACCTAGGCCTGTAAATGAACCGAACGAACACGGTGTTCGTGTTTGTTCATTTAATTTTAACTAAACACGAACACATAATCAAACACATTTTTGTGTTCATGTTCGTTCATTAAGAAATTTGTTATGTTTATGTTCGTTCGTTTAAAACCTAAACGAACATTTCATGAACGAACATAAACTGACATTCACGAACATAATAAATGTGAACGATTTTGTTTTACAAAAAACCCAATTACTAATTGGTTATATATTTATACAATTAGCTAAATCCCAATTTATGTTTATATTTATGTAAATATAACTACGTATGTGTAATTAATAAACTTAAACGAACGTTCACGAACATAAATGAACGAACACAACGTTTGATCATGTTCGTTCATTTCACTAGATGAACAAAAAAATTTTCTTCGTGTTTACGACCTAAATGAACTTCCCACCGAACAAGTTCACGAGTAGTTCATGAACATTTGATTTATTTACAAGCCTATTTATACCTCTATTTCATGTATTTATACATCCATTTCATGTACTTATAGGCAAAAATAAAAAAAAAATTAGCCAAAGTTTGGTTTTTGTTATTCAGCAAAATTAAATAAACCACACTAAAAACCGATAATCTAACAATACTAACTGAACCAAGGAAACAATTATTCAATAATATTGATTAATTGATGACTTTGATTTTAATTAGTTTCGGTTGAGGCTAATAATCGAATTGAACCGAACCATACACACCTTTAGAAGTGTTTGTGCTCCCCGCTGCATCGCGCGGGCACTCTACTAGTATATATATATAGCTCCAAAAAATCAAAAGATGCGGTTACCTACCCGCACTTTTAAATACTTTGGTTCCCAATATTAAAAGACCAAAAGATGCGGTTCCATACTATAAGATGTGGTTCCCTTGAACCCGCATCTTATGGCATTAACCAAAAGATGCGAGGCTATAAGATGTGGGTCTAAAACCGCATCTGATGGCCAAAATAACCCCATCTTTTGCTTCATTGTGTACATATATAATGCTTATTTAATACCTTATATGTATAAATTTAGAAGTTAGGGGCCAAATAGTGAACATGGAGGGGGGTTAAATATTAAAATACCTAAACTTAAATAACCCTCATCACTCTCATCGTTCACCCTAATCCTATTTTTTCCTCCCCATTCCTTCCTTCATTGTACGGAACCATCAAACGCAACTAGGGTTCATGGAGTTTCATCGATTTTGCTTCTAAATCATTGATTATCATCCAATTTTCAGGTAAGAACTTGTTATATTTAATCGATTTGCGCCAGATTTGACCAGTTTGAATTCATTTTTGACCTAATTTTGAGTTATTTAGGTCCGACTAAGACCAATTTGGTCTTACGAATCAGAGATTAATCACGTCCCCATTCTTTCCTTCATTGTACAGAACCATCAAACGCAACTAGGGTTCATGGGGTTTCATCGATTTTGCTTCTAAATCATTGATTATCATCCAATTTTTAGGTCAGAACTTGTTTTATTTAATCGATTTGCGCCATATTTGACCAGTTTGAATTCGTTTTTGACCTAATTTTGAGTTATTTAGGTCCGACTAGGACCAATTTGGTCTTACGAATCGAAGATTAATCACGACACCAATTAATTGAGTGATTAGCCCAAAATTAATCAATAAAGTGGAGACTATCGATTAATCACTGATTAATCACCATCTTTTTACAACCTTGATATGGTATGGATTCACGCCCCCAACCATTTCCTGAGCGCCATTAGGGGGCGTTATTGAATGGTCGCCAGCCTATAACAAGCATAAACGGATTTAAGTGTAGTTTTGAGCAACTATCTTAGGGTCATACTTTTTACTTGAATCTTTAACGTATAATTGATTCCGATCAATTCAACAAAGTTTTCTTTTGTTACCCTTAACCGTCACACTTTAAGAAATAGTATTGTTTCCCGATTGAGCTTTCAGTAGAGTTGTTGTAAAACATAAACCTCTTCGAGAAAAAGGGCAACTAGTTTTGTTTTTTTAAACTAACGGATAAATAGTTATTAGAAAATCTTAAAGCTCAATGTTGAATGTAAACGGTCATTCATCATGAGAACAAAAAGTATGTCGTTTAATTAAACTAGTGGGAAACCCGCGCGTTGCGATGGGACCGTTAAACCGAACAAGAAATAAGCAAAAAACATTGAGTCACACACATGTGTGGCAGCAAGTAAACTCCCATACTAAAAATAAAGTTAAAAATTATCATAGAAAAACCTAAGTAAGTCGAAACCGTAACATAACTACATAAAAAGAAATAAAAAAAATTAAAAAGAAAACTTTCATGACTTGTTCGCTATGCTTAGATGACTTGTATATTATCAACACACAATTATGTTTAAAGCAAAATTTACACTGAAAAGTATATAAAAATGAAACCAATATAGAAACTACTCTTTTCTCTTTCTTATAAACACAAGATAATATTATAAAAACAATAAGTTTGATGTATTTCATATCAAATGATTTAACGATATGAGACAACTTTTCTTTATAACATAAATTTCCATTTTCATTCCCTTCTCCCTAGAGTATTAGAAATACTTATCTATCAAACTCCAGAGTTATCTTTTTATTAATAATCATTCAACTAAATTTACAACATATTAAAATTATCATGCAATTCCATATCAAATTTTCACATATTATAATATGTCAAATACCTTTTGTAACAGAAAATTCACTTCCATTTAATTTAATCATGATCAATTGACCATAATTATGGAAACCTTTATTTGAAATTTATTATAAATGAAAACTTTCCTCTCCGGTCATAGAATCCGGTGACGTATTGTTTTAGGTAATATTAGGCATGTTAGGGTGTATCGATATAAGATAATGATTTCAAAATGCAAATCGTTACCTCATCATTATTGATTTTTATAGTATTATCAAGTTTATAAAATATTAACTTTTATAAAATATATAAAATATTATAACAAAACATGTAGTATTATGAATTATCTTTTATATGTTTTCTATTTAATGTGTTAAAATAATTGTATAATTAAATGTTATGTGCTCTCAAAAAATCATTTAACTCTTGACTTCATTTTAATTAAATATGGTGTTCCAAAGACAAAATTGTCCTCAAAAGATAGTTATTATATGCATTGGGTGATGTAGGATAAACAATTAAATTTATACCTCTTAAAATTTAGGAAGTCTTAATTAAATGATTTATAATATAGTACATATATAGATAATACGGATCACATGATATGTGAATTTTAAGTGAAGCACGATAATAAAATTTCGTCATAGATTATAATTTTCTATTTCTAAACAAACAAATTCAGTTATTATCACGTAAAATCAAAGTTACTTTATATGCCAAATAAATTTTGATATGTTAAAGAAAAAAGTAAAATTTTGCCGCTATTATTGAATGATTTGCTTAAAATATTATATACTTAAAATATTATATACTTTAAATAAAATATACTTTAAATAGCACAAGCAACATAAGTACATGTTTGTTTTTTTTTTTTTGTTTCCGAGTCTTAAGGTGTATGATTGTTGATTAAAATATTTAATAAATATCATCATGAATTTATCTTTCTATCTATTAACATTTCCATTACCTTCCGAAATACATTTACACGTTGTATTATTATAATATTATATAAATTATTTTAGTTTTTGAAACATTTTCAAATGTATTTTTTCTACAGTCAAAGAATGTTATGATAAACATGCATAACTTTACGGCTAAACAAAAACGGAATGTTATGATAAACATGCATAACGTTACGACGTACAATGATATTTGTAACATGCAGGGCCGGCTCTGAAAATTCAGGTGCCCAGACCGATATGCAAAAATTGTGCCTCTTATCCTTAGTTTAGGCCTTAGCGAAATAAATAATGTAAACTATATTTTTAAACTACGATTAAAGTAATATCAAATTGATGGATCAAATTTTATTTCCAACTTAGATTGTAGTCTAACGGTAGACAGAACAAACCCTCTTGGGGGAGGTTGGGAGTTCGAATCCCACAAAAGGGTGAAAGTTTGTCAATTAAAAAAAATTGTTTCATAACAAATATAAAAGTTAAAAAAGAAGTCAAAACCAACTGGTACAAAGCAAAAACAACTAAGTGTGAGCCCTCTTCATTTCATATTCTTCATCTTTTCTAGTCCTACACTTATTAATAAACATGCAATTTTTTTCTCAAACTATTTTATTTTTTTCTTTAATTCTTCATATCTCTTAATATTTCTTTACCTTTTGTTTTATATAAACTACCATTCTCTTTGATTAATATTTGATTAACAATTTTGAGACTCAAACATACAAAAATCTATCGAATTAAGGACATCACTGTTAAGAAAACTTGAATTGTCAGAGGATCAATGTGCCCCCGAGAAATTGGGCCCGGGCCGGGAGTCCACCCCGCACCCCTTAAGGGTCGACCCTGGTAACTTGTTAGCTTAGTTTCATATATGGATTACTAGATTGTATCCCGAAAGCTTTTTGAGATAGAGAAATCTAATATAAAGTAACAAAATACGTATTACAATGTAGCATAAAAATTAATGTACTATAACATGATAATGCAATAATTTTTTTTGATGTGAATAAGAACAAAAATGTATATTAGAGAGAAAATGTGTATTTGGATGAGGTGCAAAGGCAGAAGCAATCATTACAGGACGTGATTGATACGATGCAATGGTCTTGAAGATGTAGTTTTTTATCAATAAAATATTAAATAGTTTTTAATGAGCAAAAATATAAAAAGAACTGGTTAAGAAATAAATACTAAATAAGCGATAAAGATGAAATTATGATTTAATAATATTATTTCATATGAAATGAGAAATAAGATAATCATGAGATTTTTATTTATTATATAGTAAGGTAATAATACATATAAAGATGAAGATAAAAAATCTAAATTATGGATATACAATCGATCACTTTGGGTGTCACCGAATTAAACAATATTCTTACAAAATATACTACATCTGGAAATACATATGTAGTTAGTTGGTTCTTTTATGTAATGATAGGTTAAAAACATATATAATATCTTAACATACATAGACATAATTAATGAATTGCCTGAACATAAACACAAACACGGTGAATACTTGTATTAAGTCATCATGGCCACAACCTAAAATTTAAATATGTAACACCCCGACCGATGGCGGAAACATCTTAGGTGTCATGTAGTGACGATTGTTCAAAAGCTTATGGTACTAAAGTTTAAATATTTTATTCAATGCTTCAAGTTATAATTACAAATATTCACCAAATACAAATACAACTCCACACGTTGTTTGGATTAAGTCTTTACTAAGTCCAATATCCTACTCGAAGTATCTCAACAATCAGCCTGAAAGATGTATGAAAATAATTTTGTCAACATAAATAATGTTGATGAGCATACTTGGTTTGTATACGTATAATATAAGTTTAAAGAATATGTTTTACAATTTATGTATCACGTTTCATGCAAGACAATATCGTAAACACGTAAGCACACAATGCGGATGATGACAAAGACTAAGAAATTAACAATGACCTAGGACTTCCCACGCACAGAGGTACTTTCCACTAGGCGGGTTGTCAATCCCAAAAGTGCATGAATACCTTTATGTTTATGTTTATGAATATGTAATGATTACAAGTGTACTACGTCTACGTTTAAGCATAAAGCACAAGAATTAATTCAAGCATAACATGTATATGAATTGTATGTACAACATTTAAGAATAAGTGCACGTGTATGTTTAATATGTGTACATGAATCACCCCAAAACGTGTAAAAGGATAAAAACGAGATAAGTATATTCACAGTTTTCCTAAGCACGATAAATCCAAACAAAACACAAGATAAAAGTTGGGATTTTCGAAGAACTCAACCTATATGTATAAGAATATCAATGAGGGAAATGGCTTAAAAGTCTAAGGCATTATGGTTTGCTAGACTATGTTGGGATAATGAAGTTTTATGATAATTCGAATTTAATAACGAATTCGCATTTCAATATATAACATGATTTAAAGTTCGAATATATGACCAAGTAAAATAATTATTACTATTTGAATATTTTGAATAAAGATATTCTACGTAAAATGTTCAAAGATTTTAGTAATTATTTTAACCAAATTATATAATTACAATAATTATAATTATATATAACTACAATTATCAACTTCACGGCCAAATTAACTTCTGTTAACCAAGTAACTGCCGTTATGACTCCAAGTAATATGCGGAAACCGTTTCCACTTCTTCTCCCCCCTTTTTTTTCGCCTCCATGTTTCTTATCCTTCCCTTTTCTTTCATAATGGACTCTTTTCAATAGATCATATGATTTAGTGTATGAGATATGAGAAAATCAATAATCCACGGGTGTCTTTCTTTTCATGTTCGATCACTAACGAACAGAATATCAACTCCGTCACACTCTTCTGCCCACCGCTTTGCCGTAGATATACGGAGTATGTATTCATCGGCGTATGTTTACACGACTCCGTTTATCATTCGCTCTTGAACCGTTGTTGTATTCAACATCTTCGGAGGTCTGAAATACACCGTTGCTTCCATACTACGCCGGTAGAGACAGTTGCAGACGAATTACGAACACTGGCACCGTGAAGAACGTATGAGAACCACGACTCACCGGCTACCGCCACCACCGCTCGGTTTGTTATAACCCAAAACAGAAAATTTGTGATTCGAATCAGCATCTACGGTACTATCCCCGTTACTGTTTTTCATTACAATTTTCATTACGACTATTAGTTCGACGGAAACTTAATTAGATTCGGTTTCTTCTAATTTGGTGATGGAAGGCGTTAAACGTGTAAAAAACCAATATGTATATGTTCAACTTATTTAGTATAATAACCATCATGTATATATATATTTAATATATAATTTATAAATGTGTAAAAAACTTATTTAACATACATGTAATTATAAAACTGCTTATAAAATTAATATAATAAGCCTTCGCTTAACTAAACCACCAAAACTAGATATCGAACTGGTACCAAAAATTTCTCATACAAGATAGATTTCCGCACCTCATATAGTGGTACTGAAACATTTAATCAGCATCCCGCTGCAACGCGCGGGTTAACGTTAACTCGTTAATTACATAAACGAATATAAATTACCCAAATGAGTTTAACATTTATGATTACCAATCTTAAGAATATTTATGTTTTATAAGAAAAATATTTATAAAAGTGATTTTTATAAATTATATATAATTAGATGATTTATTATGCCTAATTAAGCATAAATAAGATTAAAAATACAAGATATGATACAAAAATAATATTTTTATAGAAAATAATTACTTTCTAATGTAACATAGTAAAAATAAAATTTCCATAAGTTTTCTAAATTTATTTGTGTTTAAAACTGATTTAGTCAATTTAAATCATATTTAAATGATTAAAAAATATGAAAACCTATAAAAATAAATGTTTTCTGGAAAAATAATTTTTATATCAGTCCCAGATTTTTAGAAATAATTTTCTGAAAAAAAAATTGGAATTAATATAATTTAAAATGTATTTTTAATCAATTAATTATGATTAAAAAATTTAAATAAATAAAAATACGTAAATAATTTATTTTTCTTGAAATTAAAAACCTGATAATTTTTCACGTGGTGTCAAGATACACACCTAAATTTATATAATTTTGAAGCAAAAATGAATTTACTATGAATATTTAAAGATTAAAGCATATTATAGTAATAAATAAATGAATAAATAATAAATAAATAAATCAAAAGGGCCTGATGTAGGAATCAAACCTAGTCCCAAGAATCCCCACTATACTACAAGACTAATATGTTGAATGGTTTGTTTCAAAATGATATTTATTTCTTAAACTAAAAGTTCATCATCTTCCTCACATCCAAACCCTAACCCTAAAATTCTATCACTTTCAATTCGATTATTATAGAACCCGAAGCTACAGGGCTTTCAAAGAACAAATAATAACATAATGAAATGGCAACAAAATATTGGACTTACAAGCTTGTTTAAGAGCCGAAAGAGAAGGAACATGGGTCAGGACTTTAACAGTCGATTTGGATGCTTTTAGACGTGTTTAAATTGTGCTTTTCATGGGTTTATATTGTGCAATACTTCAGAAATGTAATGGCATTGAGCATTTGTATTGATCATGGTTCAAAAATGAATTTTAATAAAAAATTATTATTTCGGCGGTGTTGATCACTAACCCGACTTAAAAGCCCATTAAAACCTTGTTAAAGCTCAACATAATGATAGTAATTAATTGTATTCATGTGAAGAAACGTATTGCAATCATTATAACGAATTAAACACACCTAAACACCTATTAGACCTCACTTGAAAATATTCCGGCTGGCGATGTGTCTGTCTGAAAAACGGGTATGGGTGGCTGGTTATGATTTAAATATTGAACTCTCCATTGACACATTTGGTCCCTCCTAATTAACTAGGTTTGTTTATATCATGTTTAATTAACTTATTCTGTAAGAAAATGCTAACTAAGTTAACATAAGTTAACTTAAATGTTTTTAAACTTTATAAAACTTAAACTTTTTATGACTTTTTATAAATTTTATATAATATCTTTTATGTTTTATAATTTCCCAACTAAAAACTTTAACGTTTTTCTGAATCCTTTTGATAAGTTTATCATACACAATCTGTAGCAGAGAAAAACACAATCTGTAGCAAAAAACACAATAATCAAAACTGAAAAACACATTGAACAAGACAAAAAACACAATGAACAAAAAAATAACACAATGGACAGACGAAATAACACATTGTGTTTTTTTCCGCTACAGATTTGTGTTCTTTTACTATACTGTGCATTGTGTTTTTTTCTGCATGATAAAAAACCAAACAAGAAAATTCATTTTTTTTTGTTTTTTTGTATAACACTATGGTACTCGTTGGAAAGATAATAAAATACTCGTTAATATGGTGTAATTTTTTGTATATGTTGTATAAAAGGTTATTAAGATTTAAAAATCATGGAAAAGTGCATGTGCCATGGACATGAGAGAGAAAAAGACAACTTCAATAGTTTTAGAGGGAAGTCAAGGGTGGGGACAATCTCACTAAGTGCCATGTGTCTCACCCCTATTCCTTTATTATATACTACGTGAAATCCCATGTGAAAACACGGGAAAACTATATCATTTTTTAAGATCTGTTAACTAAAGACCAAATCAAGAAGCCAATTATCTGTTGTAAGCAAAATTTGTTTAGTAAGATCTGTTCCTTTGACGATACCAGTTGATAGATACTGATCAGATGTTTTAACACTGAAGGGTGCTCAACCACGGAGAGATAAATCAACAGATGGATGAAAAGCTCTGTTGGGATAACGAATATTAAAAAGAAATAAATAATCTTAATCTTCAACTAAGATTTCATTACCCTGTTTACCGATATCTGTTGACTTGCCAACAAATTTGTCAAACAGCTGTTATAAGATTCAAACATATTATTTCAATTACATAATTTCAATGAAAGATCCAAGGTAACACAACTACATACAAAATGGAAGAGTTGTAAAACAACAAATCCAAATATCTCTAAAAAACTGCTTTAATACCAAGTAACACATATACAATATCCGAGTTAACAAACTAAATACAAAATACGGGAAAACATAAAATAAGTCTTCTAACAAACAAACCCTAGAGAATGATCTTTCTTGCCATTGTCATCAGAGCACAAACACAATCAAAAGCAGTACAACGACAATAGTTCATAGCTAAACATCATCAAGTTCGAAAACCTTGAAGTTTCTAAAAAGGCTTTGGATGTAGTAACGATGGATTGATGTTTTTATTTGATTGTAAGAATCTTAGAAAAACACCAATTCCAACTTCATTACTAACAGATTGTTGGTAATCCATTTTTCTTTGACTGTAAGAATCTTTGAGAAGATTGGTGGAAGGGCATTTGAACGTAATATCATTATGCATATGGGATGGAGAGTTGCAAAGTGAAAATAGTTGAAGGGATATAAAGTTAGAAAATGACTAATGAGAATTCTTCCCCTTTTATAGGGTGAATAAACTATCTATCTGTAAATTTGATTTTCAAGTCTAAGTTGCATTTCATGTAAATATAAAGTGGGAACTTACTTTTGGAGCCTTTTATAGAATGAAAGACAATTGGAACACAAAAATAATAAAATAATAAAATAATATTCTTAATAATTTGAAATTATTGATACTTTAATAAACTAAGTTCAAAATCGTAATTATTAAGTTTGGAATTAGAGCCTATATTGAGATAAATAAGAAACTTTTTTACCCATTCTACAGTATTGAAAGATATCCTCATTTTATTGTATATACTCTGTTTTATAACATCCGTTGACTTGTCAACAGATGTTCTCACACAAAGTCTAACTGTTTAAAGTATCCTCATTTTATTCTATATCATGATTTACCACATCTATTGAGTTGTTATCAAATTTTTCAAACAGCTGTTGTAGCATTCAAACTTATTATTGCACTTACTAAATATTACTGAAATATTTAAGTTAACAAAATACATAAAAAATGCATGTCTTCTAAAAGAACAAATCCGAATATCTCAAAAAAACTGAATTAAGTACGAAGAGAGTCATTTTGGAGTAGATAAAATCCGTTCAAATGGATCTATCAGATGAGTCGAACCTGTACGGATGAGTGTGTGAACACAAAAAGTGGTGCCAATGTAAATGCATAGATTAGCATTTTATACATACCAGGTGAACATATTAAACTCAAAATAAAAATAGAACAGAAATTACAAGCCCTAAATTAGGCTAAAAAGAGGAAGAAGAGCGTATGTCGTGTAGAGATCCAAGTGGGTGTGAAGGGGATGTGCTATGAGGCTGACGGATGGAGGTGTTGGGTAAGGATGGCCCAACGATGGGCCAATGGAACAAACAAAACTTGATGAAAAACCTGAAAATACTCATCAACAAATAGTTTTATTTATATAAAACATCACAGATCATCAAAATCAAAACTCATCAACACACAAATCAATGAACACCATTCAATTTATGAAAGATCAGAAGCTGAAAACAAAGTTGAGATTGAAAAAATAGTGAGAGAGAAAACGTGACCCATTAAACAATTTTCGTATATCAAAACTGTGACACCCGACATATTCAGGTTAATACTTTTCATACTTTACATACATGCGTTTCATACTTTGCATACATACGAGTCTATCTCAACGAAAACATTGAAAACAACTACCTAATATCATACTTGACCGGGTCAGTTGAGTCGTACCGATGATTCGGGAATCATCGGGAGTCGTTACAATGGTCCGAAGGACCATTGGGTGTCGGTCCATAACCATGTGTACAAGGATCGGTGATTCGTGGAATCATCGGATTTAACGCACGTACACAAGTCTCGGGTCCCGGGAATTGGTGATCGGGTGGGAACGTGTTAGATATCATGCATTATATGTTGGTAATCATTATGTGACTTGTCGGTATGTGAAAACGTGATTACATATGTTAAAATAGGGTTTAACGCGCCAAAAACACAGACACATAGACTATAGGCGATTAGGCTAATGTGTGATAGCCTAATCGCCAGTCTTATAGGCGAGTAGGAGGTATTTGGGGCGAATAGGGGGCTATTCGCATGATGCTTCATGCGAGTAGCAGCCCTACTCGCCTCTACTGCTGCGTACTCGCCTGAAATGCTCAGAACGATTAAAAACGCCTATAAATACCACCCTTGACCTCCAAAACATCATTTATGCTACCCTAGCCGTCCCATAAACTATCTCAACCCACAAACACCCTCTGGAACCCATTTTTACATCAAAACAACCATTTCCAAGCTTTTTCCATCATCTCCTCTTAGATACAAGGTGTGTTCTTCAAACCCAAACCTTTAAATGATTATATTTTACTCCCTAAAAGTCCAGACCTGACTTATTAATGTTTTTGTCTTTGAAAATCCATTTAAAACCGTTTTTAAACAAACCCACACCTTTACATGTGTTATATGTGTTATATGTGATTAAAGATAGAATTTTTAGGATTGAATCATGGTTGTTTTGTGTTATTATGATGTTTATGGCTGTTACAAGTTAGTATGATGATGTCCTAGGAGTTTGAATGGTTTTGGTTGTGTATTATTGATACTTGATGTTTTGACCCATTTGAAGGATTGTGGATGGTTAAGGATGATATGAGGTGTGTTATTGATTGTTTGATGTTAGGGTTTGCTCTAGGATGATGCTAGAACAGTAGGATGCTATCGGACAACGTGGTTATGTGATTTAATCTGAATAATTGCTATTTAGGGCAAGTTCTTGCATGTTGATGTGATGTTTACATGCTAAGTTACTATTTTGGGAAAACACTCGCATTCGGAACTGTTAGAACGATGAAAACTTAGGGGTTTTGCTTGAAATATGTTTGTTAATGTGTTAGGATGATTATTGGGTGTTTTTACATGTTTCGGATCTGATTTGGAGAGTTCGACGCGCGAAAATGCGTTACAGACATGCAGAGGCGAGTAGGATCCTACTCGCATGAAGCTTCATGCGAATAGGACTCCTAATCGCCTGAAGCTTAAGCATTTACAGCCCTAATCGCCTAAACATGAGCATTTAGAGCCCTATTCACCTCAACTACTAGCAAATACAATCCTAAATGCCACTTCTACTAGTGATTACAATCCTAAATGCTAGTTTGATTTCCTAATCGCGTGTAATGCTGCTGTATGTATATTTTAACATCCCGAAACACGGATCGACACCTAGAAACATGTTAGGATCCCCAGGACATGTCTAATGACTTGGTAACACATGTTAGGACTGTGTTATGCGTTAATTAACTGTTATGCTAGATTAGGTGAACTCTTGCGCGCATTAAGTGTTTAATTGCATATATTGTATGATATCTTGCTTTTGGCTAACACGTGAGATGTCGGGTCACCAATGGGATGTCGGGCCTTGTCTGGTGCGGTCGGTTAAACGTTTGAACCATCATTTCATATATACACGGTTATGGTCTGGACTACTAGGGACTAATCAACCTACGGGTTGTTAGTCTAACACCTTATACGCTCGTCATGATAGGTCACCGGTATTAGGGGCCGTCTATTGAGCAGGTTTACTTGTCTTAGTGCGAAAAGCAGCATCAGGTGAGTTTCACGGCCCCACCTTACGCTTTACATTTTGGGGGAGACACATGCTTATACTTATTACATAAATTATCATGTTATACTAGTGTTAATTCATTTACATACTATACGATACGTAAAGTCCCGGGGAAACCATGAATGTGCGGGGCACAACGGGGGAAATGTGGATAGATCTATTGGGATTGACAGACCCCACCCGTCGGCTGGGAGCCGGGCGGGTGCATATTGTCTCGGTCATAAGCTAAATCATTTCGGGCAAAATCATATTTCGTTGTCTGTAATGGTTTCCGGTCGTGGTAGTATAACTCATGCGTCTAGCTAACGCTATCATTTCTGACATAGTGGTAACATGATGGCTTTCATTACTTAAACATTTAATATAAAACCTGTGAACTCACTAGCATTATTTGCTGACGTTTTTAGCATGTTTGTCTCAGGTCGTTGAGGTAGCAGCTTATGATAGGCGCACGGAGTCACACGGCGTCTAGGAGTCATATGCATTGTCTTATCTTTTTTCAGACTTACGTACTTTTACATTTGGGTTGTAATAAAGTTACGCTTCCACAGCGATGGGATTTATGAAAACTTAATGGTTGTTTATTTCATTTTTCGTATCATATAGTGTCGTTTATTGTCACCGTTGATTTAGATCCTGGTTTGTCACGCGCCTCGCGGTAAAACCCCGCACGTGGAATTTGAGGGTGTGACAAAAACTGAAGATTCAAAACCTTAAACTCTCAATATAATCCATCACATATAAGTTTTTTTCTAGCATGCGTGAACTCTAAGCTCAACATCATCTTTAACTACTCTAAAAACTTTACTAATAAAGATGCAGACAATGAAAAAAAATAATACCTGGCTCCAGTTAAGTAATTGGGCAAGTTACATGTCTTGAATACCTTCAATTTATGTACATCCATTTAGGCACTTCTCTACATTGAATCTACGAACATCCATTGTGGTACTTCTCTTTGCAAATAGCATCAGCTTAAAATCACCTCTGTTTTGATCTTACCTGGTAAAATATGATGAAATAAATGATGCAAAAGTAGAGCTCAGTTTATAAATAAGAGTCACTTAACATTCAAATCAAAACACCATAACTATATTTAGAGAAGACAAACCATCATTTATATTGGAAAACCACATCTTCATTCATTGTTAAAGGTTTTAAAATTTGTGTTAGAAAGACAAAGAAGAAATCCATACGGTATATGTTCCTAGTAACCTCCTTCACCGCAAAAAATATCCCCATTCTACAAACAGAAGAAAAAATTATATAAGAGATGTTATATTCGTGAACCTCATCATAAAATTATCTAATCGATCGATTTATACAAAACCCATTCACATCTAACTGATTTTTGTACAAATTTAACAGACGGTGTGACTTACCCTTGCCAAATCCGCAGAAATATTCATCGATCTGGTGAAAAGGACCTGTTAGTGTTCGTTAGGGTTTTGAATCATGAAATAATGTTCATAATCAATACAAAGTGTGACTTACCGTTGACGAATGTCATATACTTCATTGATCTGCTGGAATATTCATCACTCCGGTGAAAACCGTGGTGAAATCATAGTCATGTTGTTGAATCTTCGGAGAGAGAGAGAGAGAGTCCCTAACGTGTATCTGATGAATGGGAGCAAATAATGTGTGTGAAGAATGAAACCCTAATGTTGTGTATGCCGTGTTTTCTTATTTTACATTATAGGCTTGTACATGATGCATCATAACTTGTGCCTTTAAAAGTTTAAGAGTTTTAGTGCAGTAAACTATTATACAACACGCTTTTAAGGCTTGTACCGTGGCAAATGACCATTTCTGCCCTTCCTATATGCTTATTAATATAGTATTGATATACAAAATACAAGTAAACATAAATGAAGTGTTCTAACAAACAAACCCTAGAGAATGTTCTTCGTTTCCATTCCTTAAATAGGTATACGGTTTCAATATATATCAATCTCATCGCTAAACAAGCATTGGATGTAGTAAACACTGGAATAAGTTTTTCATTGGTTGTAAAAATCTTCCGACAACACCAATTTCAACTTCATTACCAATGGTTTGTTGGTAGTCCATTTTTCTATCACTGTAAAAATCTTTGAGAAGACTGGTTTGTGACACCCGACAAACTCAAGTTAATACTTTTCATAAACATATAAGTCTACCTTAGCAAAAATATTTATTTAACGTACTTAACTAGGTTAGTTGAGTCGGTTCGATGATTCGGGGAATCATCGGAAGTTGGGTTGCACTCACGTAATGTCCATAGTTTAATGACTCGGGGAATCATTGGGGGAAACACACACATACACATAAGTCTTGAGTTCCGTTATTGGTGAAATTACACGGTTGGGATAACTTATCAAGTATTATATGTTCTATGAGTGATCAAAAACTTGTGAATGCATGAATGACAATTTGGGGGGTCGTAGGTTCAAATTAGAGAAATTAGGTTCCCGTTCGTGCCATCGAAGGCACAAATGAAAAATTTGAGACCTCATTCATACCATAGAAGATACGAATGAGAACATAGTATAAATATGTCACTTTGCCTCGTTTTCATCATTTCACAACCCTAACTTGCCCCTAAGTGCTCTCTCTCAAATCCAAACCTATAAAAACGAGTTTTTGCCTTTATTTCTTAGATTCTAAAGCCAAAACAAGTTTTATATCAATATCAAGTGAAGATTCAAGGTGTGTTAATCATCTAAACCCTTTTCAATATATTTTCATACATTTTTTATAAACCCTAACTGTCTAGATCTGGTTATAAATAGTTTCCTTAAATAAAAATCTTTTTAGCATCTTTCTAAAATAGATCTAGACCTAAATAATGGATTTTCTTACAAAAACCCAAGTGTAAATGATGTTGGTGACTACCTTATGTGTTTTGAATGCATGAGATGATGTATAGATGCTTTATAAATTATTTAGGATTGGTTTGGAACATGATTTATGAGTGTGTTATTGATTTATTGATATCTGGTGGATTCTTACCCATTTTGTGGGTTTTTATGTTAGATCTAGGGTTTGCTCATGAACATGATGATGATAATATGTTTAAGGAGTTATTTGTATATGTGAATCTGTGTCCATTGATCTGAATATGATGTTATTTCAATAGTTTCTATTTTGGGTAAAGTTCTCATACAAATGACGTGACATCTCCATAATTTGCTATTTTGGGTAAAGTTGTGACTTAGTATCCGAAATGGATGGATTGATGTGTGGAATAGGTTTAGTAACACGCGAATAGGATAGATAAGGTTGACTGGTGTGATTAATAGCATTTTGTTAAGTTTTCAATTAGGTTTGATTGGTTTTTGTTCGTCTAAATGGTTCAACAGACAATCAGGTCAAACGAGCTCTCATTCATACCCACGAAGGTACGAATGAAAGGAAAAAGTTTCCATTCATGTTGATAAGGGTTCGAATAGGAGAAAGGAGTTCCCATTCATGCTTATAAGAGTACGAATGAGGGGAAATATTTCCCATTCATACCAACGTGCAAATTTATGAACCTTTGATATAAACTAAGTGTTTTATGTGCATTACGTGTATGTAAATTGTATATGCTTGATCAATTGATGTAACGGGTCACCAACGGGATGTCGAGTCTGTCTTGTTCGGTCGGGTCAACATTCAAACACGTTTTCAAACATTCATAATCATGGTCTGGATAATCAGGGGACTAGTTAACCTACAGGTTATTAGTCAAGACACTTATACACCTTTTATAATAGATCACGGTACTAGGGACTCTCATCACATTGTCGGTTTATCTAATTAAGTAGAATGAAACCTCAGGTGAGTTACATGGCCACACATTCACACACTTTCTCATGGGGGAGAAACATGTTGTATTTCGGATGCGTCAAGATCATGTTATACTATGGTTATCTTTTGTTTACTATACGACTCATCTAAGTCCAAAGGAAACCACTAATATGGGGGTACATAATGGGGGAAATGTGGATAGGTCTATTGGGCATGACAAATCCCACCCGGGTCAGTAGGGCAGGACGGGTGCATATTGTCTCGAACACACGAGTTCTACCGGGGATGTTTCCAATGATAGTAGTAACATACTTAACGCCTAGCTAATGTTCGCATAACATAGTAGTAACGGGATTCATCTTTCAATCTTATGAAACGTTTTTGTTAAACCTGTGAACTCACTAGTATATTATGTTGAGTCTTTTAGCATGTTTTCTCAGGTTGCTAAGGTAGCGGATTTGGATAGGCGCACGGAGTCTCACGATGTCTAGGTCATATGCATTGTGTTTGAAACTTTTAACATTTGTCTCTTACTTTCAGTTTGAGGATTGTAAACTATTTTGCTTTCTCTGTATTTAGTCGGTACTTTTCTGCAAACTGCATGGTTGGTTTTTTTTACGTTATTTTCATATCATATAGATATCGTTTATTGTGACCGTTGACTTGCATCCTAGTGTGTCACACGGCTCGTGGTAAAATCCCGCAAGTGAAATTTGAGGGCGTGAAAGATTGGTATCAGAGCTAATTGTTATAGTGAACTAGGACTGCATGTAGAGCCTAGTCAATAGCTAAGTCTCACACACTAGACGGGCACACACTTATGAGTCGTAATAAATGAGAAACTTACTAACATTTATGGGGTGTCGGTATCATCATCATTTACATGTTGCATCATCCATCTTATCTATTATTTGTTTCTATCTTCTATTTCCATCTGTTCTTCTTCTTCTTCGAGATTGAAGACGAAGAGGCTAACTTGTTGATCCTTGCACAACAGTGGTGTACAATGGAATGGCTTCGGCATATTCTAAAGATCTGTTCAAGATTCGAGCATCTCCCTTCCATACTCCAATGGACACACTCGTCTACACACACTATCTTGTACTTGTACTCGTTTTAGTACACCTCTAAGTGAATGTTCACATGGAGACTCTTATGATATCTTGATCGGATGATTTGTAGGTGATACAAATTGGTTGGATCAGGATGATTCTATATCATAGTTACTAGTGGTTTCATATTGGTGATGAATCTAAATATCTTATTCCTTGTGAATGACAGAAGATGTTAGGAGTTCATGATGGTCGTCGTGGTGGTTGCAATGGTGGACGTAGTGGTGGTCGTGGCGCCAGCGGTGGTCACGATGGGGGTCGTGGCAATGTCAAGATAACCCAGGAAGATCTAAACAACTTGGACCAGGAGCAGGTGTCAATTGCTCTTGCTGCTTTCCAGGCCGCTCAGCAAGGCTTCAGTGGTAATTTGATTACTTCTACTCTTACATATTTTTCTGGTAATTTGATTTGTTTTGGTGAAACAGTGTTGCTTGTTTGTCCAGGGAATGCTCTCAACTAGCAGCCACCTTCTCATGTGCAGCCTGTGTGCACGATTAAGATGTTCATGGACAGTAAGCCTCATAGTTTCAGTGGGAATGCTCGAGCAGTGGGACTTCTTAGGTGGTTGGAGAAGATCGAGTCCATTTTTGCTATGTGTAATTATCCGGTGGTGGATCATGTGAAGTTTGCTTCGGGAACCTTGGAAGGTCCTGCTTTGACGTTGTGGAATTCTACTACCCAGACTCTTGGCTTGGGTGAAGCCAATGCTATGCCTTGGAATGAGTTTGTTTACCATTTGAAGAGTCGGTATTACACTCGGGAAGAGGTGCAAAAGCTGGAGCATGAGTTGTGAAATCTCAAGATGGTGAGATCAGAGATCGAGGAGTACACAACTAGGCATCATGAGCTGGCAGTCTTGTGTCCAGAGTTGACTATGCCGATGTACAGGAGGATTGAGCACTACATTTTTGGGTTAGTGTCGGAAGTACGGGGATTGGTAACTGCGAATGATTCTACCACTTTGTAGGGGACTATTAGGTTGGCTCATAAGTTGACCAACCAGAGTGGATGATGGTGTCTTGCCTCCCAGGGGTGCAGCTTTGAAAGCCCCTGAGGGAAACCAGAGGAAATGGGATAATGCTTGTAAGAATCCTAAGTGCAATCATTGTGAGTTCCATCTTGTGGGTAATTCTAATAAGTTTCGTTGCAATAGTTGTAATCGGGCCAGTCATTTTGCTAAGGATTGTAGGGTCAATCTTTAGCTAAAGCAGGCCCAGGCCATTGTTACTGCAACCACTCCACAGGGAAATCTGGGGTGTTTCAACTGTCGTCACGCGGGGCACTTTAAGCGGGACTGTCCGAAGTTGAAGTGTAGATGCATTTTGCGACTAATGATTGGATCGGCATAATTAACACATGTTAAGTTTTGTTAGAAGTGGGCGAAGGAAGAAAGAAAGGGGCGAAGGTAGAAGAAGACTGGGCGAAGGTACAAGGTTACTGATCAGAAGAACACATTCGTACCATGGTAGTGGGCGAATGTGGAAAGGTTCCACATTCGACCAGTGCTTAGGGGCGAACGTGCAGCATCTATAAATAGGTTTTGAGTTTTTGTAATGTATAGAGAGGTTTCAGTTGTGCGTGTGTTCAGGTCTGGTTCGAGGTCAATTTGTAATAGTGTGTGTTTGATCTAGATTAACGTGTAAGTCGTTGTAAAAGCTTATTTGACAAAAGTTAATCTATGAAAAGATGTTGAAAATGATCTTGATTGTGTTTTGATTAGAGTTTTATCAGTTTGTTCAGAACTAGGGTTTTCGCACCTGGTTTTGTGACTTGTATGATCATATAATCCTATTTTAGCTAAAATCTTTCGCTTACAAAGTGGTATCAGAGACATACGGATCATACAACAACAAATTTGATAAACTCAGAGCTGATTTGGACATGTTTTTTTTTATCAAAATACATCTATTTTTGCATGAAAATGGTTTTTGAGTGTTTTTGATTGATTTAGAGTTGAATTAGTGGTTAAAATCAAGTTTTCCAAGAATTAAAGTTGCTCCAAATCAATTCCGAAGCATAACCTGATTAAGATCATTCAAATCCACAAACTTTTGAAAATCAGAGATCAAAATAACCGTTTTTCAAAGTGTAACCGTTTTTCAAAGTGTGATCTGGGCAAAACGGGCGAACCTGGAACTTGAGTGGTCGAACCTGAGTGTTTTTGGGCGAATCTGATTTGTTGTTGGTCGAACCTGAAATTTCTTGTTGAAGTTCTCACTTTCGGGTAAATTTTTCCACATTCGACCGATATATTCTGGGCGAAAGTGGAATTGTGTTAGTTTGTTTTACTTTCTGGTGACTATCTACATTCGGGTGTTACTGTTTGGGCGAACCTAGAATCAGAAGGGACGAAAGTGATAGATTTCGGGCGAACATAGATCATTTTGGGCGAACCTAGGATTTACTTTGGAAAATTTTCTAAGTGTTGAAGTTTTCTAAGTTCGTGATCATGTGGAATTTTCCGACTACTCCGAGACCAGCAACGACACAACCACAACAGCAAGTGATGGACCCATGGACAGTGGCAGCACAAAAGACGAGCACACAGTCTTCGCAACCGATAAACTACATGGCGATGACGAGCTCGATGCCTCAAATTGTAGCACCTCCAGCACCACAACATGACTACTGGGGAGTAGCAGCGGCGGTGGTAAACACTCAAACTACAAATGCTATTTCTACATTGATTAACGATTTGTCTTCAGGTAGCGGGAATAGGCCACCGAAGCTCATGGACATACAAGAATACAATCAGTGGCAGAACAAGTTCAAGATTCATTTAGAAGGCATGGGAGTGGAAGGAGCAGAGGCATGGAGTATGATTGCTAAAGGTTACACGGCACCGATTTTGGAGAATACAGGTGAAATGATTCCGTTGGAAAGCTTAACTGAGGATGAGAAGAAGAAATATGTGGTGGAAAAGAAAGCCTTTTCCCAATTGACTCAGGCAATCACAAATGATTTGTTACATCAATTTGGGACTTGTACAACCTCTAAGCAATTGTGGGATGTGCTTAAGAGGAGGCATGATGGGAATGAGAAAACGAGAAGTTTGAGGATGGATGAACTGAGAAAGGAGTTTGAGAATTTTTCTTATATTGGAAATGAAACTTTAAAAGAATTAACTCCTAGATATAGTCATTTGCTAACTGAATTGTCTAGTTATGGTATACAGATTCCCATGAAGAATTTGGTGGATAAGTTTGCAGATGCTCTACCACCTTACTGGGATCAGCATGTGGAAGTTCTCAGGGAGAAGGACGCATATCAATACTGGACCATTCAAGAGTTCATACAGAAGCTGGAAAACAAGGAAATGGAAGAGAAGAGGAAAGCTAGAAGAGCACAGGTTCCTCAGAATCCTAGCTTATACTTTGGAGGTACTTCAGTTCCTGTGAGTAACTCAAGTTCAGGAGGGATAGTTGCACCACATGTTGCTTGCATTTCCAATGTTATGGAACCACCAAAACATACCATCAACTACATGGCACAAACTTCATCTTACTCACAACCATCATACACACAATCACCACCACAACAACAATACAACAATTCTTACATTTCACCATTCTCCCCAATGCAACAAGCAGGTTTCTATACTGCTAGCCAATCCCAACAACCAATGAACCAAGTTACTCAACCTAATCAACAACAAGTGGTTTTGGAGACTTCTAACTTGGGCAATGTGACAGTGGAAATTGCTCAACAACATATTGCACTAGTCTCAGCAATGGTTTCATCCTACAATGGACTTGTTGCTAGTCAAATTGGGAATAACAACTTAACCAATGAGGACTATGCACAGATCGACAAGGAAGAGATGGAACTCATTGATATACAATGGGCTTTTGCAAGCATCATGAGAAGAGCAACGGAGTTTATAGAAAAGACAGGTCGAACAGATTTGGGAACTTCTCCTAACACAACCTACGGGTTCAACAAGGAGAAAGTTACTTGTTTTAACTGTGGAGAAAGAGGTCACTTTAAACGTGAATGTACCCAGCCACCAAAACAAGGCAATAGAAATCCATTCAATGCAACCTATCAGAATCGTCAACAACAAAACCAAAATCGAGTTTCTTACCAAAACAACAACAATTACCAAAACCGTCAAAACAACTCTAACAACAACCAAAACAGACAACCTAACACATCAAACCAGATCCAAAACCAATCTCCTAACAACACTAACCGAACAGTTATACCGATCACTACACCAAATGAGACACAACAGAACACGAGTCAGAATCAAGCACTGATGACTCAACAAGATGAAAGGTTTGATTGGTCGGGATTGCAAATAGGAGTGGAGGAAATCACTACTGGTGGAAATGTGGCTTGCGTTGCTTGCAAGGTTGATATTGAAGAGTCGGTAATGGAGGAAGAAAAGAAAGAAACTGAGGAGTGTGATAGTGATGATTCTGAGACTGAAATGGATGTGGAGAATGAACCTGTAGAGGTTAAGGCTGAGGAAACTAATTCTGGAATGGTGATTGATTCTGTTACCGATGTTCCTGAGGAGTGTAGATCAGTTTATTCAGATTCAGACAGTGAATCGGACACAGAGGCAAGTGTTGATTCTTTAGATAATGATATAGATCAGTTGCTAGCAGAAGCGGATTTTCTGATGACAAGGAAGTCGTGCATTGCTGATGACGCTTTCACCAAGATTGACTATTCCAAATTCTTTACTGGAAAGGAAGCTCATTTCGCGTTGATGGCCATGACTGAACCGCCAAAACCTGTAAGTTCTGATTCTAGCACTGATATTAGAAGTGATAAATATTTTGGAACATGTGATAGATTGACTGAGAAGAATAAACAACTCCGAATTCAACGTGATAGTGCTATCATAAACAGTCAATCTACTCGCAAAGAGTTGAATGCTTTCAACAAAGTATTAGATGGCTATAAAAAGGACATTTCCGATTTGAAAAATACTTTATCATTGAAACAATTGGCAATTAACAACTATATCAATGAAATTGAAAATACCAAGTTGGAAATGGCAGCCATAAAATGCTTTGCTGAGAAGGTAAACAAAAAGTTGGAAAGTTATAAGCATATTGCTTATGTGGTAGACCATATCATTGATGATAACACCACTAATTACAAGTCTGTACCATCTCCGGTTCTTTTTGAAAATCATAACTATCACCAAGTTATACCGGAGAGCTCGGTAAAATCAGACTCATCATCGGAAATGGAATCCAATACCTCGAGTATTGGTGATCCTCATTCAGATGTGAGACCGATTTTAGGCTTGAATGACGAGGGTGTTTATGCTGAAAGTGTGGATTCAGACTCAGAGAATGATGATACTGGTAATGACCAAACTGTTAATGCATGTGAAATTCCAAAAGAAAATCACATCATTACTACTGAACCAGTGTCACCATCTCAACATGTGCATCCGATGGCAACTGCTCATCGTGAGAAAAAGTCTGAAAAGAATGAGATTAGAAAGGACCTTGAGAATGAACCAAGTGACAAACCTGTCAAGGTGTTTTATCGGATGGAAGGATCCGATAAAATCATCTCTGATGAGGAATTTCCAATCAAAAATGCTAACTATGCTAAAATAGAAAAGATTTGGCAAGAAAGCACTATTTGGTTCCCAAAACATGAGAGAACAAATGAAATTCCACCAGAAATTTTAAAGAAATTGTTTTTGGATGTTCCTCAAGAACCAAAGGTCCATGTCACAGAGTTCATTCGACCAAATGACAAAGCAAATGGTTTTCATGAGCCCACTTACTCAAAAGGACCACTTCCTGAGAGTTTGAGGAATCAACAGTATAATGATCAATATCCTGTTAGATCATTTGCTCCACCAAATGCTCATTATGTTTTTGAAGAGTATCGAAAATGCTTTAAATGTGGGGAACGTGGGCATTTACTTGCTCAGTGTCCATATGTAAGGCATAAAAGACATGAGGTTGAAGTTAGAAATTCCATGAGAAAACCGATTGATCATTATGTTCCACCACACAGACGAGTTGTTCCCCAACAACAACAGTTTTATAATCAAAACAATTTTCATCAAATGAGGAACAATCGTCCAATTCAATATGATCAAAGAAATCGGATAGCTATGGAACAATCATGGAGAAAGCCTATGGTGAACGCAACAATTGATAGACAAAAGGTTCCACAAAAACAGATTGTCAAATCAAATGTTGGACCTAAGTCTGTTAACTCAGATAAGGTAGCCAAGAAAGTTGCTTTTGTTAACAATGTTCAGAAACCAATTGAAAAACCAAAATCTCAAATTCGTATTCTTAAAAGGTCTGAACAATCTTGGTCACCAAATGGTACTCCAGGAGCTTCTACTTCTAAAGTCAATGAGAAAAAGGAAAATGTTTTGAACAATCAGAAAAAGATTGATCCAAAACAAAAAGTTGTTGAGAATGTAAATGAGAATGTTTCTTTGAAATTTGATGTTCAAAGGCCCAAGACTCAGGCTTGGGTCCCCCGAAAGAACTAAATGATTTACTTTTTGTGTGCAGGGAGCTTCAGCTGGCCCTATTAGCAGTCTATGGATTGTTGATAGTGGAGCTTCAGGCCACATGACAGGGGATCTCGTATTGCTGTTCGATGTGAAAAACATCAATGGATGGTATGTCGCATTCGCTGGTAACAAAGGTGGATATATCACGATGGAGGGGAGCGTGAGTAATGGGATTGTGAGCTTTGAGCGGATATCTTATGTAAAGCAGATAGATTATAATCTGCTGAGTGTCAGTCAAATATGTGATAAACAATTCTCTGTGCATTTTGATGACAAATCCTGCTATATTCTCAAACCGGGCTTCAAAATTCCAAAGGAGTGGATAATGTTGATGGCACCTCGCGTCAACAATCTCTATATTCTTGATATGTCCAAGGCGATGACATCACAGGGGCAAATAACATGTTTTCTATCCAAAGCGACTGAGAAAGAATCAATAATGTGGCACCGAAGAATGGGGCACATTCATCTGAGGAAAATGAATCAACTTGTGAAAAATGGACTTGTCGATGGAGTAAACGTGAAACATTTCCATCTGAATGACAAGTGTGTAAGCTGTAAGAAAGGGAAGCAACACAAACAGGCCCACAAAGTGAAGAAAGTTAACTCTGTTGAGATGCCACTTGAGCGATTGCACATGGACCTATTTGGACCGGTCAAGCGCAAAAGTCATCTTGGAGAGCTTTATTGTTCTGTTCACTCGACTGGAGAATCTCTACAATGTGAAGATAAAGAGAATTCGAAGTGATAATGGGACGGAGTTCAAAAATGCTAAGATGGTTGAACTTTGTGAAAGCAAAGGGATACATCATGAATATTCAGCTCCGTACACCCCACAGCAGAACGGTGTTGCTGAACGAAAGAATAGGACTCTAATTGAGGCGGCTAGAACAATGCTTGGTGATTCAAATCTTCCGGTAATGTTCTGGAATGAGGCGATTTATGCAGCAAATTATACATTAAATCGGGTTCTAACAGTGAAGAAGTTTGGAAAAACATCTTATGAACTGTTACACCGACGAAAGCCCAACTTAGAGTATCTAGAACCTTTCGGGGCACCATGCACGATGTTGAATCCAGGTGAGAAGTTTAGTCCTAAAGCTGAGGAGGGATATTTTGTTGGATATGCAACCCCGCTCAAACGGGTATTCAACAAGAGAACTCGTCAAGTGGAGGATTGGGCTAACGTGGAAGTTCAACGATATACTCAAAATTTGCAAGGCACGGGTCCTGATTGGATGTTTGATTACAAAGATTTCTTTGAATCATTCAACCTAGATAGCTTGGTTGAAGAAGCTGTTATCAGATTACTTTACGAATGTGAAAACGCGTCGACTTCATCGTTGGTGCGTCCAATCACCGTGAACCCCCCACCAGCTTCTGATGATACCAATGCTCCTATACAAGAGGAAGATGTGTTTCAAGAGGCTTCAACTTCATTAGACTCTTCAGAATCTGAAGTTGAACAATTTGAAGAAGTCATTCTTGAACATGCAGAAGAACCAGAGGCAATGCCAGTGAACCCAACTCCAACTCCAGAAGTTGCTTCATCATCAAACACGGGTCATGATCTGGATGCTGTAGAAAACTTGACTGCTCAGACGGGAGTTATTGTACCTGTTTATCCGGAATCTCGGATTCATCATATTCACCCGCTGGAGCAAGTTATCGGTGATCCTGGAAGTGGTGTTATGACCAGAGGGCAGCTGAAAAGCGTTAACTCGCCAGAGAGTTTTGGTGCTTTAGCATTATATGCCAAAATTCAAAAATCTGGTAGTCAAAATGATTGGTCGTTTGCATGTTATGTGTCGCAGGTAGAGCCAAGGACATACAAAGACGCTTTGAATGAAGATGCCTGGGTTGAGGCAATGCAGGAGGAGTTATTGCAATTCTAGAAATTGGGAGTTTGGACGCTCACGGATTTGCCGCCGGGAAGGAAGAAAATAGGCACTATATGGGTGTTTAAGTGCAAAAAGGATGATCGTGGGGTTATTGTTCGTAACAAAGCCAGATTGGTCGTGCAGGGTTTCCATCAAATCGAAGGGATTGATTACAACGAAATCTATGCACCAGTAGCACGGATTGAGGCTATTCGGATGTTCCTCGCGTTTGCTTCATACAAGAAATTCAAAGTCTATCAAATGGACGTCAAGAGCGCATTTTTGTACGGGAAAGTCAAGGAAGAGGTTTATGTCGGGCAGCCACCAGGCTTTGAGGACCCAATCCACCGGGATAAGGTCTACGTGCTGAACAAAGCTTTATATGGTTTGCACCAGGCTCCAAGACAGTGGTACGAGGAGCTAAGTACATACCTCATCTCCAAAGGATTCAAGCGCGGCCTCGTCGATTGCACCCTCTTTACGAAGAAGACGGGAGATGATTTGCTTCTAGTACAGATTTACGTTGATGATATTATATTTGGTTCAACTAACGAACTTTTATGCAGGGAATTCGAAACTGTCATGCAAGAAAAGTTCGAAATGAGCGCAATGGGGGAGATGCAGTTTTTCCTCGGCTTGCAGGTGGACCAAAGACCCAACGGGATCTTCATTCACCAGACGAAATACGTATCCGACATCTTGAGCCGATTCCAGATGAAGGATTCTAAGCCGATGGATACCCCGATTCAACCCAATCACGGGATTGGAGTGGACGCTAAGGGGGAGCTGACAGACCCATTTACATACAGAGCAATCATCGGATCTCTGATGTATTTGACAGCGTCTTGACCAGATATTATGTATGCAACGTGTCTTTGTGCTCGCTATCAATCGAAGCCGAAACAAAGTCATCTGACGGCGGTCAAGCGTATCCTTCAATATCTGAAGGGTTGTCCATCAAAAGGACTTTGGTACCCTAATGATGATGATTTTGATTTTATTGCTTTTAGTGATGCAGATTGGGGCGGCTGCGACAAAGATAGCAAATCTACTACAGCCGGTTGCCAGTTTTTAGGGAGCAGGTTAATTACCTGGCAGTGCAAGAAACAGACTTCCGTGGCGCTGTCTACCTGTGAAGCTGAGTACATTGCAGCCTCAAGTTGCTGTTCACAAGTACTCTGGATCCAACAACAGATGGTGGACTACGGTTTGCAGTTTCTTAAAACCCCTATACACTGTGACAACGAAGCCGCAATTGCATTAACTAAAAATTCTGAAAATCATTCTAAAGCGAAACATATCCGGATCAAATATCATTTTATCCGTGATTGTTACGCTAAGGAATTGATAGATATGGTCAAAATCCATACTGACTACCAACGTGCAGATTTGTTTACAAAAGCTTTTGACAGATCCCGCTTTGAATATCTTTTGAAAGTAAACAATATAAAAGAAAAACAGGACTAATCGGCACCTCGGTTTATCGCTTTTTAGTTTTAGTTTTTAGTTTTAAATTTTTGCTAATTGGGAATTTCTCTTTGCTAATTGGGAATTTCTCTTTACTATCATAATCCTCAAAGAAGTTGATGCTTTCGAGGGGATTGTTTAATCCTCAAAGAAGTTGATGCTTTCAAGTGGATTGTTTCTTTCAAATTTTTTTTTGTTTTGTTTTTCAGAAAAATTTAAAAACCCAAAAATATGTTCTTTATTTTAGGGGGAGTCATTTTATCAGAAAAACCAAAAACATTGAAAATTTTTCAAAAGACCTAAAAATTAGAAAAACCAAAATGATTTCCTGGATTAAAAAGAGGAAATGATAGTACATCAGTGGGGATCTGACACAGGCTAAAGAATTGTATAGTATAATGAGACGTATGTTGATTACGTGTGATATGCTGATAGGCTTCGTAGACTAAATATTGCGTGCATTAGTGATACAAACATAACAAACTACGCGTTCGTGGCTGAACACCTCATGGGCATATGGTCTTAGTACCGTAATTTCGTTTGATAGGATTGCCAAAATCTGAGGTTTCGGGTCGTTATGTTATTGTTATCCGGGATATTCTAATTAAACTTCTGTCGTATTGATTTACGGACCTAGTTTCATCAGAATATTTGCAAAAAGAGCTTATTGCCAAAACCGAAAGTTACCGAATTGAGGAACTTTATGTTTTATTGATCAAAGATCATTATTACATCGTATTGACTTTCTGATGCAAATCAGTGGTTAATATCAGCCTCAACCTAGTGTATACGCACATGTTACTTTGCTGCATTCATTTGCTGACCTGTACACCTCTGTGCTATATACTTTGTAAATGTTACGGATAACTCTGTCATAATCACGCGTTACGACGAAGCTTTGTGCAATTACTTGATACGGGAGTATGTCGTGTGTGTGGGAACCACAATGTGTTAGTCTAATACATCTAACTCGTATCATTTTAAAGCATTGCGTAATTGTCTGCATGTGAGCTTATGTGGACCACAATATCAGCAATTGCCGTGTCACATATTGTTTCTAATGATAATATTAAAACAGATCAACGCTGTGCTCAGATTTCTCAGAAAACTGATATGATCCTCTTACCGGAAATCACAAAATGTTTACTGCTTTCATTTACTTTGATGCATTTTACTTTGTTGCATTTTACTTTTATTGTCAAAAAGATACAAAATCCAAAAAGATTTTAGGTGTGTTTTGATAAAATTTCAGAAAAACCAAAAATATTTGCATTTCTGCTTTATTTTTGATAACCGGGGATGCTCGATAGTCAATTTCTGAGATTTGATAACACCATCTGGGCTTTGTATCATTCAAAATGTGAAAATTTGAGTTTTGGAAGTTTAACAGATTGAAAAATGTTGAACGGGATTCGAATTCTTGATTTGGCGAAATTTTCAGATTTTTCCATTTCACATTCGCCCCTTAATTGGGTCGAATGTGGAAAAATCTTCACTCTCGACCGTTTATAATTGGACGAATGTGGGTCATTTTCACCTCCGGGTATAAATTCCACCTTCGGGTGACAAGTTTCACATTCGGGTCATTAGTTTGGGGCGAATGTGGAATTCCCTCACATTCGTCCATATACAATGGGCGAAGGTGGCTTCTATATATAAGCCATTTCCAGGTTCGAGCCTCATTCACAAAAATTTTCAGAATTTTCTTTGATCTGTCACCTTGTTGCTTTGATTTCTTGTTCTTGAACGATTGTTTCCCTATCATCTACTGATTATTTTGAGACTAATTTTACAGGTAATGGAGCCCTATACAGATCAGAATCGATGGTTCTTTAACCGGACTTAGGGTTTCAAAATTAAGGGTCTTAGAGTCTGTTTTGATGTTTGATTTTGATTCACATTCAATCTTCATCAGTTTTAGGGGGAGATAATATGAGGAATTAGGATAATAACAATGTTTAGATAATTGATTGATCGATTGAAGTTTATAAACCCTAATTCCACTTTAAAACTAATGAAAATTGAATAATCATTACAATTGATGGTACACGAGTGTTGATCGGTCATTGTAGGACACATTTGGATCAAAATGATATGTTAAAAACAACTTTGGCAAATTTTTAAATTTTGGGGTGAATCTGTTTTCACTTTCGGTTCCAAAAACGGGCGAAAGTGGAAAAGGATGGGCGAATGTAAGTATAATACGGGCGAATGTGATTTTTACTCAAAATTATTACACATTCGACCAGCAGAGTACACATTCGACCATAAATTCTCACATTCGACCAGTTAAAAACGGGCGAATGTGCAGAGGTTTGAGCCTTAAAAGTTTGATATTTTTGTCGTTTTTGCATTTTGACGTGTTTTTCTGTCTTTGATGTGCAGATGGCTGATTAATCCGAAAACGTTGAGGCACCAGTGGAAAATGTTGAAGTTCCAGCAGAGAATGTTGTTCCAGATCCGGTGCAAGGGGCTGAAGCATCTGTTCCGAGCAGTTGGCCATTCGAGCGATCTCACAACTGCTGCGCGTATCTTGGTGACGTGGAGAAGAATACAGAATTCACCAGGATCATAGAGTTCTTGAAGAGGAGCAGAATTGTACATGCATTAGCCACACCGACGATTATATACAGAGACATTATTGAAGATTTCTACCGAAATGCGAAGTATGACTTCTGGGATAATCAGACGATTATTAAGAGCAAGATTCAAGATATGGAGATGTTTTTGACGGAGTCTGATATACGGGAAGCACTGCAGATCAAGTTTGAAGTCAGTGAAGATCCCAGAGAGTTATCATGGACTGAGCAGAAAGCTTGTTTCTTACGGATGAAGTACAAAGGTCCGATTACTGATGGATCTATGTATAAAGGGAAGCTGAGCGTGCAGTTCAAATACTTTGCACATGTTATTATCCATGTATTTGGATGTGTGAGCGGTGGATATGACGTTATGAGAAGAAGTTTGAGTTCGTTAATGGTTGCGTTGACTCTCAACAAACCATTTAACGTATCTGGTATGATTCTAGACCATATGCTGGAGATGCTGAAAGGTATGAAGAACAAGAAGTTCATGCTATATCAGAGATTTCTGATGATGATCTTTGACCACAAGTATCCAGAGTTGAAGAAGGATCCAACTATGATCCTAGGTCAAGATCACATGAACATTCGTACTTTGGTGAGAATGAAAGGATACAAAGGTGTGCCAGACAATGAAAAGCCACCTCACAGGAGATTATTTGGAGCTTTGGCTAGTCAGGATTACACTGATCCTGGCAAGAACAGAGCGAGACATGATGATAGTGATTCGGATAATGATGATCCTTTAGTGTATGTTGATGCAAGCACTAAGAGGAAGAGACAAGTAGTCAATCCTGGAGCCAAAGGGAAGGGCAAGGGAAAGATTGATCAGGGAAGCTCAAAGCAACAGGCGGTTAGACAAAAATCAACGGCAAAGAAAGGTTCAGGTTTGGTGGATGAAGAGTCAGTTGATTCAGAGGAGACTGAGGTAGACGAGCAGTGGGATTCTGATGCTGAAAACGTTAGGGCCACCAAACGTAAGGCCACTATGGTTGGTGAGTCTGAATCTTTGAACATATCCATTGAAGAAGCTGAGAAAAGAAAGAAGTCAGTGAATGTTGAAGATGAAAGTTTAGGTGTTGACTTGGAAGAGTTGAATGTTGGAGAGACTGTGGTTGTAAACTTGCCCAAAGCCAAGCACAAGACTATGTCTAAGAAGACTAGCACTAAACAGTTGAGAGAGAAAGAGTTAGCTCAATTGTTGAAAGGGAAAAGAGTGCCCGATGCTGGTACATCATCAAAGTTATCTTCACCTGTTACCAAGAAGCAAAAGAAATCCAAAGAGGCAGAACCAATATCAGCTGATCAACTTAATGTTGCACTGGACAATGTACTTGACATGTTCAGAAAGCCTCAGAAAGAAAAGGAAGTTGAGCCATCCAGATCCAAATCCAAGAAAGTCACTGTGGATGATGATGTGATGAAGCAGGTGAACAGGAAAATGGATGATATGATGAAAATGATTGTAGCTCAACAGGCTGAGATAGCCAAGTTTAAGCAGAATGAAGAGAAAATGCTTCAGATTGTGGTTGCTTCTAAATCTAATCAAGATGAGATTAATGAGAAGGTTAAGAAGCTTGAAGCAAAGAATGAGAAGCTTGAAGGAAAGTGTGCAAGAAACAAGAGCAGGATTAAGTTGATTAAAGCAGACAACAAAGAACTAAGGGCTGAGAACAAACGCCTTAGTGATTTGATTGATGATTTATATAATACTGCACCCAAGTTGAAGGAGGGTGAAGAAGATAAAGAAGATGAAGAAGAGAAAGTTGATTATGAAGATTCTGAATCGGATGATGATGAAGATGATGATGAGTCAGATAAAAATGATGATGAGGATGATAATGATGATGATGATGCTGAAGGGTCTGGGAGACAGAAAGAGGATGATAGTGAGAGTGATGATGATGATGATGGAGGTGATGATACTTCAAAGTTTACATTTGAAGAAAGAACATCCAAAAAGAAGAGTACTGGAGAATCGAGTTCAAAGAAGAAGAAAGGTGAGAACGTGGATTCAGATGAAAGTATCTTCTCGAATGAGAAGGTGAGGTCTTTATCGGATGATGCTAAACAAGTGTATAAAGACATGTTGGAGAAGAGAGAATGGACCATTGAGTTCACAGGATGTTTCGCTGAGATATTCCAAACTGATGATTTGAGATATGAATTGGAATATGAAGATCCTGATCTTGAGGAAGGAGAATTACCTACGTCTGTGGCAAAGGAAATTCTAGATGGTCTTGCACAGAGGGTAGGGAAGACTTTTGAGGAGTTTATGTTGGACGAGTCGATTCCAGATATTCCTGAAAAGGATATTGGAAGTCACTAAGATGATAAGCAGACTCCTGAAAATGATGAAGTGGAGGTAGAAGATATAACTCATGAAAAGTTTCCTCAGTACTTCAGAAAAACAGATGAAGATGAAATATTTCCTGATTTCACTGAGACACCGAACAATTCAGCAAAGCAGAAAGCACAGCAAAGGAGTGCAGAGTTTGTGGAGAAGGTGTTTGGTGCTGATAAGCAAGAATCTTCAAATCAGTCTGATGAATTGAAGAGTTATTTGAGAAAATTGAGGGAAATGGATGAGAACCGACCGAAGCCTGAAGCTCAAGGTAACTTTTATAAGTTTCACAATGCCAAGTTCAAAGGCAGAGCTCTCGGGTGGACATACTTAGGCAGGCTGAAGTGCATAGCTGCTAAATGGGAAACAGGAATCTTGTACTTCAATAGATTCTGTGATTTGCTTACTCTACCGTACTGGGCGGTCAGAGATTTATGTAGATTCCCAATGTCAGGTGCAGAAGTTAATGGTTCGCATGTTGGTTGGTGCGCAGATAAGTTGGTTTGGGAAAGTCGAACTAGATGGAATAGATTCAAGCCTCAATATCCCCGAAGAAAAGTTCATAGGGATATTGATCCTCAAACCAATATGAAGCGGGTTACTTTGATCTACAAAGCACCTGAAGTGATGAGAAAAATACCTTTGATGCCTATGCCACAACATTTCAGTGCTGATTTTATTTTCTGGTATTATGATTGGAGAAAGGCTGAAGCGGTGATTGTGCTGAGAGACGGGAAGGACAAATACAAGCATGTTCATGTATTTGATCCTATGTGGTTGATTAATTGCACTTTTGAAGACATCATCATGCTTTTCTATAATCCGATTTACTTTGAACCGAAAGACGCTGCTCAAGCAAGGAAATATACTCAAGTGGTTGGAGTTTGTTTTGCTTATGACATTAATGCGGGAAGTAATTTGGAGAATAAGCTTGGTAAGACGGTGAAGATAGCAAATGTGTCAAAACCAGTGAAGAGAACATTTGAGCCTACAATGACTACTTAGCAGAAGAAACAACTCAGAATCAAGTTGATGAACAAAGCAATGGACCAAAAGAGAAGACAATCCAATCAATAGTCGAGGGGGAGTTTGTAGATGCATTTTGCGACTAATGATTGGATCGGCATAATTAACACATGTTAAGTTTTGTTAGAAGTGGGCGAAGGAAGAAAGAAAGGGGCGAAGGTAGAAGAAGACTGGGCGAAGGTACAAGGTTACTGATCAGAAGAACACATTCGTACCATGGTAGTGGGCGAATGTGGAAAGGTTCCACATTCGACCAGTGCTTAAGGGCGAACGTGCAGCATCTATAAATAGGTTTTGAGTTTTTGTAATGTATAGAGAGGTTTCAGTTGTGCGTGTGTTCAGGTCTGGTTCGAGGTCAATTTGTAATAGTGTGTGTTTGATCTAGATTAACGTGTAAGTCGTTGTAAAAGCTTATTTGACAAAAGTTAATCTATGAAAAGATGTTGAAAATGATCTTGATTGTGTTTTGATTAGAGTTTTATCAGTTTGTTCAGAACTAGGGTTTCCGCACCTGGTTTTGTGACTTGTATGATCATATAATCCTGTTTTAGCTAAAATCTTTCGCTTACATGAAGTAGGACGATGTTGGGAAAAATGGGAACGGTAATGGTAACAACGGGGGTGGTGGCAGGAATGCGCGTGCCTTCGTCATTGGTTCGGGGGAGGCCCAATAGGACCTAGACACAGTTACTAGTACGTTTCTTTTCAATGATCGTTATGCTTCGGTTTTATTTGATTATGGTGCCGATATGAGTTCCATATCTGCTAAATTTAGTAAGTTGCTAGACATAGTACCAACACCTTTGAGGCTAAGTACTTGATATAATTGGGTAACGGTAAACAAATCTAGGCTACACACATTTTTGAGGAGTGTCGCTTTGAGCTATCGGGTTTGTCTTTTCCCATTGATCTTATGCCGGTTGATTTGGGTAGTTTTGACGTCATCGTGGGTATAGATTGGTTGTCCTTGTATCGGGCCGAGATTGTTTCTTTTGATAATATCATTTGACTTCCACTCCCTGAAGCTGAGATTTTATCGGTTTATGGTGAGAAGAGTGGTGTTCCTTTGAGTATCATTTCTTGTATGAAGGCCCACAATTATCTTTGGAAGGGATATACCACCATTCTGGCACTTGTTTCTGTATCATCTACTGAAGAGAAGAAGATTCAAGACATCCCTTTTGGGCGTGACTTTTTTGATGTATTTCATGATGATTTTCCTAGTCTTCCGCCTCAACGTCAGGTCGAGTTTTGTATTGTATTGATCTTGCACCTAGTGCAGCTCCTATCGTGCGAGCCCCTTATCGTCTTGCACCTCCCGAGATGCAGGAATTATCCAACTAGTTGCAGAGGTTATTAAAGAAAGGTTTCATTTGGCCTAGTTCATCTCTGTGGGGGGCCCCTATCCTATTTGTCAAGAAGAAAGATGGAAGCCTCCGTATGTGCATTGACTACCATGAACAAGGTAATGATCAAGAATCGCTATCCTCTTCCCTGTATTGATGACCTATTCGACCAGCTTCAGGGTTTCAGTTATTATTAAAAGATAGATATGAGGTCCGGGTACCATCAGTTGAGAGTGCAGGAAGCCGATATTCCAAAGACTACTTTTTGAACTTGTTATGGCCCCTTTGAATTCTTGGTCATGCCTTTTGGTCTCACCAATGCGCCAGTGGTGTTCATGGATTTGCTGTACCGTGTTTGCAAGCCCTATCTTGATAAATTTGTCATTGTTTTTATTGATGTCATCCTGATCTATTATAAGAGCAGGGTGGACAACAAGGAACACTTGCATCTAGTCTTGGAACTCTGAAGCGAGAATATCTCTATGCTAAGTTCTCTAAATGTGACTCATGGTTGCGTGAAATCCAATTCCTTGGTCATGTGGTTAATGAGCAAGGAATTCATGTCGATCCAGCTAAGATAGAAGCCATTAAAGACTGGGAAGCACCAAAGACGCCATTTGATGTACGACAATTCTCAGGTCTCACGGGTTACTATCGTCACTTTATTGAGGGATTTTCAAAGATTTCTCTATCCCTCACATCTCTTACCCCTAAGAATTGAAAGTTCGACTGGGGTGATTCTCAAGAGTCGACGTTTTAGACATTGAAGCTTAAACTTTGTTTTGCGCCTATATTAACCATGCCTGAGGGTACGGATGATTTTGTTGTCTATTTTGATGCTTCTATCCGGAGTCTTGGTTGCGTGTTGATGCAATGCGAGTAGGTTATCGCTTATGCTTCTTGTCATCTTAAGGTTCACAAGAAGAACTATACTACCCATGATCTGGAACTGGGTGCGGTTGTTTTTGCTTTGAAGACCTAGAGACACTACTTGTACGGTACCAAGTGCACCATTTACACTGATTTCAAGAGTCTTCAACATATCTTTGATCAGAAGGATTTAAACATGCAACAACATCAATGGGTGGAACTTCTAAGCAATTATGATTGTGTTATTAAATACCATCCTAGTAAGGTGAATGTTGTGGCAGACGCCTTAAGCAGGAAGGAATTCGTTAAGCCTGACCGAATCCGTTCTACACAACAAGAAACTTTCAAAGAAGAAAACCTTAAAGCTGAAACCATGCACAGTGCTGACAGGCACCTGGAGCTCAGGGCTAATGGCCTACATTATTTTGCAGAACGTGTTTGGGTTCCGTTATTCGGTAATTTATGAGATCTTGTCTTGGACGAAGATCACAACTCCCGGTATTCCATTCACCCCGACTTCGGTAAGATGTATCAGGATCTGAAGATACTTTATTGGTGGCCAAACATGAAGGCTGATATAGCTTCGTATGTGAGCAAGTGTATGACTTGTGCTAATGTCAAGGTTGAGTATCAGAAGCCGTCTGGTCTTCTTCAACAACCAAAAATTCCTGAATGGAAGTGGGAATGAATCACTATGGATTTTGTAACCAAGCTTCCGAGATCACCAAGTGGTTGTGATACTATTTGGGTGATTGTCGACCGGTTGACAAAATCTGCACACTTCCTAGCTTTTAAGGAGAGTGATAGTTTAGAGTGGTTAGCTCGCATCTATCTTAAGGAAGTGGTTTCTCGGCACGGGGTCCCTGTTTCAATCATCTCTGATCGTGATTCTCCTTTCACTTTGCATTTCTGGAAAACTTTGCATAATGCATTGGGTACTCAGTTGGATATGAGTACGGCTTCTCATCCGCAAACTGATGATTAAAGTAAGCGGACAATCCAAATGCCAGAAGATATGCTCCGTGCATGTGTTATCGACTTAGGCAAGAGTTGGGAGAGTCATCTACCATTGGTGGAGTTCTCTTACAACAAGAACTACCATTCTAGCATCAAGGCAGCACCGTTTGAGACTCTTTATGGGTGGAAATCTCGGTCTCCCCTTTATTGGGCTGGGTGGGTGAGAGCCAACTCACTTCCTGAAACTTGTGTATGAAACTTTTGAGAAGATTATACAGATTCGTAATTCTATGGTAGCAGATCGGGATCGTTAAAAGAGCTATGTCGATCGTCGCCGTAAACCGTTGGAATTCCATGTTGGCGACAGGGTACGTTTGAAAGTCTTTCCATTGAAGGGCGTTATACATTTTGAGAAGTGTGGCAAACCGAATCCTCATTATGTAAGACCGTTCGCAATTCTGGAATGGATTGGACCGGTGGCATACAAACTTGACCTACCAGCTGAGCTCAGTAACGTGCATAATGTCTTCTATGTCTCGAATATTAAGAAGTCTCTAACGGACGAAACACTCATTATTCCTCTCAAAGAGATCAAGGTTGATGATCGTCTGCGTATCGTGGAGGAACCAGTTGAGATCTTGGATTATAAAATTCGAAGCCTTCGTCAGAGTAAAATCCGCATTGTTAAAGTTCATTGGAACTCCAACCGTAGACCGGAGTTCACATGGGAACGGGAGGATAATATGACGCTTAAGTATCCTCATTTGTTCCCAAAGCTAGCACCGAAACCAACACCTGTTACTGTTGAAGCCGAGTGAATTTCGGGGTGAAATTCCTTTCAACAGGGGGATGAAACCAGCACCCCCTCTCTCTCTCTCTCTCTATCTCTCTCTTACGTAAACAACCAAGGGTCGTCCTCTTTGGTGGTGTTCGACCATTATCAACCACCACTACACCACATCTCCTTTCCAAGTGTCGATTCAAGGATCTTGGAGCACTCATGTTTGGTTTTCTAGCAGAACCGTTTGTCAATCCATCGTGCTTCCTTGAGGCTGTAGAAGATAACTTACAAGACATAGAAGTTGCTTGGGTTGTGGACAGGCTTTCTTCGACTTCAAAGGTCTTTGCTGGAAAAGGTAAGTCTCTGACTTGCTTAACCTGGATGAATGAATCGTCTAGGGAGGAGCAAGCTTAACAAAAGAAGCATGTGTAAAACAATTTGTTTTTTTTCTAAATATTAGTTACATCCTCATGATATATCTACAAAAATATATTTTTAAGGGTTTTTACCACTTTTCAACCAGAATATAGGGATGTTATCTCCATCTGGTATGGAATCCCTTCTAACAAAGAAACCTTGGACTTCCAAGACCTTTCAGACTTAATGACATTGTGCAAAAAACGGGGTTTTGTTGATTAATTGAAACACAAAATGATTTGAACCATTAGTTTTCAACTTTTATACATAAGACAGGTCCCCTATTTGCAAAGGAATGCCATGGTTTTTGACATTCCTATTGCAGACCATCAAGATCTTCCAAACCTCAGGAATGGCCTGTGCATATGCCAAGATGGAAAGGGGAGATACAGAAAACATACCTAAACTATGGAGGTAAAGTCTGATTTAGCATTCCGATCATAGGGCCGGAATACTGCAATCTCAGGGAAGGCCCCTGATTTTTGAAGAGTTGTGATATCCTTGTCCATGAATGTACAGATTTCATCCATGGGGGATTCAAGCAGATTCTGAGCAGTATAGTCACTAGGGACTCCAACAGTGCCACTTGCCCGAGTGTTGTTATTTGCCATAGTTTATTTTTTGAAAATAAAATTACAAGTTTGGAAAATAAAGAAGAAGAGAGAGGAGATGTACCTTTCAAAAGGATCTTGATGTGGATTTGAATGGAGGATGGTTCTATAAATATACATGGTGAAGGGATAATTATAACGGTCATCCCACAATAAGTGCCTAGTATATAGCTAAAGAGACATCAGGAAAGAGATAAAGATGAAAAATATTACCGTTGAGATATTAACGGTACCATTTTTGGGGACAATTGTTGGTGGTGAAATTCTTAGGATGTTATTTACTTGGATTCTTTATTTGACACCTTCAAGATGTATGTGCTAAAAGGATCGTCAAATCAACAAAGAATGATCAAACAAGTTTGTTTTAGGTGCGGAAACCCTAAAACAATCACAAAATGATAATCAAACAGATCAAAACAAGTAAATCATCATTTCAAAGCTTTTTCCTTAATTACGAACTCAATTACACGTTGACAAATTGAAAACAACAAGGTATGAACGTGAATTAAGCTAAATAATATCCTAGAGAGAGAATCAGAAAGTGGAGGGAACAAAATGACTCAAAGTTACATTCAAAAAATCAGCTTGACTATATATAGACTGCACATTCGCCCCCATTGTTCGTGCGAATGTGCAGGTTCAACCACTTCATCCGGTCGAACCAAGCCATACATAAGAAACCTATTCTACCTTCGTCCAAAACCTCTCCTTAGTACCATCTGATTCTCCTTCGACCAAACAAACTTCTTCCTTCGCACCTACCAAAACTCCTTCGACCAAACGACAATCAACAAAAACAAGTTTATTGTACAATCCGAAGCACTAGTCGCATAAATGCATCTACAAACTCCCCCTCGACTATTGCTTGGATTGTTGTCGATGTTCTTCGTCCATTCTGATGTTCATCAACTTGATATGCCGCTGAATCTTCTGTTCCTTAGTCAGCACCGGTTCATGAAATGTCTTCGGCTTTGTCTTTTTCACTTCAGGCACTTTCTGTATCTCCATAAACCTCCCGAGCTTCTTGTCATA
Source organism: Ambrosia trifida (assembly GCA_028751855.1). Taxonomy (NCBI): domain Eukaryota; kingdom Viridiplantae; phylum Streptophyta; class Magnoliopsida; order Asterales; family Asteraceae; genus Ambrosia; species Ambrosia trifida. The sequence continues at coordinate 1,790,498 of CM054124.1, forward strand.
GTCACATCCAGCATTTATATCATACGCAAAGCACAGAAATACCACACGTTGGTATTTGCCTGCTTGTTCAGCATCCTTATCCTCATAATAAATCAGATTATAGAACAACATTATTATATCCTCATGTGAACAGTTAATCAACCACATGGGATCAAAAATGTGTATCTTCTTGAAGTTCTTTTCACCATCTTTCAGCACAATCACAGCCTCTGCTATCTTCCAATCATAGTACCACCAAATAAAGTCTTTGGCGAAGTGTTGTGGAATCGGCATCAAAGGAATCTTCTTCAACACTCGCGGTGGCTTATACTTCAGCGTCACTTTGGGCATTCCAGGAATCATATCAATATCCTTTTTATGAACGATTCTTTTTGGGTATTGAGGTGCAAATAAATCCCATTTAGTTCGGCTCTCTCTCTTCATCCTCTCAGCAAAGTATGTAATTTGATTATTTGACGCTCCCGTTATACGGTGACGACAAATATCACGAATAGCCCAGTAAGGAAGAGTCTTCAAATGATGGAATTTATCAAAATATAGAATCCCCTTCTCCCACTTCACTGCTACACATTTTAATTGCTTAACAAACTTCCAGGCCAATGCACGACCTTTGAAAATTTCACTGTGAAGTTTGTAGAAACTGCCTTGTATCTCAGCTTTAGGACGGTTATTCTCCTTCTCTTTCAATTTCCTCAAAAGCTCTTTCAAACTATCAGATTATTCGAACTGTGGCTTATCATGCCCTTTGAATATTTCGTCTTCAAACAATTTGCTCTTCTCTTTAGCAAGTTTCTCAGCCTGGTTTAGCACTTCATCAGAAAATCTAGGAAATCCAGAATCTTGATCATTCTTAAAGTATTGTGGATATTCCTCACTTGTAATGTCTTCCATCTCAACTTCTTCAAATGCAGGAACGTCACGGTCATCAGAATGATTCCCGGCTTCCTTTTCAGGTATCTTTGGAATGAAATTATCAGCAAGCAGCTCTTCCAAAGTCTTTCCAACCTGTCTAGCTAAACCTTCAAGTATTTCCTTAGAAACTGCCGCAGAAACCTCTCCATCTTCTAGATCTGGGTCATCAAACTCCAACTCAAACGGCTTATTACTAGACTCGAATATTTCTGAAAACCTGCTTGTCATGTCAATCGTCCAGACTCGATCTGTAAGCATCTGGCGATACATTTGTTTGTCTTCTTCAGATAAAGACTGCAGTTTTTCATTCCAGAAAATGTTATCATCTACATTTTCACCTGGAGTCTTTGAGCTTGATTCTCCACATTTGCTCGAATCACGCTTTTCATACTTATATTTCTCAGCGTTGTCATCATCTTTGTCATCATCACTATCAAAAGCAGAGCTATTTGCATCACTTGATCCATCATCTGAACCACCATCATCTCCATCATCTTTCTTCTTTTTCTTTTGAGGATCATTACCTGCATCTTCATCAAGATCTTCATCCTCTTCATTGTCAGATGGTTCAAAATCAACCTCCTTTTCATCTCGCTCTTTATCTTCTTCACCAGCTTGAAGTTGAGGAGCTCGAGAGTACAAGTCTTTTATCAGATTGTCCATGTTCTTGTTACTCTCCTTCAGCTTTTTGTTCTCCTCTTTCAAAGCTATTATCCGTCTGGTGTTTCTCTGCTCATGTTTCAGCAACTTTTTGTTCTCTTTCTTGATCTTTTTGATTGTTTCCTTCAACTCTTCACTGTTATCATGAGATGTGACTACAACTTCCAACATCTTTTTATCATTCGACTTCAATTTCTCAATCTCGGTTTGCTGTTTGTTGATAATGCTCATCATCTCAGATAGCCTTTGGTTCACAGCAGTCATTACATCACTATCAACTATGACCTTCTTCTTAACAGGCATCTCAGCAACTTCAGGCAATTTGCCTTTCCTCATCTTCTTGAGCACATTATCTAATGCTTCATTGAACTCATCAACAGGTAATTCATCTCCCTGTTGTGTGCTAGAAGTAGTTGCAGTCTTTTGCTTCTTCGATACAGGTGCAGTAACTGGTGACTTAGAACTAGAAACTGGTGGTAGTTTCTTACCAGCAATGAGTGATTCAATCTCCCTCAATCTCTTTTAACTTGGTTTCAGTACATTCTCTTGTTTCTTGTACTGAGGCTTCTTCTTTGATTTCACAGCTTGTACATGTGAACCAGGAAAATCTTTTTCTACATTAAGACTCTCTTCATCTTCATCAACAGGAATTGGACTCTTATTACCTTGATCTTCAACAGACTGACTAACAGACTCACCAGCCACAGTGGCCTTGGGCGTGGTAGTCTTTAGCGTTTTAGTTTCCGAATCCCAGTGTTCATCTTCTTGCGTCTCCTCAGAATCAATCGACGCTTCATCCACAATATGCAAACCCTTCTTAGCCATTGTCTTGTTTCTTCTTGGTGTGCTCTTCTTCTTAGCAGGTTCAGGTACAACCTCTAGTCTGATCTCTTTCTCCTTACCCTTTCCACTTTTTGCACCGACATTAACAACCTGTCTCTTGCGCTTTGCATCTGGATCAACAGGATGTAATGGGTTATCTGGATCTGAATCACTGTTAGCATGTCTTACTAGCCCTTCACCTGGATCCGTATAATCAATCCTTGCTAGATGTCCAAATAAACGTCTTACAGGTGGACGTTCATTTACTGACAATCCTTTGTAAGCTTTCATCCTAGCAAGAGTATTGATCGACATATGTTCTTGAACAACAATGTGCTTAGGATCCCTCTTCAAATCTTTGTATTTATTATCAAACACCATCTGGAGGAATCGAGGATACAACGAAAACTTCAGATTCCTCGTACCATTCACAGGCTCCAATAAATGTTCCATTTGCATCCCTGATACATTGAACGGTTTGTTCAATACCAGTGCCACCATCATTGAGCTAATACTCTTACGCATCAAATCATATCCTCCAGCAGCTGAACCAAAGACGTGTATCAACACATGTGCCAAGTATTTGAACTGTGGACACAGCTTTCCCTTATGCAATGAACCATTAGTGATCGGTCCATTGTACTTCATCCTTAGGAAGCACTTTCGTTGATCCATAAAACTAAGCTCTTTGGGATCCGTCTTCTCATCTTGCAGATTCAATGCTTCTCTAATATCCTGCCCACATACAATCACCATCTTCCCTTGGATCTTGCTAATCACATATGACTCGCAATTCCAGAAATCTAACTTCGCTTCTGTCCAGAATTCTTGCATCATATCTCTGTAAATAATGGTAGGTGTAGCAATCGCGTCTATCACCCTACTTCTCTTCAAGAACTCTATGATCTCGATAAACTCAGTATGCTTTTTAACTTCTCCAAGATACGCACAGCAATTATGCGCATTCTCGAAGGTTAAAAGCTCTTCAGTAGCTTTCTTTGCAGGTTGTGAGGATGATCCGGCTTGCTCAGTAGTCTTCTCCTGTTCAGACATGGTTTATTCTGCAAAACAAAACAAAGAAACATGTTAAAAATCGACAAAAAATTCAAACTTTTGAAAATTTGGGAATTAATCTTCTCATTCGCCCAAACAAGGGTGCGAATGAGAAAAACTTGGTGCGAATGTGAAAATTTAAAGGTACGAATGTAATAGTTTTTGATAAAAAATTTCATTCGCCCAATTTTTGTTCATTCGACCAGTTAATCATCTCCTTCGCCCATTCGATAGGTGCGAAGGAGTCTGTCTGCAATTTTAAATTTTCAAATCTGAATTTTATTGTTTCTGAACATGTAATTTTGATTTGTTTGACGAGTAACAATACCGATTAATGTTTTTAAACCAACAATTTTATCAATTATTCATTTTATCCATGTTTTCAGTTCAAAATTAGGGTTTATCCATTCATCATGATCCACTGATCAATCTGATGGATTAACACCACTAATTGTTGTTTCTTCTCCACCTAAAACATTGATAGAATGAATCCTAAGCATCAATTGAAACAATGAACATAATTATTGCAGGTTTTAGAAAACTAGGGCTTGAAACAGAAAAACAATGATTAATCCTTGAATTCGTGATGTTAACCTGTAAAAATGAATGGCAAATGATCAGTAACACTAGACGATCACAATGGTATGGTGCAAAAGATCAGGGCAACAAGGTGACTTTAGAGAAGAATTTTTGAAAAAATTTTGTAATGGGTCGAATGAGGCTGAAAGGGTATATATAGGCAAGCTCCTTCGACCATTCTTACCGGTCGAATGAGATACTTTTGTCTTCTTCGACCCTAGTTAAAGGTTCGAATGAGGCAAAAGGGTTCGAATGAAACAGGTGTTCAAGAACACTCTCATTCTCCCGTTTTAAACATACGAAAAAGCATGAATAATCCCACGTTCGACCAAACAAATGGGCGAACGAGAACTGGGATTTTGCTAAATTTTTCAAATCTCAAAAACGAGTCCCGTTCCAATTATTTTTCAACTTTTAAGCATCCAATATTCATATTTTCACATTTAAAAGATTACAAAGCTCAAATGGTTCATCAAGGTTTAGAAAATCAACATCAACCACCATCAGCTATCAAAAAGAATATGGAAATGTAAAATCTTTTTGGATTTTCTAAAGTTTATGCTAAAACACACCTAAAATCTTTTTGAGTTTTGTAATTTTTGCACAAGAAGCAAGTCATCTCCTGCTCGTTTCGTGAACAGTGTGCAATCTACCAATCCGCGTTTGAATCCTTTCGAGAGAAGATACGTGCTCAGCTCCTCATACCATTGTCTCGGAGCTTGGTGCAACCCGTAGAGAGCTTTGTTTAAGACATAAACCTTATCCCGGTGAATAGGGTCCTCAAAGCCTGGTGGTTGACCTACGTAAACTTCCTCTTTGACCACACCGTAAAGGAATGCGCTCTTTACATCCATCTGATACACCTTGAATTTCTTCCAGGATGCAAACGCCAGAAACATTCGTATAGCTTCCAAGCGTGCAATAGGTGCATTGATTTCATTGTACTCGATTCCCTCAACTTGATGAAAACCTTGAACAACCAAACGAGCTTTGTTTCTCACTATAATTCCTCTATCATCCTTTTTACACTTAAAACCCCATTTGGTTCCGATCTTCTTTCTTCCCGAGGGCAAATTTGTCAGCGTCCAAACTCTAAGTTTCTGAAATTGTAACAACTCTTCTTGCATCGCTTCCACCCAGGCATCATCCAAAAGAGCTTCCTTGTACGTCCGCGGCTCGACCTGCGAAACATAACAAGCGAAAGACCAGTCATTTTGAAAACCAGATTTTTGTATTTTGGCATATAAAGCAAGATTGCCAATATTCTCTGGTGCTTGAGCATTTCTTAATTGCCCTCTTGTCATAACGCTGCTACCAGGATCACCAATAACCTGTTCAAGCGGGTGTATCCGATGTATCCGAGATTCCGGATAATCAGGTACTTGCACTCCCGTTTGAGTCATCAAATTCTCTGTAGAAACCAGATCATTACCCACATTCGATGTTTAAGCATCAGTTGTAGTTGGGTTCACTGGTGGTGTCACTGTAGCATTTTCCAAAATAGCTTCACTTGTAGCATCATCGTCTTCATCTTCTGAATCTGATGAATTAAGCGTTGTGGAAGCTTCTTGGAATATTTCTTCTTCCATCACAGGAGCAGTGGTATCATTAGAAGCTGCTTGAGGATTTACAGTGATTGGACGCACTAACGGTGAAGTCACTGCGTTTTCGACCTCGTAATATAAACGGAGTACAGCTTCTTCAACCATGCTATCTAGATTGAATGATTCAAAGAAGTCTTTGTAATCAAACATCCAATCTGGACCGCCACCTTGTACATTTTGAGTGTATCTTTGTACTTCGAGGTTAGCCCACTCCTCGACTTTTCTAGTTCTTTTGTTGAAAACCCTTTTTAGTGGGGTTGCATATCCAACAAAATAGCCTTCTTCAGCCTTTGGTGCGAACTTCTCCGAAGGATTAAGCATTGTACACGGGGCTCCAAATGGTTCTAGATACTCTAGATTCGGCGGTTCAACAGCTCATAAGAAGTTTTGCCAAACTTCTTCACTGTTAAAACACGATTTAGTGTGTAACATGCTGCATAAATTGCTTCATTCCAGAACATGACTGGAAGATTTGAGTCCGCAAGCATAGTTCTCGCCGTTTCGATTAGAGTCCTATTCTTTCTTTCTGCGACACCGTTCTACTGTGGTGTATATGGAGCGTTGTATTCATGATGAATTACCTTGTTTTCACAAAGATCATCCATCTGAGCGTTTTTGAACTCCGTCCCATTATCACTCCGGATTCGTTTGATCTTTAGACCATAGATATTCTCCAGACGTGTAAACAGAACTTTCAGGTTGTCAAACGTGTCGCTTTTCTGGTGTAAGCACATAACCCATGAGAATCTTGAATAATCGCCAGTCACCACAAGACAGTACAATTCCCCGGCATGACTTTTACGCTTGACTGGACCAAATAAATCCATGTGCAAACGCTCAAGCGGTAGTTCAACAGAATTGACTTTCTTTGGTCTATGGGTCTGTTTATGCTGCTTACCCTTTTTACAACTAATACATTTGTCATTCAAATGGAAATGTTTCACATTAACTCCCGTGACAAGTTCATTCTTTACCAACTGGTTCATCTTTCTCAAATGAATATGTCCCATTCTCCTATGCCACATGATAGATTCTTTTTCTGTAGCCTTAGAGATGAAACACGTGACTTAGCCATGGGTGGTCATAGCTTTGGACATATCGAGAATATACAAGTTGTTTACTCTCGGTGCCTTTAGCATCACCCACTCTTTTGGAAGTTCAAAACCTGGTTTCAGGATGTAACAAGATTTGTCGTCAAAATAAACAGAGAATTGCTTGTCACAGATTTGGCTGACACTGAGTAGATTGTAATCTATCTGCTTCACATATGATATCCGCTCAAATGTCACTACCCCATTGCTAACACTACCCTCCATCGTAATGTAGCCTCCTTTATTTCCTGCAAACGCTACATAACCTCCATTTATGTTCTTGATATCAAAGAGTAGCGTGAGATCCCCTGTCATGTGACCAGAAGCTCCACTGTCAACAATCCAGAGGCTGCTAACAGGGCTAGCTGGAGCTCCCTGCACATATCATGTAAATCAATTAGATCTTTCGGGGGACCCAAGCCTGTTTGGTCTTGGGTCTTTGAACTGGTTGTTTCAAAGATTCATTAGATTCATAAACATCTTGGGTTTTATCAATCCCTTTCTTCTCACACTCAACTTTCTTTTTCTCAGATTTCACATTCTGTGAAGTTGAAGCACCCTCAGACTCCTTTGATGACCAAGACTGTTCAGACCTTTTCAAGATCCGGATTTGAGATTTTGAGGTCTCAGCCGGTTTCTTTACTTCATCTTTGAATGCTACCTTCTTGGTTACCTTCTCTGATTTAACAGAGACATGTCCAACTGCTGATTTTGCATTAGGTTTAGTAGGAACCTTTTTGTTTTCAGCAGTTGTGTTCATCAATGGTTTCTTCAATGGTTTCTCAGTGGCTATCCGGTTGCGTTTGTCATAAGTCATCGGACGATTTTCCCTTTTGTTGTAAAAATTGTTTTGGTTATAATAAGGTGCTGGCTGAGGGAAAATTGTCTTTGTGGATAACTGTAATTGTCACCCGGATAATCATGTCTTTGCTTCATCTCCACCTCGTGCCTCTTGTGTCGTACATACGGGCAGGTGGCAAGTAAATGTCCCCTTTCCCTGCACTTAAAACTCGCACGGTACTCTTCATAGTTCTCCTTGATGTTCGACTTGGAAAAACTTGCAATGGGATATTGATCAACCATGCACTGTTTTCTCAAACTCTCAGGAGCTGGGTCCTTTGAGTAAGTCGGCTCAATGAAACTATTTGACTTGTCAACTGGCTTAACGAATTGTGTGACATTGACCTTTGCGTTTTTAGAATTATCCGAATAAATTTTCTCTAAAATGGCTGGAGGAATATCATTGGTTCGTTCATGTTTTGGGAACCAAATTGTACTTTCCTGCCAGATCTTTTCAATTTTGGAATAGTTCACAAATTGAATCGGATATTCATCATCAGACATAATCTTATCGGAGCCTTGCATCCGATAGAAAACTTTTACAGGTTTATCACATGATTCGTTGTTCATTTCATTTGATTTCTCAGATTTAGTTTCAGTTTTCTTTTCAACAGATTTAACCACATTTTTCTCAACTTTCTTAACCACTTTCTTTTCAACATTTTTATCAACAGAATGCTCAACTTTCTTAACAACATTCTTTCTGTGAGCATTAGCCATGGGATGGACAATCTGAGATGGTGAGACAGGTTCAGTAGTGATTATATGATTTTCATCAGGAATATCACTTTCATTCTCAACAACTATCTCAGACTTTTCATCTTCTTCATCAGAATCATCTGCAGCTACCACACCCTCATTGTTTCCCAATACAGGTCTCACATCAGAATACGGGTCTCCGACACTGGAAGTGTTGGACTCGTTATCTGATGTGGAGTCAGATTTGACTAGACTCTCCGGTTCTATCGCATGTAAATTATGATTTTCGAACAACACCGGAGATGGGACAGCTTTGTAGTTTGCACTACTTGACTGTGAAGGTTCTTCGATGATGTGGTCAACTACATTAGCAATGTGCTTATAGCTCTCTAACTTTTTATTCACTTTTTCAGCAAAGCACTTGATGGTTGCCATTTCTAACTTTGTGTTTTCCATTTCATTTATATAGTTATTAATGGCAAGTTGTTTGATAGACAAAGTCTTTTTCAGTTCAGAAACATCCTTTTTGTAACCATCAAGTACTTTGTTGAAATCTTTTGATTCTTTTTGATAATTTTGACAGTTTATTTTAGCACTCTCAAGTTGTACTTTGAGTTGCTTATTTTCTTCTGTCAATCTATCAAAATCAGAACATTTAACACAAACTTTAGATTGAGATTCAGTACTTAGAGGTTTAGGTGGTTCTGTCATTGCCATCAGCGCGAAATGAGCTTCGTTCCCTGCAAAGAATTTTGAGTAGTCAGTCTTTGTGCAGGCATCATCCACCATGCACGACTTGCGGGTCATAAGGAAATCTGCTTCAGCTAGCAACTGATCGATGTCATCGTCTAGTGAATTCACACTAGCTTCCGAGTCAGAATCACTTTCCATGTCCGAATAAGCTGAATCATATTGCTCTCCAACATCTGTGACAGAATCAAGAATCATTCCAGACTTCTTGTCTTCACACTCAACATTCACATCCTCATTCAACTCTTCTATTTTCAACTCCGTCAGTTTTTTTGTCACAACATCCTCTTCAATCTCCACATGTTCATCCAAACTCATCTTTTGTGCTACACAAGCCACATTTCCTGCAGTAATCTCTTCAACTCCTAATTGCATACCCGTCCAATCAAAACCTTCATCTTTTTGAATCACAAGTGCTTGGTTTTGATTTTCAGTTTGAGTTTGGGTTTCAGTGTTAGGTGTAGAGATGGGAACAATGGTTCGGTTTGGATTC